>PVJL010000469.1:0-411781 GCA_004026885.1 Lyroderma lyra | reverse complement strand
TGACCCAGCAATCCCCCTTCTGGGGATCTACCCAAAGAACTTGAAAACCTTTGTCCGCAAAGACTTATGTACCCCAACGTTCATTGCAGCGCTGTTCACAGTGGCCAAAACATGGAAACAACCAAAGGTCCCTGCGACAGATGACTGGATAAAGAAGCTGTGGTACATATACACAATGGAATATTACTCAGCTGTAAGAAAAGATGAAATATTGCCATTTGCAACAAAATGGATGGACCCTGACAACGCTAAGCGAAACAAGCCAGACAGAAAAAAACCAAAAACCATATGAACTTCATTCATAGGTGGAATATAAAACTGAAAGCAACAAAGAAAAAACAAACAAACAAAAAACTCGTGACACAGTCAACAGTTTAGTGGTTAACTGTGGGCAGGAGGGGAGGGGATGGGAGAAGAGGGACGGCGTGGGAGAGGAAAGAGGGGGAGCCAAATACATAGTGATGAAAGAGAACTCACACTGGGTGGTGAACATAGAATCAAACAAAGAAACGATGCAATGTAGAATTGTACACCTGGAACCTATGTAATTCTTGCTAACCAATGTCACCCCCATAAGTCTGACAATAAAAAAATGTATTTAAAAACAAGTCTTCCTTTAAATATTCCCTTCATCTTCAGGTAAAGAAAAAGGTTCGTTCACTGCTCAGATATAAGCTGCTATGTTCTCACAATGGCACACAAAAACATGCAACAATAATGACCACCACTCAGCAAGAAACTGCCACAAGCGACACAAACACAGCTGTGAGACTCAGATACACCAATGTTATGAAACCTTACCAAGTTGTTTGTACACTGCCGCCAACGTTAGCACATGGCGGCAAGTTGGTGACCTTAATTGTCAGACCTCATATATACTTTTGTAGGTGTTTGCTTATATTTAAAAATAGCAGACTTTTAAAAAATTTGTTAAATGGCTATCTCCAGGGAGAGAGAGACTAAGGAAACTAAGACAGAAATTGGACTTATTTTAACATGTCTTTTTTTTATAAATGTGACCTCATAACTATGCAAATATTTTTAAAAGCTTTAAATAAAAAATGAAATTGATTTGTATCAACCAATCTCTAAAACTCAAAACAAAACATATTAACATAATGCTTTATCCAGCTGGCAGCACAATCACATAGAGAAGAATTATTCCTAATGACTCTAAAACACACTAATCTGATTATACAGCCCAAGAGAAATACACCCTAAGGACAAAAAAATTAACAAGAAAAATTAACAGTAAATACAGATACTATTATGCTAGTGTTGGTTATTATTCTGTTTTATGTATATCACGTGACAGATAAGTATGTTGCTGGTGTTAAAAACCATATTTTTAGGTGTGATTGAAAGAAAATACACAGATCAATGAGGTTAACTGAAACACAGCTCTAAATCTGAATGGGAAGTGTTAGTGTAAGATTATGTTGTATTTTATCTGTAAATTTAAATGTGCACATGTGCACACACAGAGGTACATGTATTTCCTAGCTCTGCCCACTGAAAGGGTCTAGATGTGATGAGCACTTCTAGAACATGGCTTATAGTCTTTAAGTACCATTTCCACCAAAAAGAACTAGGAATCCCTTAGAGAAATGGTTGGTTGATTCCAGGTCTGGGACAGGACTAAGTGAACATGAACATCTTGGCCTTCCAAAAAGTGACAAAGACTATTGAGCCCACTGGGGTCATATCAATAGGACTCAGAAGCCAACCTGAATAACCTCCCAATGGCCAAAGATGGGAAAATCTGTGCATTAATACAGATACTCACTTCAGTGTTTTAACACAAATGAAATATTTTAAATCCTTAAGTTTATAATACTGATTTTAAAAAGAAACTCACTGGTCATCTTAAAACACTTGAATCACTTCATTTCTAAAAAAAATGGTAAATAAAGGGGAAATAAATCAAACCTTTAGCCTGAGTTCCCTGTATACTCTGTACCTCAGGGTAACCACCCAGTTGACACGGAGAAGTTTTTCTTCATAGAAGTATTTGAGACAATAAATAAAAAAGATATGCTAGTATTAGACTATCACCATTTTAAAACTCCAAAAGAAATACTTAATCCTGGCAATGATCATCAATGACTGCTAACAATACAAAAAGAAAAACATCCAACATTGTGACAAGAAAAAAAATTCTGAGATGTCCTAAATTAAATTGCAGCAGGGTGGGAAAAAGAGACAGGGAGAGTTAATCAGTTAACAAAATCACAGGCAGAAACCAACAAAAGACTCCTGAATCGGGGGTTCCCCGGTGGTACAATGGTTAGGCTTCGGCATTCTCAGCGCCATGGCCTGGGTTCGATTCCCAGTCAGGGAGCTACCCACATACCAAAAAGAAAAAAAAAAAAAAGAGAAAAACTTCCAACCTCAATGGTTATTGTTTAATAATTATATACCTCCAGATGTAAACAAACACCATACCAATTTATAATAAATAGAAGGGACAGAGAAATATGTTAAATGACCCATGAATGCAATCAGCAAGATCTAGACTATCTATAGGACAAACAACAGGGTAAATTGCAAGGAAAAGGAAAGAAAGGGAAAAGTCTCTGAAGAGACTTAAGAGACACATCAATCTACTAAATCCTTACCTTTTAGAGAGTCACACTTAAATATTTACAAATTAAATGTTATATCTAGTTACCTGTGATATAGCTATCTGTATGATATGTATTGGTTTCCAAAACAATTTGGGGGGTTTAGATAAATATGATCACATTCCTGCTCATATATCATGTATTGATAAATGTTGAAGCTGGGTGACAGATTCATCAGGTTCTGCATGCTTGCTACTTCTGAGCATGTTTGAAATTTTCCAGATTAAAATCATGAAAACATGAGTTTCCATTCTTCTCCCATCACTGGCCCTCTACAATCACTGCAAAGCATGTATAATCTGTTCATACCATTATTTTTATCAGAGCGCTGGGGATGGCTATTGACAGGACTGGGTTCACCATGTGTGGCCCAACGGGTATGAGCTATTCCAAGATGTACATCAAATTCTATATCCAAATCCATATCCTGTTGTTCTGAAGAAGAGAAAATGAAAAATTCTATTAAATTATGCTGCAGAGATAATGCTATAAGCTATATTTAAATATAATTATTATAGTGCTGCTCACCGAGAATATACAATTATTGAAACTGAAGGTCAGGCATATTCAAAATAGTACTTAAAAGACTTAGAAGAAAAATCAGTATCGTTTCAATTAGACATGTAAAAATAAATTCATTTTCTCAATGCCACACAACCTTGTGACAATAATTTCTTTGGTCCCCAGTAAGTGGAAACATATGACACAATATAAACTCCAACTATAGAGAACATCCAAAATCAAAGAATAGGTCCCTGTGAAGAGAGCAACACTATAAAAATATGGGGTTATAAAATGATGCTCCTTGTCCTTGAAAAGTAGCTATCCTAATTCCTTTTCCCTATGAGCTATCTCTTCTTTCTTAAATAAATAAATAATAAATAATAGTTTTAGTTATTTACTAGTAATGTCCTCCTTCTAATTTCCTAAATACAAAAATCATTTGCTAAGATAAAGCTTATCAGATAACAAAACTTATCAGAATTAGGTCTAAATTAAGAACAAACTTCTCAGAATTCTGAATACTTGATCACACAGTCTTTGTGGTCTTTATAATGGCTAATCAGAGGTCATTCTTAACCCTACCAGACCTGAGGCCCTGAACCTAACTGTCCCCTATACCTGGGCTCCTGAGTATTAAAGAGAAAACACCAACATGATATAGAAAAATGTTAGTTACATGCAAACAAGTGGTTAGAATAAGATGGAACTTGGAGACATTGTAGAAAACAGGGCTGCCTTTCATTTCGAAAATTAGGTACAGCGGTCTACCGGCAGATTTGGAAATTACCGAAAAATCGGTACAGTGGTTTGGTAGGGTTAAACACAAATCTGATCAAGAAATGAGTCTTAAAATCCTTGGAGAGACTCCATTGCTTAAATAAGTGATTTGTATCCACATCTGTACATGAATCATCTTCATTCCAGTCGCAGGGATCTGCCAAAAGATCCTCAAATTCTAACATACAACCAGAGAGCCAATTTCTCAAGATAAAGTCCCAACACCTTTTCATGGCATACAAGGTACTTCACTTTCTATTCCCCATCTACCTTTCCATCCTATCTTCCACTTCTCTCCACTTACTCCTCAAAGCTCTCAACACACCTTTTATAAATACCAGCGAACATTTACTGAGAACTTCATGCTAGATTCCGAAACCCTCTCACCACTCCACCACTGTGACCCAATCCACCACTATCTCTCACCTGGACTACTTTACTTCAACAGAATTCTAACTGGTTTCCCTGTATCCAATCTTCCATCTATATAATTTAGTTTTTGCACACCAACCAAAGTGATCCTTTCAAAACAGACGTTAGATCATTTCACTCACTCCCCTACACAAAATTTTCTAATGGCTTCCCATGATATACATAGTAAAATCTATTATCCTTAGGCCCTTACATGACCTATCCCTCAGCCACCTTTCTAGCTTCATCTCCTGCCACTCTCCCCCTCAGGTAGGTGCTCTAGCCCCACTGACTTTCAGCTGTAAGCAGGCCAAGCCCACACAGTCTTTGCACTTGGTGTTCCCTCTACCTAGAATTCCCTCTTTCAAACAATCGCATGGTCTCTGCTCAAATGTCACCTCTACCCTACTTTTTCTTTATAGCACTAATTAGTACCTAATATTATATGTTTCTTATCTGGCCATCTCATTAAATAGTTAAGTTCCAACAGGGCAGGGGATTTGCTTATCTTGGTCTGTTTTGTCCTCAGGGCCTAGAACAATGGCTGGTATATAACAAGTACTCAACAAATACTCATTTTGTTATCGAATCCTTACAATACTCTGTGAGGTGACTACTACTGTCTCCATTTTACAGAAAAAGAAACTGAGGCTCAAGGAGGTCACAGAATCTTCCTGCCATAGGTCATAGTGAATAAGAAATAGAGAAAAGATGTGAACCCAAATCTGGTTGTTTCCAAAGCCTAAGATCAAAACCACAATGGCAATCTCTGCTGTGCCATTACAGTGATGGCATGTTGTCAACCTGGCTTCCATCAGAATTTGAGTTCTACAAAAGCAGCAGCTTGCTTTATTACCTTTGAACCCTCAGCACTAAATAGCTATACAGGGCAGACACTCAAATCTTGGTTGGATGGCTTGATCAATGAGTAGAAATAATCATCAATGTATTCTTTCCTGGCTTACCTGTGTTCTGAATAATTAAGGTGACCTAATAAATGACCTCCAGAAAAGTAAAGGACACTGTTTATCACTATTTTACAAGCTAATATAAGCAATGAAAACATTTGACTAGTTTTCTGAGGCTAACTATAATTAAAGCGTATCTTCCCCGACATGCTGGCAAGCAACAATGGAGAAGGTCTGTAAACTGAGTCCATCTCAAGGTCACAGTAACTACCAAACCTATTTATTTCACGGCTGCCATTTCAGAAACATGTACGCATGTTCTTTATTCATTAGGCTAGTAGCGTATTCAATTCCCCAACATCTCATGACATCTCTTCTATTCTCCTGAAGTCTCAATCCTACCTACAGTCCCTCAATTTCCTCTTTACTCAGCTTTTCCCCTCATCTCATAACTCTGTGTAACTTAGCTTTTCCTTTACTTTTCACTCCTACAAAGGCTAACTAACTCCCTGCCTGTGCCTTCACCCTTCTGAATTATAATCCCTCAATCATTTCCTTATTTGCATCTTCTACCTTCCCACCACCTTTACACCAAAGGCTTGTCCTCTGAGTACCTTTTCTCAGATGTCATCCTTCTCTTTTACTTTCTTAATAGTTCAAACATTTAATTTTGCTGGCAATGGTAAAGTCTCAAATACCTACATCCAGAGATAACAAATGTCAACATGTCGTCATTGGTCATTGGTGCTTTGCATCTTTTTAAGATATAAAATGTAGAAAATATTTAATTTTTGTCACTCCCTAAAACAGCAGGCCTCTTTTGCCCTGCCTGTACCGTGTACTTCACTGCCTTTACTGCCAACACCATCTAATGATTGTACCTGCTCCCATGTTTCAATTTCCTCATCTGCAAAATAAGGATGATAATTTTAACCTACTTCAGGATTATAATGAGAAATGAGTTAATACATACGAAGCACTTACGAGAGTATGTGGAACACAGAAAGCAATCAATAAATGTTTGCTATTATTATCAAACTCAGAAGCTACCGATAACCTCTTCCTATACCAGTGCAATGGAGGCCTTTTCTAAGATGTCTTCCTTTCCTTGTTTCACCAGGTCAAATGTATTGAAACTTGTAGGAAATAATAAAATAAATATCACAAGCATCCAATACCCACAGCCAGAGTTAACAAATGTTAATACCTGACCTTATTCATCCCATTCCTTCCCAGAGATTCTCAAGTTGAGGGGGAACCTTCCCTGCTGTGCTTTCAACTTCTATTATGCTAATAAATGTTCATAAATTATAGTATTATTTTATGTTTTTGAAATGGTCCTATACTTTACTTTTCCCACTGCAGTTTGCTTTTTTCACTCAACCTTAAGTTCTGAATAATTATCCATGTCCCCACATGCAAAACCCAATCCAGTGCTCTCCTTTCAAAAGCTTTAGGTCACTCCTTTCAAAAAAACATATGGTCATTCACTACATTACAATTTATTCTCCCTTTCCCTTACTGCTAAACATTGAGGTTGTTTCTGAATTTTGCTGCAGCGAATCTTCTTGTCACATCTCCTTGTCTACAGTGTTTCTTTCAAGTATATGCCCAAGAGTGGAAGTGCTTGGTCACAGGGCATAGGCACCTCCCATTCAGACACTGCCAGATTGCTCTTCAAAGTGATTTATCAGTTAAAACTTCACCAGCAATGTCTGCCAAGTTCCCAATTTCCCCACTGCGTTCTGCCTTTCCAGCAGGAAAGGAGGTGCTCAGTGCTGGTATTTATAGATGGTGATTCTGGTCACAATCTGCCTTTCTAGCCCCCCACATTCATTTACCAGTAATGCAGATAAAAGGCCTATCTACCATTCCATCACCAACTCACCTTCCCTTTTTTTTTGGTTGGTTCCCTGAGTGGGAATGAAGCCAGGCCATGGTGGTGAGAGCTCCGAAGCCTGGCCACCACACCACCCGGGAAGCCCCTCGCCTTGCCTATTATTATCTTTACCCAACCTATTTTACTCAGAAGGTTCTTCCTCCTCACCTTCATTGTCCGGAAATAATCAGCAGCCATTCCTTGTATATCCCTAGTCTCACCAACTTGTGGGAACTCTCCCGTGAATCTTACAGCAATGTGTTTATTCTCTCCTATAGAATCTACTATACTCAGCTTGGTATACAGGATATTTATGCTATGGGTTTGAAGTGTATTTGTTTGGGTGCCTGCTCTATCCCTAGCTAATTTTACCCATAATGCAACCAAAATAATTATTGATTTAATCTGTTAAACAAGTACTACAAAGCTAAATGTTTAGTTTATGTGGAAAAAAGTGACTAAATCCATCATTTTCCTCTTCTACCGGCATTCCTTTTAAAATGATTATAATAGCATCCATTTGAGCAAGTACATAAAAACCTGCTATTTCCTGGGTTTTGTGGAGGATTTCTTTTTTAATGTTTTTGTCAATCAATCTACTTCAAAGTTTTTGTTTTCAAGTTTCCTGTGAAAAAAATAAAATGTATAACCATTATATTATGAATTAAACACTGAGAAGGATATCCTCTTTAATGGAGCATGTATCTCTGGGCAATTACTTTATACCAGGTTAGTAAGAAAATCATGAGGGTAAACATGATACTTAGCTGATTACATCAGACCTACTGAAAGGTGCAACATCCAGACTTAGTATACAACCAAACAAGGTCTTCAGTCTAAACTGAAGATGACCATGAAGAGAAAACACATGAATAAGGGCAGCACTATAAATGTGTTTTGCCCTATAAAAGGCCTTTCCTCATGAATTGTGGCTATTGCATTTTAGGGTGTTGATCTTGCTCTGCAGTGTACCTAACTAATTTCCTTCCCTACTTAACATCATTTCTGAAATGCAGATGCATTTTAAAACCAGTACAGACAGTGACAAAACTACTTTTCTTTCCTTCATATAACTTTAAGAATCACTAAATGGACCCCAAAATGTGGGAGAGATAGGTAATCTGGTAGGGAAGGAAGAGAAGGAGAGGGGGACAGAAATCAAACTAAGTACATTACTGTGAACTTCTTCATCCAGTGCTTTTACTTTCCCTTTCTTCTTAATGAGCTGGATTTTGCAGGCATTGGCTTCCCAATCTTTGTCATTGCCTCCATCAACTCCCACACCTACATCATCAAGAGGCAAAATAGCAAGATTTAAAAACCGGCTATTACTCAGATTATCAGTGTTAGGCAAAATTTTTAATTAACAATTTATTTCATCTAATTATTTTTCAATTCAACATTTATTAAACACCTATTATATGTCAAGAACCATACCAGCTGCTAGAGACATAAGTGAAAAATAACTCAACTCCTGTCCTCAAGTTTCTAATAGTCTACTGAGAAGACAGACAAGAAAAGCATAGTTACAGTAACATAATCTGGTTTCAGTTCATAATAAAAGTACTACAGTTCGCATGCACCTGGAGTACAGTGGGGAAACACAGAAGATGGACACTAACCTCAGAAGTGGGATAAAGAGGGAATGCCAGGGAATACTCTCTTGAGAGTCTACTTAAGTTCCTTAGGAATTTGAAAAAGTTACTCTAAAGGTATTAGAAAAGCAGTGAGTACTTTCAAGCAGAGAAATCACACAGCAAAAAAGTTTAGAAAACTCTTTTTGGAAACAGTGAGGATAAACTGGAGGAAGAGAAACAACAAGAAGAAACCAGTTCCCAGAACTTAGAGATACAGCAAAACATAAAGGAAGAGGGCCTGAACTAAACAGTGATAATGAAGATAGATAGGGGTGCTCCTGAGAAGGAGAAATGACTGGATGTAATGTGAGAAAGTGGGAACAGTCTGGGATGCCCCTCAGGCTCAAAGAACTTGATGAATGATTGTTGAAAAGAAGAACACAGAAAGAACAGAGTGGAGAGTGGAAGGAGAACTAAAGTGCATTCAGTCAAGTCTGAAAAAAAACTGTGTAACTTTGAGGCTTATCCAGGAGGCAGCTGGATAGACAGGTCTGCAGCTTAGGACATGCATCTGGATTTTAAGTCACCAACACATAGAAGGTTGATGAAGTCAGAGCTCGCCCATGAAGACACAAAGCAGGAAAGGTGAGCCTAGGAAAGTATTTTGAAGAACGTTAATATTTAAGCAAAAAGTGGAAGAAAAAGAGCCCCCAAAGTAGACAGAAAAGAAATAATCATCATGTAAGGAAGGTAATGAGATGTGTTGTCAGAGAAGCTAAGGAAGGAGAGAATTTTAAGAACAAAGGAGTTGACTAATTGACTTTCTATTAACTGAGGAAAAACCATGGAAGACAAATGCCCACTGCAACTGTCAAAGTCAAGTACACAGCAGGCCCAACACTGCTGTGCTTAGAAATGCCTGCTTGCCAAGCTGGCCCTTTGCTGGTATCTGGGAACCCGGATTTCAGGAGGGTTCCCACCTCTCTAATTGATTAAGAATGGCTCACTGCACCTAAACTACTGGTGCAACAATGCGGCTTATGCTGAACATCCGCTTCCTTTTTAGGAGTTTTCAAATTCTGGTATTTGTTAAACAGAGGGTGTCTCCATGACCAACCCCCAGTGAAAACTTTGGGCACTGAGTCGCTAATGAGCTTCCCAGGGAGAAAACATTTCACACAGGTTGTCACAACTTGCCGGGGAAATTAAGCACATCCTGTGTGACTCCATTAAGAGAGAACTCTCAGAGCTTGGTCCCGGTCTCCTCCAGACCTCCCCCGATGTGCCTTTTCCCTTTGCTGATTTTGCTTTGTATTCTTTTGCTGTAATAAATCACAGTCATGAGTACAACTATATGCTGAAACCTTCTCGGAAATCATCAAATCCGAGTGTGGTCTTGGGGACCTCCAATACAGTTAAGGGAAGGACAGAGTAGAACATAAACTTGACAAAAAGTTACTTTTATTTACTTTTTTATGTATTTATTTATGGTAGAAGACTCTTAGGCTAGTTTATATGCCAAAAGCCTGAAATCCATAGAGAGAAAATAAATTAAAGTTACACAAAAGAAAACAGATAATTTATAGAGTAAGGCCTTTAAGAACTTTGTTCTGTCAACCATGAAAATAACCCACATGACTTGTTTTTATAATAACATTCTTAATGAAAGAGGATACCTAGAAGCAATACTGTACATATATGGTAATACTGTTCAAATGACATGAACAAACGCTTTAAAAAGACAAAATTCTCCAAATTTTAGATTTATCCAAAACAAATCTAAAACAAACCAAAAATACTACTAAAGAAGCTAAAACAAACACAAAAACACAAAAAAACCCTCACTCTTTAGAGTCAAGAATCAGGCAAAACCCATTAATATTTTTTTTAAAAGGAAATACCAGCAGAATCATATCCTCTGTACTCCAGTCTCTGAAGGCCTTTAATTAGGGTCTCCAAGATTTCCCTTCTCGTGCGAGGCACATGGTAGTTTAAGTAAGCAAATATACCTGCAAATAAACAAATATTTAATAGAAAATTCTGTCCATAAAATAAACATATTTATGACAAAAACCTCATTTGCATGATTATGTCTAAAATGTGCAAAAATGTGAAGCTAGAGTCCATCTTCAAAAAAGAAATAAATCTTCACTTCAATCTGCCAATTTTACACACCAGCCCCCTTGACACCACTCTTGACTCAAAACAGTCCCCCCTGTTGGGATGAATGGGTTATCTGTAATCTTGGGGTAGATGGGAAAATATAATGGCAAATAACCAGACCACCGGGCATGCAAAACATGTTTACAAGGGAGACATTCATAATTCAAAATGGTGCTTATTAGAGTAGAATTCATTAGATTGATCCCTTTTACAGATCTTTAAGTTGTCTTATCAAACCTCCCAATAAACAGTTCTGCTTAAGGTAACTACAAAAGCCTAAAAATCAACTCTCCACTGCTCTTCAGTAATTGCTTGGACACCACACGCAGTAGCTGTATGGAGCAGGGAGATTTTCTACTTCCCAAATCAATACATGCTTCTAAAGTAGAAGTTTCGTTATTAATGGAATATACTTGGAATAAGTATCTCCCTAACTGAACCAGATGCCTGCACCTACAAGCATCATTCTCAGAAAATGGCAACTTATATTCAATGATATGAAAGCATTTATGAGTACCTTGCTTAACAAAATATTCACACAGGACCTGGATCACAGTGTCGACATACTTGGCTGAAAGCAATTTAGTTGTAAGTAAAGGCTACTAAAACTTATTAAAATGAAAACTGAATACAATTTATTAAAGTTCCTATGCCTGGTTGAATTTATGCCCTTATGAATAAGAAATTTTACTTGCATTTTTTCACTTGACAACTTCAAACCCTAGACATCAGACTGTATCAGTGCTAAGTGTTTAAATTCATTGCCTAAATTTTAAACTTTCTGAATCAAAATCCATCTATAATGCCACTTAAGTTTCATTAAAAAATTTTTTTCTTATAAAACAAGTTTACAAATTGATTCATCATCATTATCAAAGATTCAAATTACACAAATTCTACAGACTGAATTGTGAAAATCTTTTTCTACCTCCATATAGGGAAGATAATCATCATTAATCCCACATACATTGTCCCAATCCTTCTGTTATGAATTTTTCTACATATATGAACCGCGATATATATGTCTTTAGAGGGCTTTCTTTAAAACACATAAATTTGATGACATTTTTTATATATATATCTGTACTTTTTTCTCTTAAGATGTTGGGATTGTTCTGTCAGTATAACATATCTATTCTATTTCATGGCTCCATATTAGTCCGTAATAGTCATATTTTACCAAACCATTTCCCTATTAATTGGAGTTTTTCTACCCTTTTGTAATTACAATGATGCAATTAACATTATACACAGTAACAAAATATTTGTCCTAAAATAGTCAATACTATTGTAATTATGGATGGACATTCTACAGGTAAGATTTCTTTAGAATATGAAATATTAAATAACATTTTCTACATTCCTAAAAACACATTCTACATGTAAGATTACTTTAGAAGATGAAATAATCTTTTTCTAAAAATACAAAATAAAAATTATAGAGTGACACAATTAGGAATTTCAATAATTTGGGTTTTTTTTAATTGTTTAAAATATTTTTCCTATTCACAAATTGTATATGACTTGCATGTAGGTTTCCCTTAATAAATTTTATCAATTACAAGACTGGAGTGGCTAGTCTCTTTCTTCAGTCTTTCCCTGCCCTCCAGTAACAAAGGTAGATTTTTAGTCTCAGGGCCTTTCCCTGGGTCTGTGTTTACTAACATAAGTGATTTCTCAATTTTGTAAAAACAGAACTTTTTGTTAACATCAAAATATTCTGAGGATCCTACACAATAGTGGGTGGAATTTTGATTAACCAACTTTATTCAATTTATAGACATGCATAGAATATGAGTCAATAATGGATACCCTGTAGTAACTTCACAGTTCACAGGTCAGGGACCACAGCTCTATAACTTACTCAACTTTTCAACTCTATCAGGGACCTCAGTTCTACAACACCGTTCCTTTGTTAGTAATCTTGCCCTCCTCCTCAACACAAACTCTGTCCTTCTGCCTTCATATGTGCAACATCTCTAACGATTTCATTCTAACCAAATGCAATTA
Organism: Lyroderma lyra; assembly: GCA_004026885.1. Lineage (NCBI taxonomy): Eukaryota > Metazoa > Chordata > Mammalia > Chiroptera > Megadermatidae > Lyroderma > Lyroderma lyra. The sequence continues at coordinate 398,928 of PVJL010000469.1, read as the reverse complement.
AATTCTCTCTGCAGTATTAAACATGAATGACCTTTTTCTACTTTTGCAGAATCTGTCCAAGGCAATGTACTATCATACTTTGGAACTCTTCTTTCTCTCACCACTGTTCTTTTGCCTCTTTCCCTGGCACTTCTATTTCTTCTTTCATAACTGCAAGCAGCAGTTCTCAATTTGTTTCAAACTCCATTCACTGTTGGGTAACATATGCCATCAGTGGTATCTTTCACAGCGCAGTAACTCTCTACCCCTAGTATTATTCAACATAAAAGTCCTGCCCAATCGTCTACAATGTTTCTGACCTAACCAGTTTCTGAATTCTATTCATTCCGCATGCAGTCTGTAACATGGCAATGAACAAGGGCTGTTTTTATTACCTACACCTGTTACATGTGTATTCATTGTTTCCTCAAATCAGACAGCAATTCCTTAAAGGCAATTCCTTTGCTTTAATCATCTCTCCAAAGGGCAGCATGCCAAATACAAAGCCATCACTTCAAATACCTGCCAACACTTTCTAAGTACCTGAAATGTACAGTCAAAAATTCTTAAACGAGAGAAAAAGAACACTACTTGCAGGATGCTAAGTAGGAATGAAGTTAAAGAAAGGTTCCATAATTAAAGGTTTAAGAAATTCTGGGTTAAACAAAGTTAACAGGTTTATTTGTAGATCTTCCTAAAACCTTCAATCTTGCTAACTGTAAAACACCAAAAGCAGAATTTCCCAAACTTGTGTGTGATAAAACTCTTTGCCACCTTCTACTGCTCATTATCAGCACCTATTAACTACTTCCTTTCTGGAACACAACTGAGGAAATGCTTATCAAGCAATTAATTATTTTCTTTTACAACTACATTATATCCCGTATGATTTCCAAGGATATGTTAACAGTACTGGTTTTATGATTTATCTAAGCAGCGCATCTCAGAATACCTCAATTACCCACAAAGCCATAAGACAGTGTAATTACAAAAGACTTTTTAAGGATTCATTTCAGGATACTTTTAAATTACAGCTTCCTTGCTGCTTTTAAATATAATCTCATTTACAAAAATTCTATTTATACACACTTTACTTTTAAAAAAGAAAACAGCATTATTTGTTAAAATTAAGTGGGTAGCTTAAGCAACTTGACACTCTCTCACCAAAGCCAAAGGTAAAACAACTAAAAAAGAACTAGTGTATCCCAAAGAACCAAGGGTAAGAGGCAGATAAAATAAATTTGGGAAGCAGACACACTATTAATAGTCTCTGGGAGGTTCACAACGCTTATTAGCACATTAGAGGTTCTATGAAGTCCTCCAATTAAAGAAGGCAGTTCAACATTGTTTAATGTGTCATTCCCCAAATTCACTTGACCACAGAATCATTTTTTTTGTCTGATTAACATTTATTAACATCCCGATTCAACCTAGTAAACACTGTTACTGTTTTATCAGTATGTCAGATTGAAAAAAGTGTATCACAGAATGTCAGCCCTCATTCTTCTGCTTCAACATTCTGCAATGTTGAAATAAAACAATCTTTTAGAAAAACTTGAATAGGCAGCAGATAATCAGAAGGTAAAATCTCTAAATCTTCCTATTTCCTCTCATTCCCCACTCAATTTCTCTGCCTAGAAATTTTATTTCAGTGATTAAGATGTAGGAGGAAAGCAAAAGCAAACTTGTCTTAACAGTTAATGTTCAGCATTTACATTAGTGAGGAAATAATTTCTGGACCTTATTCCTGGAATCATGCAAAACTCTGGTCTTAAGTTAAAAGCAAGACTTCAAAAATGCCTCAAATAACTAGTTCTTTCTTTATTGTTTATAACCTGTTTTCTCAGCAATAAAACTGTGGAATGGGGATAAAAATTCTCAACATCTAGTTTCCACCCTAAAAGCCTGACTCCACTCTGCACCTTTTCTACACCGGATCAGATTCTTCTTCTATAATACTGACTTCTTTTTTCATAACAAGAAGAAGTAACCTGCAACCAGAAAACCAGGTACATTGTCAGATACCCAACCAGGTACCCACTTCATCATTCAGGAAGTTAATTACCAAACTGGGAATGAACTACTTTGCAAATTCACTACTTCACAGCTCCAAATTAAATTACATGTTTTATAAAACTACTTTACTAACTAGGCACAGCAAAAGTATATCTGATTCTAAAGTGAACGCAACTCTAGTAATTTCAGTAAGCTATTTGTAGGTGTTTGTCTTTGTTTTGTTTTCTAACTTATTCTAAATGTATACGTGCTCCTCTTCAAAAGCTGAAATTAGCATAAAAATACACACTAACTAGAACAAGCCAGTACTTCTAGCAATAGGCTACAAAGAGTGTCTCCTACAAAGAGTAAGTTTAATATTTCCCAAATATTAAAGTCATAGTTCCTTTTAAAAAGCGTTTTTTTCTTCCAGGGCTAAGGTCAGTTGTAAATTTCATTAAGGTAAGAACACAATTCTTTATACTGACAATGGGCAAGTCAATTTTAGCGCATGGCAATCATTTCAGATATAATTCCAACAATCCCTTTTAGGTAATATTAAAACAACTAAGTCTCAAAACATGGTATAAACTTTTAACTGTTGTAAGTAAAACATTCGTTAAATGTAGAACAATATTTTTCATAGGTTATGTCTTTTCAAATGGGTGCAGATGCAAGTGATAAATGGTGTATGACCTATCGCCACGGTCACTTGTGGGCCTCTTCCACCAGAGGATCAGGTCTAAGCCCATTCACCAAGTTATTGATTAGCAATAGTTTCTGTTGAGACAGGGGTGAAAGAAGCAAGAGCATGCATGTGTAATGCCATTGTCTTAGCTTTAGTTATAGTTCTCTTTTCGAACCAAAAGAAAGCAACTACAAATATATGTTTTTTTAAAAGATAAATCCTCGAAGAATACAAGGTTAAGTCAAAGAGATCTCACCTGACGTTCCACAGGTTGCTCACCTGGTAGACTCTTGGGAAGACACCGCCCTCCACACTAGAATTCCCTCGGCCCTCTCCTTTCCCAATCCACACCTTCCTCCTCTCTCCAGGTCCCCTTACCGCGCAAAACTGCCCGCTGTAGCCCCCAGACCCCTTCTAGGGCCCGCCCTCCTCTCAGGTGCCCTCCTAAGTCCACCGCCCACCTCGAACTCTTAGAGGCCGGCCCCCGCCCCCAGCACCCGAAGTCACAGCGGGACGCCCCCCGCCCATCACCCAGACTTCGCATCCTCCACTCTCCGCTCACGCCGGCGCCTCAGGCCTCAGCAGCGCCCGCACCGCACCCCAGCACCACCCGGCAACACGCCCCCTGCCCGCGGCTCCTTACCGCACATGATGCAGGAGGCACGGTCCGCAAGGCGAGGAGGGGGCGGCTGCCAAGGTCAGCAGCGCACACGAGCCCGTGGGGCGATCGGTGGGCTTGGAGGCCAAGGGGGCGCCGACACCACTCCCTTGGGGATGCAACAGCCGGGGCAACGACTGCCTTCTCGGCCTCCCGGGCTCGCCAGTAACTGCCTCTTGGCCCCGCCCCTCCGCGCTCACCGCGCCGCCGCCGCCGCCGTCCGCAGGTCCCATTGGGCCACGTCCGCGCCGCTCACGCGCAGATCCCGCCTCCCCGCCCCGTCCCACCCCGCCCCGCCCCCGAGCCCACGCAGGCGCTGGCCTGCTGGATGGGAAGACGTGGCAGCGACTCGTGTCCGCATCCGCTTGAGGTTCCTGGAGCCGCCCGGCCCTCGAGCGAGCAGCTGGAGGGACAGCGCCGCGGGGGAGGAAGGAACTCGTTGGCTGGCTGGGAATGACGGAGAGATAGGGAAGGAGTAAGAGGGAACTGCTAGCAAACAGCGTTGGGGCGCGCGCTTAGTGCAGTCCAAGGCCCCAAGCTCCATCACCCCCACGAAGCAGACACAGGGAAGGAAGAAAGCGGGAGGCCTGACAGGAGGATCTGAGAGACAAACAAGTCAGGGTGGGAGAGGGACAGAGGCCGAAGGAACAACTGCGAGGAACTGAGGACAGGGGAGAGCTACCACAATGCTGGGTCGCCGAGCACCATTGCACGTTGGGTCCGTCTTTGTGGTGCCAGGCAGTCCAGTTCTCCACTGGGGCTCTGAAAGCCCTCGGCGCCGCGTCCCCGCCGCATCCATTGCCTCTCCGACCGCCAGGCAGAGGGGCGGAAGGGAGACTTCCGCTGATTTGACGGCCTGCCGTTTGGCTCATGAACGATCACCGCATTCTATGAATTAATGTATCATTCCTGCCAAGAGATGATGTTTCTGAGAATGTATTACCAGAGCATCTGCTTTAGGGAGCTATAAATGGTGTCTTTAGTCAAATGCTGTTGGTTATCATAACTCTAGTAATGATTCTAGAATAGAATCAAGTAGAAACTTGTATGGCATACAGAATGTGGCATGGACTTCTGGCCCCAGGCGGCTCATCTTTACCTCACGCCGTTGCTCTCTTCCTACCTCAACTCCCAGCCCGTTACACTGCAACAACCCTGAACAGGAAGTTCCTCAATTAGGCCAACGTGCCCAGATCCTTTGTACACACTGATTACTCTTCATGGAATCCCTACCCGCTCTCTGCTTACATGCTGCCTCTCACGGAAAACCTTTTTTGTCTCGCCCGGACAGACATTAGCCTCTCATTCTAGGAGTTTCCCCTTTAAAGCAATATGCTTTGATTTTTTTAAATTATTTTTTTGTATGTTTCCCTACTGGGCTGTTTCTTGAGGTTAGAACAGGTCTTTGCATACCCAACACCTAGCATAAGCTAAGGAATCAAAAATGCTTTTGAATGAGTGAAAAAATGTCACATGTTCTTTGCAAAACTGACTTTCTATGGTTTTATCATCAAGTGAACAAATGGCTTTTCAGTTTTTCGTAGCGGAAAAAAAGTGCTGCTTTTATCACTGGCCTAAAAAAGAGGCCAGAAAATGCCACATTTAACTAATCAAAGTATTTCTAACATCAAAGCGCTTAATTTTTTTTTAAGAGGTGAAACAGAGAGTTTATTGAGAGAAAGTACACTGCGAAGTGGTAGGAGGTGGGGTTCCCTGGTGGGTAGTGGCTAGGCTTCGGCGCTCTCAACGCCACGATCTGGGTTCGATTGCCACGATCTGGGTTCGATTCCCAGCCAGGGAACTACAAAAAAAATAAAAATTAAAATTAAAATAACGGTAGGAGTGGGCCGGGCAGGAAAATGGCTCAAGAGCCTAAAGCCCCTTAACATTTCAGGACCTTAAACAAGCTCCTAAATCACCCAAAGTTAAAAAAACAAAAAAACAGCTGTTAGATAACAGACAACCCGTTTAATTCAAGAAGCAAAGGCTCGGGAGTTCCCTGGTGGTGTAGTGGCTTAAGGCTTCGGCGCTGGCGCTGTCAGCGCTGCGGACTGGGTTCGATTCCCAGCCAGGGAGCTACCCACATACCAAAAAGCAAAAAAAAAAAAAAAAAGAAGAAGAAGAAGAAGCAAAGGCTCTGTGGATGTACTCATACATCTTAGCCTCAAAATCCTCATCTAAGAAGTTCTGGTAAGACCTCACTGATATTGCCATGAAGTCAAAGTATGATTCCAATATTTGAGGAATACCTTTGTGCACTGTCAGTGCTACAAAGAAAATGCCAGCAATACTACCAAAGTTACCATGCTCAAACTATAATAATCTATTGTACCCCCCGCCTTCCTTTGCTGCTGCTTACTCCATCATGGCTACCAATTGGTCTTGTCCATCTCCATCTGTTTTGGAAGGTGCTTACAAGTACAACCAGTTGAGAAGAAGAAACTTTGAAGGCTAATATTCCCCAACTGTTAGCACATATAGAGCAAAGGAAAAGTCCCAAGATTGAAAATCTACCTCCACAAGTAGAGGGCAGGGAAAGACCAAAGAAAGAGGCTGGTCACTCCAGTCTGGTAATTAATAGAATTTATTAAGGGAAACTTACATACAAAGCCTGTCTTGGATGGCTGCAAGATGAAATGGATCCCTGTGCCACTTGCAGGTGCCAGAGAATTATACAGGGTAGACATGGGAAATAATTACGAGTACTAGTTTGTGAATGCTACCAGGTCCTGGAAACTGTATACTGTATTTTGCCATGTATAATGTGCACTTTTTTGCCCAAATTTGTAAGGGAAAACTAAGGATGCACATTACACATGGATAGTACTAATTCTCTATATGTTTTTAATTCTTTTATTTATGCTATGAGTTAAAAAAGTTAACTGTAGAAATCAATAACAATATCCATATGCAAAATAATACCCTGGAATATGATAATTGGGTTTTTATATCAAAAAAAATTTATACATAAAATTTCTTATACCTTATATCTGTTTTTGTCTTGTAATTATTTTTTCAATAAAATTTCTTGCACTATAATGTTAAAAATAAATGCTAAAATTCCTTTATAATACAAAAAATACCCAAATATAAACAAACAAAATTTGACAAAAAATTAAAATGGAGATTATTTTCCCCCTGAAAGTTTGGATGAGAAACATGGGTGCACATTATACACAGGAGCACATTCTATCCAGCAAAATAAGGTACTTGACCAGGTGGGGACAACAACCTGTTTCATAAACAGTATGTAGCAGGGGGCATGGGAAAGTTGTTGATTTATGCCAGAAGGAACATCAGTTAACAATCAGACAGTCTGTAAGGGGGATTTGTGGAATGCAACCTCCATTCTGTCTGGGGTCCAACTTGTGGGACAGACAGTGGCACATCATGGAATAGTCTCTCCTCAAACACTCCACCCCTCATGATCCACTCTTATAATTTCATGCAGCGCCCTCCCTTCCGAGAGCTGCCCTGAGAAGCCAGTGAGGGACTTCATCAGCAGGGAGGTGGACAGCTTGCTTAATCACCACTGGGCTGCACTGGAGATACAGTCTGCAGCACATACCAAAAAAAGAGACAAATGAAGCAGCCCAGGTATTAGTAACTGTTTTTTCCATCATGCCCACCTCACCACCACCAGGCCCCAAAACAGGGGGTTACTGGGTCACCTAGACTTGGGGCCAGATTTTTTTTTTGTTTGTTTTGTTTTGTTTTGTTTTTGCTTTTTGGTATGTGGGTAGCTCCCTGGCTGGGAATCGAACCCAGGCCGCAGCACTGACAGCGCCAGCGCCGAAGCCTTAAGCCACTACACCATCAGGGAACTCCGGGGCCAGATTATTTAAGGCATTCACTTGAGTTTTCATATGTGCTAACAAAGAAGAAATACTAACAGATTCACCTAGTATAAAAACAGTTTGGATGACACAGGCGCCCCTCCTCCATGCACCCCCCACTCCGCCCTGAAACTGGATGCATGGGAACAACAGAAGACTAAGATCAGAAAGACAAATATTTTTTAGGAACTTGAATTGGGAGATCTTCTCCTTATGTGAGAATTACATTTGTAGCCTGATCTTTAGATGTTAACATGGCTGTAGTCTTTAGAACCTGATCAGGTTGTATAAACCACATATGTTGGCCAGGGGGAAGTGGTGCTCTCTGGCCTAAGGAGGTGAATAGGAAGGGGAATATACTAGACTAGGACCCATACTTCTCCCCTCTTTCAATGGTGCATGTACCGGTCCACATATAGCATGTGTCCATGGGTCCTTGCTGCATTAGGACGTAAGATCCCACTGGAGACTGAGCAGGTCTTCTCCTCCCAGGGCCATGAACTAACTGACCCATTCCACCAGAAAAATCCTATTGCAGATTCCAGTACATGGTCCCTGTTCCAGGGACAGTAGAGATTGTTGCCCTCATTGTCATAGCTTGGTTCATGGCAAGCATTGGGACTATTGCTGTATCCTGTTTTCCACACCTTCACCGTATGGGCTGCCTTAGCCTGAGAGCCCAGCCTGGCATATGGAGCAATAGGTCCCATGGGTTGGTTATTTCAATGTATTAACACTTGGGAAAGCACCCTTGTCCACCTAGCCAAAGTAGGTTTTCCAATTAATAGCCTTACCTGTTGTTTAAGGACACCATTTTTCCATTCCACCAACCCAGCTGCCCATAGGTTGTATGGGACATGAAACCTGCATTCAGTAACTACATGTATTAGGTCACTTTATTTTTAAGGCAGCCCTGCCTTCTTAGCTGAGAACCATCCTACTTGGACACTACAGTGCCCACTGTACCCAATCTGACGTGCCAACTGATGGGTTAGTTGCTAAAGCGCTTATTTTTCCCAAGGCATCTGTTTCCTGGTTTCCTAGAAGTATAGATATCTTATGGGCAGGGACATGGAAGACAAGATCTGCCTTGGGTTTTTGTAAGCAAACCCAAATATCTTTTCATATCTCCTGTCCCCATAAAGATATATTCATAATCATCCAACCCTTTGTTTTTATTGTCCAAGCCACAGAGTCAATCCTTTTAAAATGGTCCAACTGTCAGTACACAGGACAGTGGCCATGGTTTATGTGTGATTACCAACCAGACAGCTCTTAATTCAGCCTACTGACTACTGTGATTTGTTCCTGTTTCCATCCAGATGGTGTCAGGGGATAGTTGGATTGCAGCTGCCATGTAGGTGGGCGATTGCCCCAGCTAGAGCCATCAGCACACCAAGCTCTAGTAGGTACTTGCCGTTTCTTCTTTGCAGGTTGCAGGAACAACAAAGGGATAAGAGCAGGAGCATTTGGAGGGTCTATATATTTAACAGGGTCTAATAATTACTGCATCCCTAAAGACAGAGGACTGTATGAGAGAGTACTCCTCTGCTGTATGTTGGCATGCCTTTTAATTAGCATAGGAGTCTGGGCCATGTCAGAGGCATGTTGGTGGAACATATCTATTCACCCCTGGATGGGAAGGGACCTTCTTACTGTAACTGGTTGCTCTTTGGTAAGAGATTCCACCTGTAGGAGCGCTGCATACACTGCCAGTTATTGCTGTGCTATCAGGGTATTATCTGGTAAGCTGCCTCCTTCCATAAGTGGGACCAAAAATCTAAAGGACACTGTCTCCTTTTGCTGTTTTTTTCCATAACACCCAGCCCATGCCTTCCAGGGTTATTGAAACATCTAATTCAAATGGCAACTCTACCTGGGAGGTGCCAAGGGCTTTAATCTATTTACTCTCTCCTCCACACCAAATCAACCTTGAAGGACTTCACCAACCACTGCAACAAAGAACACTTTGTAACCATGTGTCCGTCAAGACACTGATACGGAAGAGCCTTGTCTGACCCTCACCTATACAGAGTTTTGCCTGGGCTGGACCTTTGGGAATAGGGCTGGAGGAGAAGACAATAAATGATCTATGAAGGAATGGGGACATCTGGGTCTAATTCAAACATCTGAGGAAATGGAAAGAATTTTCTCTCCTGATCATAAATTCTGAACTAAAAAAAAAAAAGCAGGAGTTCCCTGATGGTGTAGTGGCTTAAGGCTTCGGCGCTGGTGCTGTCAGTGCTGCGGCCTGGGTTCGATTCCCAGTCAGGGAGCTGCCCTCATACCAAAAAGAAAAAAAAAAAAGCAATGATGGCAAGTGGGTGTTATTCGTCTCTTTATGCGAGTCTACTTCCCTGTTCACAGACTGGTCCCATCAAATCTAAGGGTTTGCAGTCTCCTCCTTGCCATGCAACCTGATGGAATGAGGTCCATCAGGGCTTCCAGTTGCCATTTCTAAAGAAATGAAGAATCATAATTGAAATAGCTTTAAACTGTTTTTAAACATCCCCATGTTTGTGATTTTTGTTATTCCTTATCTGAAGTCCAGTAACATATAGCAATAAAATTATTAAAATTTATAGTAAAATTTTATAAAATAGGTTAAGGCCTGAGGATGTAATATACGGGATGGTGACAACAGTTAACAATACTGTATTATAAATTTGAAAGTAAATCTTAAAAGTGCTCATCACAAGAAAAAAGTTCATAATTATGTGTGTTGATAGGTATTAACTAAACTTATTATGGTAATCATTTTACAATATAAACATATATTGAATTATCATCTTATACCCCTAAAATTAATGTAATGTTATATGTCAACTATAACTCAATGTTTTATTCTTTTTGGATAACAAGAATATGGGGAGTAGGGGGCACATATGTTCTATTTTAACAAGTCTTGTGGAGAAATGAACCCCAATGGACAGAAAAGATGGTGGTGAGTAGCCAAGCAAACAAACAAACAAACAAACAACCAGAAAGCATGAGAATAAACACAAAAACAAAAGACCCCTTAAGTGAACCCCTTTAGTTTCACCACTACCTCCAATTCATGCTATACATCTTCACACCAGAGTGACATTTCAAAAACACGAATCTGACCCTGTTTCTTTCTGTTTGCAATTCACTGGGTACCCTTCACCTGTAGGATTAAGTCTAGGCCCCTATGCACACACACATGGTTATTCAGGATCTCATTCCTGCCAGTTTTAACAGCATCATCTCCCACCACTCTATTCAGGCATTTTATAATTTAGCTATACTAACTACTGCCAGTTCTCTAAGAATACCATCTCAAATTTTTGCATATTTGCACCTGCCCTTTTTTGAAAGGAAGCATTAAAAGGGGAACCAGATGTTACATAGTTAAGGCCTAACTACAGAGTACTAGTCATTCAAAAAATTGAATATAAGGGGACCAGAAAGTTCCCTTGTCTCAAATTACCTCTCTTTGCCTATGTCTAAAGTCAAACTATACCTACATATGTAACGCAGAACACCCCCCTCCTCCATGAAATCTACAGTAAGTCATTACCACCAATTAACACTTTAGAGTGAAACTATTTATAGGATTACTTTTCATTCAATATCAGGTATGAAAAGATCACTGAGGAAGTATAAGTTTTGATGGGGATAAAGTAAAGATAATTCTGAAATTAGAAGGAAGGCAGACATGGACAAGGCAAAAAAGGAACAATATAAGAACCTGTGGAGTTGATTATGGTAATGCAGAAAAGGGCTAAGACATAGAAGGAATCAGAAATAAGTTGGTAATGAAAGCAAACTGCCCACTGCGATGGTTAATTTTATGCGTCAACTTGGCTCAGCCACAGTGCTCAGATAACTGGTCAAACATCTGGATGTGTCTGTGAGGGTGTTTTGAGGTAAAAGTAACATTTATATTGATGGACTTTTTGAGTAAAGCACACTGCCCTCATAATGTGGGTGGGCCAAACAAAATCAGCTGATGGCCTGGCTAGAAAAGACTGAACTCCCCAGGGCAAGAAGGAATTTGCCAGACCTGAACTTGGACCACATCAGCTTCTCTGTGTCTGCAGACTGACAGCCCACCCTGCAGATTTCAGACTTGTCAGCCTCCATGATTGCATGAGTCAATTCTTTAAAATAAATAAATCTCAGTATCTCTCTCGTGATACACACACACACACACACACACACACACACACACACAATCTTTTTATTATATACTATTAGTTTTGTTTCCTAGAGAACCCTAATACACACACCTAATATTGATCTTATTGGTTTACTCAATGTTCAATATATGTATTTTAGGTTTCTAGTCAATAAAGCTTTCAATAATAAACAAGAGAAATCCACTCAACCTAACTGAAGCAGGGAATTTATTGGCTAACCTAATTGGCAAGGACAGGGATACAAACAGCTTTGGGCACATCTGCATCCAGGGACACAAACAATGTTGTCAGAACTTTCTTTGATTCTCCCTCTCTCTGACTTTATGGACAACGAATGACTCTCAAATAGCTCTGGAATATCTTTATAGTTCTCAGTCCAAGGGGAGAGAGGCTATTCCTTCATCTTCATTTTTAATTATTTTTCGTCAAGGATTCTAATCAGAACAGTGAGTCATATGCCCACTCCTGTGGCAAAGAGAGCAGGACACTGTAATTGGACAGTTCCACTAGAGCCACATAGTCAGCAAGAAGTAGGAAAGGGAAAGGTGTTCCTAAAAGAATGAATAAGGGACACCAAGAAGCCAAACAAAAGATGTCCGCTACATCAGGTGAACACAGACTTGATTGTCCCACCAGGAAACCTCAGGCCTGGGAACAGCGGATACTGACTCCAACTAGAATACACTTCCCGATACTTCTCTCTAGGATGGCTTCAAATTTTCCAGTAGGCAGGACCTGGGGCAATTTTCTAGCTGTGCTAGAAAGAAACTCATTCTACTGCCAAGAAATTGTTCAACAAATTGGAAAGCATGATATTCACTGGTCCCATCTACTATTTCTATCCAGGATAGAGGTGGACCACTCAGGGAACTGCCTAGAGATGAAAGATCACTAAAAATCTAAGGTGACAAGAAAAAATTTTCCAGATTTTCTTTTAGGGGATACAAAAGTCAATTGTGCATAGCCTGAAGGCACCCTGTAGAGTTATCATAGGTAAGTATAAGGGGTTATAAGGCTGGGGTTTCCCAAGGGATGTCAATTCCCATTGGATTGGAGAGCAGCTAGGATCAAATTCTTACAGAAAAAAATGGACACACCTGTCTGGAGCAAGTAAAAGATGTAAAAGTCTTTTGTCCACTAGAAAGCAGCACCTATGAAGACAAGGAAGCTTCTCTCCTCCCTCAGGTAGAAATACTCAGAAGGGGCATGTAGGCCTAATTCCCTAGGGCAAGTAGTACAGTAGTGAGGTGCACAGGCTCTGCAGCCAGAACGCCAGGGTTTATATCCCTGGTTTTTCCGTTTAAATTGTATGGCAATGGAATATGTACTTCTCTCTGTGCCTCATCAGGACATTAATAGTTACCCAACTCATAAGATTAAATGACTTCATAAATATAAGGTGCTTAGGAGGGCAACAAAATGGTGGCATGAGAGAGACCCCTGGAGATTATAACTAAGAAAACACCCATACCTCAACCAAGGGCCCTCTACACAACGCACAATCACACCTAAGAAACCCACTCATCACGTTAAGGTACCTGTAGGCCGGAAGTGGGTTAAACAAAGGAGAAATAAAAGAGAAAGAGCGGGAACACAGCCAGTGCAGCTCCCCACTTGGAACGACCACTGAGGGAGGGAGGAGGAAGAAGGCCGTGGGAGAGCGCTCTGGCCCTCACTCAGTCTGCAGGACAGAGGAAAGGAAGCCCACAGGCGGGGGCATGAGATACTGCAACCACCTCACTTTGGCCCCAAAAGGTGCAGGCCTGGACGCAAAATGCAGCATCCGGATTTCACTCAGGTTCCCAGAGGAGAGGGAGCAGCTGGGCAGTGAGGAGCCGTAGCATGAACGCTCTTGCCGGGAAGGAGAAGCGGGGGGCTGTGCGTGCATTTCCCAGCCCACAACCAGCTGGTCTGAAAGACCAGCATACAGGACAGCTGACCCCAAGGCTCAGGGCAGAATCCATGCACAAGGCAAACTGAAAACAGAAAGGTGCAATCACACCCAAACTCTCCACATGACCCTGGAATCCCAGGAAGAAAACAAACGCCCCTCTCCTGCAGACCTCTGCCCACCCAGCATCAGCAGTGAACACCAAAGAAACTGCAGCAGCATTTCTGTCAAAATGAGAAACCATTTTGACAGTTCAAATTAAAGAGATGGGGACAGATGACCCATCAGAAATAGAGCTCAAACCTTATAAAAATGCTTAAGGAACTGAATGATACTTTCAACAGAGAGATAGTAAGCATGAAAGAAGACGTACAAACCATTATAAAGGACCAGAGAGAGATAATGACTACATTAACTGAAATGAAGAATGAAATAAAAGTCACTAAAAATAGATAAAATAGAAGCACAAAGCAGTGATGTGCAGGAAAGGCCAGCAGAAAACACCCAACCAGATCAATTAGAAAATTATTTCCAGAAAAGGGAGTATGGACTGAGATTCCTTTGGGACTATATCAAACATAAAAATACCAGAATAATAGGGGTGCCAGAAGGGACAAAGGAAAAGCAAGGGATCAAGAGATTATTTGAAGAAATAATGACTGAAAATTGTCCTAACCTGGCGAAGGAAACAGACATACAAGTCCAGGATGCACAGAGAATTCCAAACAAGATGATCCCAAACAGGTATACACCAAGACACATCATAATTAAAATGGCAAAAATGAAAGAAAAAGAGAAAATTCTAAAAACAGCAAGAGAAATGCAAGTAGTAACTTATAAAGGGACACCCATTTGACCCTCAGCTGATTTCTCACCAGAAACTTTACAGGTCAGAAGGAAATGGCAGAAAATAGTCAACGTGATGAAAACCAACGATCTACAGCCAAGAATAAAGTATCCAGCAAGGCTAGCATTCAAAATTGAAGGACAAAAGAGTTTCTCAGGTAACAAAAGGCTAAAGGAATTCCTCACCACCAAATCAGTACTACAAAGAATGTTAGAGGGACTTAAGATGTGAATAGGAATGGAGAGTGGGTAAAATAAGGGAAAAGGATGAAGAAATTTAGTTTGTTAACAGAAAATTGAAAGCAACAAAGAAACAAACTTGATGGACTCAGTCAATAATTCAGTAGTTACCTAAGGGTAAGGGGGGAGGTGGGTTAGGGAGAAGGGACAGGGACACAAATATATGGTGATGGAAACAGAACTGACTCTGGGTGATGAACACATAATATAACACACAGATGATGTAATGTAGAATTGTACACTGAGGACCTATGTAATTTTTACTAATCAATGTCACCCCAATAAATTGAAAAAAAAATATATATATATATAGTGCTTACAATACTGTTTGTCACATAGTGAATGCTCAATAAAGTTTGCTATTTTAATATATTTTGTATATATTTTGTATAGAGCTTCATTCTAATTTTGGTTAGTAAAAAATTCTCCAAGGGGAAGGGGATGGTGGAGGACAGAGGGGAAGTCAAATATACAGTGATAAAAGGAGAACTGACTCTGGCTGGTGAGCACACACACACACACACACACACAGATAATGTATTATTGAACTGTACACCTAAAACTTATATAATTTTACTAACCAATGCCACCCCAATAAATTTAATTTAAAAAATCTTCCAAGTGCTTGGCTTATCCTTGGCCAATAATCTTAGTTTCAAATACCTATTAAATGTCCCATATTTTTAAAGTGTTTTCAAGAATACTTCATGTAGGCTCCTGAGCCACTTTCTTTGCTCAAGCCTGCACCTACCCCTTTGGAGTGTACTTTCCCCTTAATAAACTATCTTTTTGTTTCACTACTTTAAAAAAAAATAATAATAATTCATGTAAAAACATTGCATACATTTCAAGAGGTTCATTTTTACTTTCATTTTAGCTAAACAAACTAAGTAAATGATTAGTTTCTTTCTTTGGGACTACATAGGAGGAAATTAAGTATAATTTAAACATTCAAAAATAAAAACCTGATTAAACTACACTTCGTAAATGAATCTTTGTTTGAAAAAGTGGCTCAACTAATTTTAAGGTATTTGGCACTGTCCGCCACAAATAAAAGCCAGCAAAATTATTTACCAAGTTCTCCATGATTTACCAAGCTCTTTGTTAGAAAGCTATCAGCTTCAAGTGACAGAATACCTGACCACAGAGGCTACAGATAATAAAAAACCTTTATCTCACTTGATCCTCTGAAAATGGGTGGTTCCCGGATTGACTCAAAGGTCAATAATGTCCTCAATGAACCAGGCCCCTTTTTCCTTCCTCTTTGCCATTCTCAGTGGATTGGCTTTTCATGATTACAAGTTCACTGTCATAGCTTTAGACAGCAAGTCTTCATACTACAGTGCATCAAGCAGGAAGAAAAGGAATGGATAGGAAAAGAGCCTTCTTTAAATAGATTAACTCTCCATCAGGGAAGACAATCTTTCTAGAATTCATCAATAGACTTTCTCTCACAACTCATTGGCCAGAGCTGGGTCACATGTCACCTAGACTAATGACTGGCAAAGAAAACAAAGAGTTAAAACGACTGGTTTAGTCTAGTTAGAAGCTACCCCCTGGGAATGAGGTGGGACCTCCCTTCCCCAGGCACTTCATACCAAATGATAAGGGAGAGGTCTTCTCTCAGTAAGCAGCAGGTCTGTGCTGGGTAGGCAACCAGAAGTTCTCCAGCACCTTCTATACGGCCCATTCCCTACTTCTGCACCATTTCCAGCTAAGCACTTCCACTTTACACTCAAGCCATTCTTAGCTCCTTACAGTTTCCAAATACATTTCACAGCTCCCAGATTCTGATTACATGGCTCTATGCTTAGAATGTTCTTTCCCACTTTTTCTCCTTGTTCTTCATGGCTGGTTCCTTTTGTAGAAAATTTTTCCAATGCCTTCACCCCTCAGTTCCATGATTTCCTCCCTTCCAATAATCTACTCCACCACCTACCTCAGCCACTTATTACATGGCCAGTCCCAAGACTTGACACTAACTGCATCTTCTCCATAATCTCAATTTCCTGTAGCTTCATCTAAAGGGTTGGTTAATGTGCCTAGTTTACAAAGCAATTCCCAGAGCCTAAGCTAAATTCATCTATAACCCAGAAAACAAATTACCCTTCCTCACTATATGGTTCTGTGAACCAAAGGATAAAAATTAAAACTTAAATTCTCAGCATTCACAACTACTGGAGGTCTCCCTGTATCCATTCCTATTTTATAATCTCCATACCTTTGGGGGCTAGAAATCCAGAGATACAGTATATCCATCTTCTCTTCCTGATATTGTCTATGAACTGTTATCTCTGAATTACTATAGAAAAATGAGAGAGGAAAATAATTTGCTATCTGGGCTATCTAAAAAAAAGCAGTTTCCCTATGATAGAAAGACAACTGTCCAGATTTCTGGTACGGCACTGATGATCGTATCAGTCAGGAGAAGCCAGTAGAGGAAGGACCAAAGCAGTTTCTCTTCGTTTTTTCAGAGGGATTTTGCTTCATGAGGTAAAGCCTGAACCTGTGAAGGCAGTTTTTCTCCATTCAACCCAGACTGTCTTACAATTAATAGAAATTTTGTCCACATTCTGGAACTTGGTTCTTTTATCAGTTTTCAACAGTATATGATCTGTTTTTATGAGTTTGTTGTTATAGTTTGTCTCTTCAGGAGTAGTTACATACTACTATATTGGGGGATACTAGCCAGATATCATTTTTAAACCAGAATTGTTTAGTTGTTTTTTTTTAAACAAGGTAAAAATTTAAAAATATAGTTCCAAACATTTCACAAAAAGCTAAGCCATTTTAGAATATTTTAAAAAGCATTCTCCCTATTTATTTCTGTATAAAGAAAGTAAATAAATTAGTTGGGGGATATGTATTTTAAACTGCTTCACACATTATCCAAAGAATTAACCATGAGAAATGAAGAACAAAAATAAAATATCCCTGGACAAAATCCACATGTACAGAAGATGAATCATGATGTTACAAATAACTCATACAAGGTAAAGCAAACATGCAATATTTATATATCATCCTATGAATAAGGGGTATATTTTATTATTCTTTCACAGATGAATAATAAAAGTTTAGTATACATATCAACAAGTTCAACTGCTGGGCCCAAAGAAAACTCAAAATTATTTTAAGGTGAATTTGCTTCTTTTTCATCTGATTCATCATCCATAACCTAAAAACAAAACAAAGAGAATCTGTGAATTATGAAAATAATTAGAAATTGCTATTTTCCTGATAATATTATTTGATTACCTGAAATACTCCGCTTTATAACAACGCATGTCAATCCAGTAAGAACAAATCTATCAACAGCCCCAAAGCACAAGGTTTGCCTTACAACCTGGTATCCTAACAACATAAAAGCAAATTGAATATTAGCAAATTAATAAAAGTACTGGTTTATCTTCCTTGTCCCAAATATCAGTTACAGCTGGACAGAGAAGACTATAATGAATGATTAACTGCTATTTCCTAGCCATAGACTAATGTAATTGACATTTTTGGTTTTTTTCCCCAAAAGTGTCTTATTTACTTAAGTATATTCTGGGGAGCTATCCCAAACTGTTATTGCAAATACATATATTAGAAAAATGAATCCCCCCCCCAAAAAAATCAACAAAATATCATATTGGCAACTAATTATTTTGGTTTTAGATAAAAATTCATTTTAAACCTTAGAAAAATATGAAGACTTCCATTTCTAGTAAGTTAATAAAAATACTAATGAACATTTGAAGAAAAAATGAAAAGATTAACCATCTTTTCATGAGTTAATATATTAGTCAGATGAACTCCTTTGGTGAGGAAAAGTGTTTATATAAACCTAAGAACTTTTTTCTCCTTACCATACCTACTACAATTAAATGCCAATTCAAGTGGATAATCTGACTGCCAATTTATCATCCCATCCTGGACAAATGAATAAAAATGTTCCTTTGTCAAGCCACCAGAAGTGTCAACTAATGTAATTTTTTAAAAAGCATATAGAGGATAATGGCACAAAAATAAGTTTTTAAAAAATCTTGAATCTGGATCTGATTTGAGACCATTAATGGAAAATTAATTCTCTTAGTTTCTCTTTTGGGTTGAGTAAAAAGGGATGTTTACTTCCAAGGAATTGATACTTTATATCTAATCTCAGCAACATCTAATCCAAAGAATTCATTAATCAACACCTATTTTAGGCAGAACATTCCTAATTTTGGAATAGTATTTCCAAATAGTTAACACAAACTATGAAAGAACATGTAAACACACGGTGAAGTGTTGCAGAGGAACACAAAGACCTAGATATGACTACAAGTCTCTCAAGGAACTTACCCATAAACATAAAGTTGAAACAGACACAAGAAAGAGGCTTTGATCCAAAGTAGAGTTGCATTCCAAGCAGAGGACTGATAAGGACTTCAAAGAGGAAATGGAATGTATTGTACCAAAAGGACACACGAGAACTACCCAGAGATGAGTGGTTCTCAAAGGAGCTGAGAGACGCTCTCTCCTTAAAGGCACAGAATTACCTGAAGAGTTTTTTCAAATTTCTCATTTCCACACACTCTTTCCCTTCTTCATAATCTCTCTCCATAAGGCCGTGCTTCTGGTTGAGAGTCACGGCAGTAAGGGGAGAGGATGCTGTGCTATCTTCCTTAGGTATCGTGGGGCAGAAAAAATGTTGACATCAGGCTACAGATAAAGCTCCACAACTCTACCTAATACTGTTTTACTCTACAACCAAGTATGATTTCTCCGTGAGCATTTTGCCTGCATATTGAAGAACAGAAGTGGATAAGTATAATGTAGTGGAGCTGTCCCACTAAAGACTTCTAGATCTCATCTACAAAATTCTGTGATGTTTGAATCCTCTTTACCTAATTTTTCTATAACAAAAGCAACAGTATGCCCTTGGAGTCCTAATTTTCTGTGCACAAAACGAAATGACTCACTTAATAAATACGCTGTGTTGTTAGACGATTAAATGAGGTAATATCTGTAAAAATGCCTGGCACACAGTAGGTATTCATAACACTAAAGTTCATTTTAAACTAAGGAGTCGTCAAGTCTAATAAGTTATAACACGAAGATCCAGCCCCTGAAGAAAATGTCAGGTCATACATTTTCTTCTTCTCAAATTTTTATTTAATACTAAATCTAAACTGTCACGTAATATTGGCATACCTGTTCTACGCCTTCTACTTCTGGAATATAAAACTGCAGCATGTTCTGAATTCCATTTTTCAAAGTAATGATTGAACTGGGGCAGCTGGTACAAGAACCTTGAAGTTTCAGCTGCACGATGCCATCTTCAAAGCCCTTGTAAATTACATCTCCTCCGTCTTCCTGCACAGTTGGCCTGTCATCACAGTGCATTTGTGATATATTTAACAGACTAAAAGTTTTTGTCAAAGATTTTTAATACAACTCAGGGCTTAGATTTTGTATCAGTAAAATTCACTGTTAAAGCTACTTTTACTATACAATAACTATGGTTAGTCTCATTTGTTATTTTAATTTTGTCAAAATTCATTCATACAAATACTTGTTCTACCTACTACATTTTAATCTTGCTTACTAATCTTTTTTAAACATTTAAGATTTCAAATTTCCTAATAAATATAGTGATTAAGATATACTCATTCACTTCTTTTGAATGAACAGAGAGAGACTGACACATGCTGTCTTTTTCTTTTCAGGTGAATTTTTCATTGAAAAACTACATTAATACAGAAAAATGCATAAAGCATGTACAATCAATTCAATTAATTTTCACAAAGTGGACACACATTTGTCCCAGACCAAGAAACAGAACAACGGCACCCCAGAAGTCACCCCTGGGCTTGCTTCTAATCATACCTCCCGACCAAAGGTAACCATTTTCCTAATTGCTAACACCATTGTTTAGTTTTGCCTTTTTTTTTCACTTTAAAATTTATACCTATAAATTTTGTTTAGAAAACACAGTGTTTACTCTTTTGTATCTGGCTTTTTTTGCTTTGTGAGATTCATCTACATTGTTGCAGGTATTATCGTAATAATTCATTCAATCCCACTGCAGCATACTATCTCGTTAAGTGAGTATGTCAGAATTTGTCCATTCTGTTGCTGATGGGACATCTGGGTTAATAACAGTTTTCAGTTTTTACAAATGGTACAGCTATGAAGATTCTTGCAAATGTGTTCTGATACACATATATATTACTACGAGAATATATCTGAGAGTGAAATTTGTCAATCAAGAATATACATACATTCAGATTTAGCAGATAATGATAAATAGTTTTCCAAAGCTATATGAACTTACATTTCCACAACCAGTGGAGTTCCTGTTGCTCCACATACACATCAATAATTGGTATTATCAATCTTAGTGATTTTAACCATTCTAGTGGATTTGCAGTGATAGTTCATGGTGGTTTTAATTTAAATACTCATAATGACTAATGAGGTTGAGAACTTTTTCATGTTTAGTGGCCATTTGTTTACTGTTTTTGTGAGTTGCTGCTCCAGTGCTCTTGTGAAGAGGCTGCTCCAGTCTCTGACTGTCTTTTTCTTAACGAAGTATAGGCATTTTAAAATATATTCTGTCATATATGTATTATAAATATATTCTACCTTGTGCTTTGCCTTTCACTGTAAATGTTACCTTTTGATAAAGACAAAGTCATAATTCCATTATAGTCTAATTTGTATGTCTCTTCCTTTATTTTTTGGGGGGGTCTTCTGGAAAAAAATATTTGCCAACCCAAGGGTCATGTAGATCGTCTCTTATTTTAAATTTCCTTTGTCATTTCTTTGTTTTGACTATGGTCTTCCTCTGGCTTGCCCCCATTTTAAGGGTAGGCCCCCTAGGGAGCCCAACAGAGAGTATGCATAGTTTTTGAGGACCCACCTGCCTTAAACTCTAATTTTCATCACCCCCAGCAACATAAGACTGCTAAAACGCTGGTTAGCTTCCGACTGCTTTTTGTTCTCTTCCCCTCGACAGCTAGAACTAAGCAAGTGCACCTCTGAGTGTTAACTTTTTCTTAACTCTTCTCTAGGGTTTTGACCTTTGAAGTCAAAGCTTCACTGGTAACCCAGAATTTTAATTTTTGTTTTCCCATCTCAATGAATTTCCTGAAGCTACATAAATGGTTTCTCTGATTCTTAGCAGTAGCCCCTGACCAGCTTCTCATATTTAAATACATCTCACACCAAAAATCAGCAAATGCCCCAAGGAAGACACAATGTGCTTTCCTTTGCTACAGGATCTTGTCTGCTTTGGCAGCTATCTAACGCTTTCACATACAAAATATTTTTAAATTTTTTATATAGCTTTTCTGGGATTTCTCATTGTGACCATTAGTCTCCTATAGGCAAAAACTACAAGTCTGCATGCAGTTCTATTATTCTTTATGGGCAACAGCCTAAAAATAGGTATTCCTTTCCTCACAATCCTCCCAATCTATGTCATTTTTTTTCTTCCTAAAAAATTTGGCATTAGAACAATATCAAGCCTGAAAGGTGACTGTGAAAGATAAATTCTTTTATTGATCATGTTTAGATAGATTGTTTTAAAATCTGGAAAATGTACAGGCTTTAAATACAACCGTCATGGTTACTTACTGTGGTTTACAGTAACACACTTGCTTTGGAACACTACTATAATCTCACAGACAACCAAAAGTACATGCTACAGTGAAAATTAGCTCTGCAGTATATTTGATCTCGAGTAGAAAGAGAAATACACACCGTATTCTCGTATCTAACAATTCTTTAATCATTGCCACAACTTCATCATCTTCTTCAGATCCTAGAAACAATTACAAATAAAACAGCAGAAATTTCATATCCACGCAAGTATAAGAATTAAAACAGGATGATTTTAACCTAATGTCTCATTAAAAAAATAAAAGCAGAGAGTACGTAACTTGGTATAGTGATAAACTCATTTTGGGATAATAGAAAGATTATTCCTTTGATTTTCTGAAGAAAAATTAAGGAGCAATGATCAACTCAACATCTGGTGATAAAGGTGACTAATACTGAAACAGCCTGATCTGCTAATGATGGTGGGGTCTGAATTTTTTTGGCCAATAAATTTGTAAACCTTTCTCATTCTCAAGGATTGAAAAGTAGCAGAAAAGAGAAACTGTTTGGATTTTGATAGAAACTTTGAGATGAAAAGGCATAACTTTGTAAGTTAAGTTACATACTAAATCTCTCAGTTTTGTGGTTTTCAAAGTGAAAATCTTATTACATACAGATGTATTTAAATTTTTTAAAAAGATACATACAAGTTTCTGTTTAGATTTGGCTTCACTTAGCTAGTTTCTTGATTATTTCAGTTGTTTCTAGTTTGCTATCTCTAACAATCCTGCAGCATACATGCTTGTGTCAAGTACCTATCAGTGTACTTTTGTAAATATATCTATGAGATAAATTCCAAGTGGTGAGACATTTGGGTCAACAGGCTTGTGTATTTTTTAATTTGGTAGATATAATCAAATGGCTCTCAAAATATTATATCAATTTTATGTATATATTCATCAAGAACACAAATAGTTGTTTCATGTACGTATTATTTAAAATCTACATAAATGTACATATGTAAGGTCATGTAGATAAACATATCCTTTGTTTTTCCTTTATTACTTAATATTTTCTTTTATAACTTTTCACATTGGTATCTCCCAATCTAGTTCATGCCTTTTGGAGGGGTAGAAAGACTTATTATTTTTTTTTCCAGGTTTTTTTTTTTTTTTTTTTTTGATATGTTGGTAGTTCCCTGGTTGGGAATCGAACCCAGACCGCAGCGTTGACAGCGCCAGCGCCAAAGCTTTAAGCCACTACACCACCAGGGAACTCCTAGTTCATGCCTTTTAAATGCTGATATATTTTTAAAATATTTCAATGAACATGCTTTCACATTCTGTGTACATCTCTAAGAGTCATTTAGGGTATATATCTACAAGTGGAACTGTATCATCTGAAGGTCATTATACAAATGTGTGTGTGTGTGTGTGTGTTTGTGTCTACACACACACACATAACAACCTCTTTATGATACTGAAAAAAGCAAAAACTTCATCCACAAATATAATAATCATAGCTAATACTCAAGCCTCATGTGCAGTTCCTCCTCTAAGTGCCTTACACATAATAAGTTATTTAAAACAAGGTACAAAAAACACAAACCACAAAGGAAAATATGACTATATGTGATTACATTAAGAAGAAAAAACTACTTGCCTTTGGCAATACAAACACTAAAAGTGGAATGATAGAGAAGATTAGCATGCCCCATGAATAAAGATGACACATCTATTCAAGATGACACATCTATCCATATTTTAAAAAGAAAAAGAAAAATTTCTGAATGACAAAGGACATTCTAAACAGTGAAAAGGTAAGGCATGGTTCAGGAGAAGTTATCTGCTATGAAAAAAAACTAATATGGGGAGTTCCCTGATGGTGTAGTGGCTTAAGGCTTCAGCGCTGGCGCTATCAGCGCTGTGGCCTGGGTTCGATTCCCAGTCAGGGAGCTACCCACATACCAAAAAGCTAAAAAACAAACAAACAAACAAACTAACTAACAAAAAATTGACACTCAGAACACTTTTTAAAAACCCACTAAAATCAATGCAACTCAAAAAATGTAAAAGACTCTAAGTGATGATAAAAATATAAGAAAGTAAAATTTCTTACATGCTGCTAATTTAGATGTAAATTAGAACAATTTGCGATACAACAATTCTGCTTTCAAGAAATTCTCCATATATGCAGAGTGTACAAAGATGCCCACTGCTGCAACATTTATAATAGAAATTAGCATAAACAATACACTTACCATAAGTAAAAGAACAAATTAATTAACTGTAGTTTATTCATATGATGATTATCCAGCACTTAAAATAGATCTGTGTTGTTTCAAAATGAATGTAGCTCAAAATATGCTCATGAAAAAAAGGAGAGTTGCATATAATACAAGTTATAAGTATTTAAAGTTTACAAACAAAAACCAATGCTATATATTTCCTAGAGAGACTTGTATTTGTAGTAAACGTTTAAAAACCAACCAAGTTTACATCTCTGGAAGTGGAAAGGGAAGAGAGATGGGAGTTGTAGGGTTTTGGCTGTCTTTAGCATTTTATTTTAAAATGGGTCTAAAGTAATTATAGTCAAATATTAACATCTGTTAAATCTGAGAGAAGGGCAAATTGGTGAGCTTTATATTATTTTCTATACATCTGAAAATTTTTATCATTGAAAAATTTAGTTTGGTACAACAAATTCATTCACTTTATATACAAGTTTTCAAAAATGATGGGCAAACTAGTATATATAAAGTTTTGCTTCCCCTGGAATTGGTTCCAGAGCTAAAAATACTACAATGATAAAAATCTGTATTCTCATTACTTCAGAAATCAAGACAAATGTGAAGAAAGTAAGAATTTTTTTTTAAAAAAAGAAATATTAATTACCCAACATATTACCTGCTTCTCCTGAAGATGTTTCCTCAGTAACTAAGGGTAATCCAGATGCAAAGAAATCCATGATTGTTGCATAAATATCTGGTTTCAATAAATTCCAGTCTAACTCTTCACTTTCCTGTAAATATTTGCAGGAAAATGTTAATTTTCACCCAAGGGAACAGACAAATATCAAACAATACTTTTTATCTTTTAAAAATCTTTTCTTATATATATCCTGTACTATGCAATAGTACCCATTTCTGGTGAATACAGTCAGCATCAGTTCTTATAGGATCTGGCTTATAATGACTTTTGGAAGATACACTCTTTAAAACATTATTCATTCATTCATTCACCAAACCTTTTTTAAGTGTAGGCTGACCAGGTGTACTGTTTTAAACAGGACAGAAAAAAATGGTACTGTCCCATTTCAAATGGTACATATGGTCAGCCTAGTCTCACTGGCCTAAACTCAAGGTGTCAGTAGGCTGACCATATGTACCATTTGAAATGGGACAGTACTGTTGTTTTCTGTCCTGTTTAAAATGGGACATCTGGTCAGCCTAATTGTGTTGTATGTACCATGCCCTGTACAGGGGATACCAAAATGCTTAAAACATATTTTTTTCATGAGGTAGAGTTAAAATATTCAATGGACTCTCTGTATTTAAAGAAGATGATAAAGAGATTTCTCATTCTTTTAAATAAAATAAGATAATAATTGCTTGATCAAATATATAGAATACCCCACAACTATTTAAAAAACTCAACTTAGGGAGTTCCCTGGTGGTGCAGTGGCTAGGCTTCGGCACTGTCAACGCTGCAGCCTGGGTTCAATTCCCAGCCAGGAAACTACCCACATTAAAAAAAAAAAAAAAGAAGAAACTCAACTTACATATATTACTTAAGAGTATTAAAGAAATCCAATGACACAATTGTAGAACCAGAACATATAACGTGTCGTATCTATGGCTACTGTGCTGGAGGACTTGTAAACTGTCAACATGACTGGTAACCTTAAGAAAGAAGCTACAATGACTTCACCTCTGTATCTGGCCAACCAGTTGATTTCATAAAAAAATATAGGATTCTTAAATACCTAACTAGTACTAACATCTAAAAACAGAAAGACAGGATATATTATTTAATTTTTTAAAGGACAGCTTTTAGGAGGAAAAACTATTACATGCAGTCTATTTAGACTCTCAGGAAGCTGTTAGCTAGGGTCTATACTTAAATACTATTAAAAATGGAGTCTACAGGAATAAAAGAAACTATTTTTATTATGAATTAAGAACTTAGAGATAGTACACAGAAGGGAAGATAAATGGGCAGTGCTATGAATACAAGAGCAAAACAGATGAGATGCCTTAGAGACTGGGAATGGGAACTAGTTCTAGGTAACATTTCTTTGTAATTTTTATTTTTTCAATTACAGTTGACATTCAATATGGTATTAGTTTTGGGTGAACAGCAGAGCAGTTAGACATTTATATAGCTTACAAAATAATCCCCCTGATAAGTCTAGTAAGCATCTGACACCACACATAGTTATTACAATATCCCCTATGCTGTACTTCACATCCCTGTGACTATTAATATTTCGTAGCTACCAATTTTTACTCCTTAATCCCTTCATCTTTTTCACCCAGCCCCTCATTCTAGGTAACATTTTAATAAAGTATTTGGAAGACGGATCAGAGGACTATCTGAAATCTAGGAAATAGTGGGCCCTACTGAAATATTGGTAATATAAAGAAGAAAAATACTCTAAGGTTGTCTGAATGACAAACAAAAAGGCAGCAAATAAGCTGCAAATCCAAGTATACATTTAGACAAAGCCATAAATGATGCATAAAGAAGCCTTTGAATTACCAATTACAAATCATAAAGGGAAACAGGCAATTACTGAAGAGATCAGGGAAAGGGACAGTCCATGATGAGGAAGGTAACTAAAAGAAAACAAATCAAATCTGTTATTCTACCTATTAAATATCATTGTGTGCCCTTATTTGGATTATTATTTATTAGTTATGTCATTTCATTATGAAAAAATAGAGGAGCTAAAGAAATTTCAAAAAGTAATTAAATTATGAAGTATTGCCTTACAACTACCAAACCATCTGTCCCCCCATGCATACCCCATGACTTCCTAAGTGTGGAGGCCATGGGGGCATAGAATACCTCACATCACCCTGTATGGCCTCAGAGGATGGCTGGTTAGTCAATGACGGGTAAGATTCCTCAGGGGAGGAACAACATAAGACAGGCACAGTCGAATAGGGGCCATCAGGAGAGAGCTTGGGCTCTACAGAAGTGAGGCACAGCCCCTCATCCTTTCTGAGGTTAATCATCAACCCTCTGGCTGCCTTGTGTCCCACGCTGCTCGAATAGGGGCCATCAGGAGAGAGCTTGGGCTCTACAGAAGTGAGGCACAGCCCCTCATCCTTTCTGAGGTTAATCATCAACCCCCTGGCTGCCTTGTGTTCCATGCTGCTCCCATGGTGACCCGAAAGAACAATATCAGTCATGTGCCAACAGAAACGATTTAGGTACTGAGTCAACCCCCTGGGGTGATTTCAATGCACTGAGTCCTTGGGGCTATATGTTTTTATAGAGATAAAATGCATGTAAAACACAATGAGGACTTTGTCGGAAAAAAGGCAGTCCCCTAGGCAATGTTATGCTCAGCTGATGGAATAACCAGTTTCACTTCCTTGTATGCTTACCAATAAAAGTTATGCGGTGGTTTGATTTGGGGCTCTCTTTCAGTCTATGAGGCTGGAGCCCCTTGGCCCTGCTTGAAACTTATTTTTGGCTACTGTGTTTCACCGCCGTGCGCTGCCCTTCCCGTTCCCCCACTGCCTGTGTCATGCAGGACATGACAATGAAGGGGAAGGGAAATAAAAGATGACTTAACCAAAATGAAATCAAGAAAATAAAAGGAAAAATCCCTGTAAGATATAATCCCTGTAAGATGTTTTCATCTAAAAAATTTTTTAGATAGCATAGGCTGTATGTAAAGGAACTAAATAAAAACATCTTTAAAAAATACATAATTAAGGGAGTTCCCTGGTGATGTAGTGGCTAGGCTTCAGTGCTCTCAACGCTGCAGCCTGGGTTCGATTCCCACCCAGGGAATTACCCAAAAAAAACACACACACAAAAAAACATAATTTCCTATCTGTAAAATGAAGACAATAACTAGTTGTAACAATTAAATTAGATAATATATGTGAAGTACTAGCGTCATATCAAATATGTTGGAAATATGAAATAAATGCTGGTCCTTTTTTCTCCCCTAAAAAATATCAAAGAATGAAAATCTGAAGAATAACAAGCATAGGCCAGATGGCTCTAAACTGGAGACAAATGGAGATCAGTTAACACAAATTTGTTCACCATGATCCTACATTTGAGGGAAATCACTTGAAAGCCTGAAAATTCAATTTAGGAACTTTTACATCTCTGTTTATGTCTTCAAAAATGTGAAGGCATACTATGTAGTAGATATTGTTCTAGATGAACTTAACAAGATGGACAATCTTTAATGGAATTTACATTCTAGTGCAGAAAAGACAGTAAAAATTAATAAGAAAATACGATTAAATGATAAGTGCAATGAGAAAATAAATAGGATAGTGAGCTCCTGGAGGGAGTGCCATTTTCATCAATATAGTCAAGAAAGGGCTTTCTGAGGATTCACAACAACTAATACTTTAAACAGCAGAGGAAAACATTTTATAATGAAACATCTGTAAGAACCAGAGCTACTGGGATTGCCACCAAGGAGGCAAATCATAATTCTCCATACTTAAATAGCTACAAGAGAATACTGGGCTAGATATAACGTGTCACTAATTGAGTATGTCCACTTTCATGGTGCATCAAAAGCTCAAAGTAATGCTTTCAAATTGCTTAAGAGAAGATGAATGAACTTCTTATTTTGATGCAAAAGTGAACAAGTGATTAAGTTCAGTGTACACATATCAATTAACAGATTTGAAAAGATACACAGTTCAAATTTAAATAGTTCATTTCGCATTCATCTAATAGACTTAAAAATGAAACAGGCTCTTCTAGAGGATACCACCTCAGTTGCTGGAATGGGTAGCATATTTAGTTTGTTTTTTGACATTTAGAGATTAACCAAGTGCTGAGAACTACACAATCCACTGCTCTTATCTGTGAAGCTCTGAAGTGTTATTGCAGGATGGTAGAATGGGTCAGATGCCATGAAATAAGTGCCCACCAGGGATAGAGATATTTATTCAATCATTCTGTTGGTCAAACATATATATAGGATGATTATTTACTTCTCTTTTTACTCTATTAATTTAAATAAGAATCAGTAAAAAATAATACTTGCAAGCCTAAATTCCAGTCCTGCCAATGCTGACTCTTGGCCCAGCTGTAGGTTAGCTATATAATAATGAACACTACATTTAAACCACTGAAACTTAAATTTATCTCTTGAAAAATGAGTGAGGGAATATGGACTATAGTAAATTTCAACTTGAAAATCCTATGAAATAATTAGCTTAAGAAATATGAGGAGTGAACTTAATTTGAGATTTTTAAAATAACAGTATGTATAAAACACATTAAGAATGAAAAGTCTAGAGAGGAGCATTCAACTCAGAAAAAAACTCAAAGCGCTTCACATCTTAATCACCCTATGTTTACCTTTGTGACGGTGATGAAATCTGGTCCAAAGAAGACACTTTTCACTCCTTCAATCCTAAATAATTGCCTGCAGGAAAAAAAGGCAATAAAATATTTTATTATGAAAAGTTTATAGATAAGCAAAAGTGAGAGAAAAATAAAAGAACCTCCATGTACCTATCATCAACTTCAACAATTATCAACTCATGGGCAATCCTTTTTATCCTCTTATCCTAGAATTGAATAATCCCACTCTTAGTTATTTACCCAAGAGAAATGAAAACATATGCTCCACAATGACCTGCATATGAATCCTTATAGGAACTTTATCTATAATAGACAAAAAAATAAAAAAAAAATCTGGAAATGTCCATCAACTGAGGAATGACTAAACAGATTGTGAATACCCATATAATGTAGTATTATTCGGTTGTAAAGAGGTATGAACTACTGATACACGCAAAAACAAGGATAACTTTCAAAAGCATTGCAATAAATGAAAGAAGCCAAACACCAAAGACTATAGATGGTTCCATTTATATGAAACTCTAGAAAAGGCAAAACAGTACTGGCATGAAGAAAATCAATAGTTACCAGGGGGATAGATGTGTTAATTAACTTTACTATTGTAATTTCAAAATATATACATATATCAAGTCAGCACACTGTACACAATATTTTACATAATATATATTTACACAATATATATATACAACATTTTATGTCAGTTAATATCTCAACAAAGGTGGAAAAATATTCTTTAATAAAAAAATAAAAATCATTGCCATAAAAAAAAAAAAAAGTTACCAGAGCATGAAGGTGAAGCAAAAGGACTGACTACAAAGGGAAATCAGGGATCAAAATGTTTTATATTTTCATTTTGGTAGTGGGCACACAAATTGTATGTATTTATCAAAACTCACTGAACTATATATACACTTAAAATTGGTAAATTTTTTTGGCATGTAAATTACAACTCAGTAAAGCTAATTTTAAGAAATCTGTGAGAGGAGGAAGGGCAGATTATAATTTGAAAAGCCCCTATAAGGCATTTTGAAATGCACCTTTTCCCCCAAATCACTGATGTATGTATTATACCTAGTATACACTCTAGAGCAGTTTTCTGTTTCACAACCTGAGAAATAAAAGCTGACATGCTCTATAAAAGTTTAGTTTTCCTTTACTTTGCCTACCACTGCAAGAGTGCTATCAGATTTACTGTTTTAATATCATTTAGGAGTTTGTCTGAAACAACGTCATCTGGGTTCTTTACATAACCACTCAATATTAAATTTATAAGTAGTCACAGGTTCTTGGTTGCAACTTATGATCCAATAAACCCAAGCACAGATCTTTAATTAGGTCCCTTGATTGGCTATGTACATCTGCACTGTTAGCAAAGTCTTTTTTTTCCAAATGAAAGGAACATGCGAAGGGGACTGCTTTTGATCTATGGGCCATGTCATGAAGACTGCTTTAGGCAAGAGTTCATAGGTTCTGTCCCTAAAAGTAAGAAAAAACTGAAACAGGAGTTCAAACATTATTTTACATCTTTTCCATTTAGGTTACTTTCCTTGGGATAATTTCACCTTGTCAATGTCCAAAATAAAATGATACCCAGAACTGAACACAATATCCCAAATATAGTCTGACCTGTTCAGAACAGAAAGCTGTTAACTTTTCTGAGCTGGACACCATGATTCTGTTAATGTTTGATTGACTTTTTTGAGTACTGCATCATATCTAACATGAATAAACAAAAAGGTCAGATTCTTCTATCCCATAATTGTGCTACTCGTTTAAAAAACTTTAAATATAAGGTTTAATAATTGTTCTTGTTATATGTTATCTTATTTCCTTTAAACTGTCATTCCAGAGTAATAAAACTTTGTTGAATTTCTCTGAATTTTGCCATATAAAATATAAACAATTCCTCCCATCTGAAAAATAAATAACTGTATCTTTACTGTTGCTGATAAAAAAAAGTATTGAATAAACATGCCAACTACACTACAGAGATACACAGCCCTTTTAATTGTCACTAGAGACAGGTTTATACTTTGCTTATATTTCCTTGTCTTGTCCATAAGGACAGGAAGGAGCAAGTCAAATGTCTCCCTTAAATAAGATATATTGTCTATTCATTCATTCAACCAGTTATTCTTTTTTTTTTTATGATCAACCAGTTATTCATTCATTCAACAAATATTTGCACACTTGCTGAGTACCACACCCTGTACTAAGCACTAGAGATGTAATGATGAGCCAGACTGGTCTCTGTCCTCATGAAGTTTACATTCCAGTGTATTGCAAAACATCCTCTCCACAACAAAGGCAAGATTTTGCTTGACTGAAGATAATAAATTCTGTGAATCCAGAAAATGAGCTACTTTAGAAGGGTTAATTTGAAAAGGGCCTTTGCCAACTGAATGTGTCAGAAATAATTTCCAACTAATCTATAAAAATTAATTAGGGCCAATTTACTTCTACATTTTTTAAAGTACAAAGTATGTAAACTCGTATTTGATGCAGACATTTCGAACTATAAAGTGAAAATACTTAAACACCCTTCCCAAATCCTGTTGTCAATTTGGTGTGCATTCTTTCAGACTTCTGTCAGTGCATTTTTGTTTTGTGTTTTTTGTTTTTATGCACATAACAATCATATTGTACTCACTGTTCTAAAACTTGCTTTCTTCATTTAACAGTATGTCTTAGAGGTCCTTCTGTGACAGTAAATAGGGGTTTTCCTCACTCTTTTTAGTATCTGCAGGTTATGTATGAACAAAGTTTATCTAATGCTTCCTATTGATGAATATTCAGGTTTGTAGCTATCAGGTTGTTTCTAAACTGCTACCACTACCAATAAGGCTATAATGAACCTTCTTGCACACATCTTGCATATATGTATATGTGAGGGTTCTCTATGGTAGTTTTTTCCAGAAAATTGTGAAATTGAATTTTATCTAACAAAATAGAACAAACAGAATAAAATAAAAAGAATAAGAAAGGAAATATAAAAATGTATTACACATGTAAGGGTGAATACTGTCCCATTTAAACACTTATTTCATACATATATACACACATAGAGTGTGTATATATGTATGTATGTATTTCTCTGTGTATGTGTGTGTGTGCATGCGGGCGTGTTTGATGTGTACTCAGTTGTAATAAAAAACATTTCTTACTGTGGCTTATATCAAAAAGTATAAAAAATAAATGCTCTAAGGTATATTTTGACAAGTGGCATATTTAGATCTAGGAAATGTTCATTTTCATTAATTAGATATTTTAAAAAACCAATCCTGAGATAAGCATATTTCTGGCTCTCCTACTGAGACATATAAAAAGGTTGGGTAATAAAGCAATAGTTATCTAAATTTTATTTTCCAAATACCCTTGGGAATCAGTATTAGGTGTAGGTTACCAAAAACTTCAATTGATAGTGACTGATTCTAATTCATTCTTTCTTTCTTTTTTTTTTATTGTTAAACTTATTGAGGTAACACTGGTTGGCAAAAATTACATAGGTCCCAGAAGTACAATTCTACAGTGCATCGTCTATGTGTTGCATTATGTGTTCACCACCCAGAGACAGTTCTCTTTCATCACCAACATTTCTTATGTAAATTATAAATAAGTTCTGTAGCTATCAGTTAAAAAGAGTTTCATTCCAATAATTTTATTGTCTGTGCTTTATATTCTGACATATATTTTACATGTCTCTATCTAGCAAATTTGAAACTGTCTCCACTAAGTAGTTTTTAAAAAAATCATTCCATATCTTGTAACTATTACCATTTATAGTTGTGAGTCAAATATTTTAGAAATGACTCCATTTTAAAACCCCTCGAAGTTCCCTGGTGGTGTAGTGGCTTAGGCTTCGGAGCTGTCAACGCTGCGGCCTGGGTTTGATTCCCAGCCAGGGAACTACCCACATTAAAAATAAAAAATAAAAAAATAAAACACCTAGAAATTCAGCTATCCTTAATGATAAAATGAGCACGTTTTCATTGATTAAAAAGTTTTTTAAAGATTCAAAATGGATATTTAGCATATTATCATTTTGAATTATTTTTAAGTAAAAATATAAATTTTTATTTAGTGATGCTACAGATCTCTCAAATATATCACTTCAGGAGAAGGGTTTCCTAATATCAACTCTTAGTTTTCTTTATTGCCTACCTAAAAATAAAATAATGTATTCTCTATACTGAAAAAATTGCAGTCCACATAAAAATGAATAGCTATGTAAATAAGGCTGCCTTAACCCCAAAGTCAGCTATTTATGTTTCTTAGTAAAACCAAAAGAAAACAGTAACATACCTAGCCAGAGGGGAGCGAAATGCTGCAGCTGGTGTGGGAAAATCCATGGTCCTTGTTTCAAGAACTGGTTTTCCTGGAATAAACTTTAAACTGTTGGGGTTTGGGGTATCTTGTGTTTGAATAAACATGTATCTCACTAAAAAAGAAAAAAAAAAAAAGAATGTTATTCTAGAAAAAAAGAGTAGTTAACAATTTATGGACTATGAAGTGCTCATTTTCAGAGAACAAAAAGAAAAATTAGAAAAAAGAAAATAAAGTTTTATTGCCCAAGCTGAAAAAGTAAGAATTTTCAAAGACAAGAAAGAAGTTTATTAATATATTTAGGTTAACTACATTGAATTTTATATTAATTCTGATTATTTAGATAGTTTTGCTACTCAACAGATTCTAGTAGTATCCTACACTTAAGTAGGAAGACATCATAATTTAGGAGTCTATATGTATTCTATTTGGTGACTTAGCCCCAATGGCTATCATAACTCATTCTCACTATGATATTATTACAGTAAAAGGTTACATTCTCTTTCCAAAGTGCTAACATTCTTTTAACGAAAAAGAAAAAACAACATATATATATATATATATATATATATATATATATATATATATATATATATATAATTTTTTTTTTTTTTTGGTTGCTTCCCTGAGTGGGGATCGAACCCAGGCCATGGCAGTGATAGCACTGAAGCCTGGCCACTATACCACCAGGGAACCCCTACGACAAATACATTTGTAATAACAACAACTAATATTTATTGTGTGCTTACTATTCTATATGCCAGGCATTGGAAGGGGTGCTTTAAATGTATTTAAGCCTTTAATGACCTTATAAAGAAGGGACCATTATTCTCATTTTACAAATGAAGAAACTGAGACTTAGAAATAAGCAACTTGTTAAGTTAACATAGAGTTTAGTAATTTGCCCAGTGGCACAGTTAGTGACATTACATATTATCATGTAAGGGAGAATCTATGTGACTTACTTTCTGGAATATTTTAAAATTATCCCTATGGTTCTTTTCATCTCTCTTCTAGGGCCATGATTAGATTGAGAATGAATTCACTGAAGCAATAAACAAAGAATAGAATCTTTAATTCCCTACCTTGCTACTATGAGAATAGCTTATAGGACAAAAGGACAGTACTGGGATTTTAATAGCTTTAAAACTATAAAATAAGACTTTATTATTTATTATGAAAATGAACATTCTGAGAAAAAATACCAATTCTCATTTTAGAGTGGTATACTGAAATAGGTTAATTTATTGAGTGTTTAACATGTGCTGGGAATGGTACTAAGCATGCCATGTAAATTATATCATTTAATTCTTACATCCTGCCAAGGAGGCACTGCTTTTATCCTATTTAATATATGAGGAAATAAAGCTCAAAACCGCTCAGCTAGTTAAGTGACAGAACCAGAATTCAAGTCCCACTAATTTTCTAGCACTGACTTGCTTAACCACTGTATAACTTATTAGTGCCAAGCATAATAGGAACATATATTTAAAATCACTCTTCCTATCTTGTCATAATCCTCATACCATATATCTTAGGGAAGACAGTAAAATATCAAAAAATAAGTTTTATTTTAAATTAGACATTAAATCTGGCAAAACATATGGTTGCTGTGGAAGCACTTTTCTTAACCAATTAAAGAGAAGATTCTAATTTGACAGCTGAGAATTGTTTTTGCAACTTGCCATGCAGTTCCAGCTAATGATGTTGAGTCATTTCCTTGGTGAAGTAGAAACTGAAACTAAACTCCCATACATTTTCCTTAAGTCATTATCCTATAAAGATATCAGTTGGTGATTTGGTGACCAGGAAAATCATGAAACAGAAAACATTTGAACGCTAACCTCAATGTCCAAGTACTTGATTTAAAATCGATCTTTAATCCATAAATGTCACTGGAAATCTGTGTTGGAAGGGAAAAATTTTTCAGATGGAGCATTAAAGAAAGGATTGCTACCACTTTCAGTAAATATGGAAAACAAGGTTCTTTTTTTTGTTTGTTTTTGTTTTTGTTTTGTAGTATGTGGGGTTCTCTGGCTATCGTTGACAGCGCCAGCGCTGAAGCCTTAAGCGACTACACCACCAGGGAACTCCCGAAAACAAGGTTCTTTTAACCCTAGTTCTGAACAATCATTTCTTGAAAACTTTCTTTTTTTTTTCATTGTTAAATTTATTAGGGTAACACTGGTTAGCAAAACATTACACAGGTTCCAGGTATACAATTCTACAGTGCATCGTCCATGTGTTGCATTATGTGTTCACTACCCACTCTTTCACTATATATTTGACTCCCCCTTCCTCCTCGCCCACCCTCTCACGTCAGGTAACCACTAACTATTGACTGTGTCCATGAGTTTTTGTTTCTTTGTTCTTGCAAACTTTCTTAATAATTTATTAGTAACCAAAATTTCTGCACACATTAGGCACTCTACCAATAGTTGAATAAAATATTAAATTTGACTATTTTTATCAATCCATTTGTATAAAACTATACATGCAGGGGAAAAAGTTTTAGAAATACTAGAAGGTAAGAATTGTAAGTGTAAAAAACATTTTTCAGAGATCATAATCTATGTATATTGTCTGAAGGAGAAAATAATACATGGCTTCACTACATAAATTCTCTTTTTTGACAAGGAACAAAGTTATTTCAAAAGGATAACCTGATCAGGTATTAACAAAATCATTGCATTTATAGTCTAAATTGAGTTTAATTTGGTGTTTCAAAAATGACTCCCAGGTCCATGATCCAGAAGGATGTCCCTGAATGGTATCACTAGGGTGACACCAGGATAGAAAGATTGATCTAAAATAATTTTTCTTATTATGCTTGGTACTAACAGATAAATAGTTAGGCATAAGTTCCCCCTAAAACTATTGATTAATGGCACTTAAAGTCAGTATCAAAGACTAAAATCAGTTGCTCTCCAATTTTAAAAGCCTAGATGACCACATAATTCAGTCCTACAAAAAGGTGAAGTTGAATTAAAGTAGCTTAACACGCTGAGTTATACAATATTTATACCTAAATTATTCTGTGATTCAAGAAGACAGGCAAGGCACTCCTAATCTTGTCCCAGTACACAGGAGAGGTTAATTTCTCTACCCTAATCCAATTCATGCCATTAGCCAGAGTCAGATACCTTCCAGAGTATGCCCACAACAGATATTCCAAATAGTGATGAAAATGGAGATGAACTAAGACCTGAATCCAAACTTGTACAGCTCTATAAGGATATATATAGATAGGCATTTACTGTGTATAATACTCTCCTGTGTACAATGCACACTCATATTTTTGGCCCAAACTTTCAAAGGAAAAAATAATTTTAATTTTTTAATTCAAAATTTTATTTGTTTATATTTAGGTACTTGTTTTTTGTATTATAAAGAAATTTTCACATTTATTTTTTAACATAATATTGTGCAAGAAATTTTATGTAGCACATAATTACAAAACACAAGAACAGATACAAGATAGAAAAAATTTTATGTATAAAATTTCTTATATAAATAAAAATGATTATCACATTCCAGCACATTATTTTGCATACATATATTGTGACTGATTTCTAGAGCTACATTTTTAACTCATAAACATAAACAAAATTAAAAACATTTATATAGACATAGAATTAGTATTAACTTATGTATAATATGCATCCTTAATTTTCCTTAACAAATTTAGGCAAAAAAATGCACATTATACATAGCAAAATATAGTATACACAGACATATGAGTATAACCAGTGGCCATATTTCAATTTTCAAATCCTACCTTCATACCTATTTCTAATATTAAAGAAAATAAACACATGCAACATCAACAGGATTGTCAAAAAAAAAATTGTGATTAATTTTGACAAAAAAAAATATATTCAAAATACTATGTTCTAAAGTTTGGATGAAAGCTAGAAATATACTGATTTTATAGGTATTCTTATCAAAATGAGGACAACAGCTGAAAATACGTGAGATTCTTTGAAACACAAACCCATTTGTAATTTCTTTTTATCATATTTTCATTTCAGAAATCATTTATTGAGCAAATCTCATGTTCTAGAAGATGCTATACAAGATACTGAGATTTCATAGATCTATTGGACATTGTACTCAGGATTCCTGTAATTTAATGCCAAGATAAGTGGAAGCAAATAATGATAAAATGTGATGCTATGATAAAAAAATATGCTATGTTCTTTTTATAGGTATCTGAATAGAAAATTTAAATTCTCATCTTTTATGACCCACAAAATATCATTCAAGCATATTTCAATTAGCTTCTGAAACACACGTTCTCTAAAAGAGGTGAAATTTTGGAGTTCCCTGATGGTGTAGTGGCTTAAGGCTTCAGCGTTGGCGCTGTCAGCACTGCGGCCTGGGTTCGATTCCCAGCCAGGGAGCTACCCACATACCAAAAAGCAAAAAAAGAGAAAAAAAAACAAAAAAAGAGGTGAAATTTTACCTGTGTTCCATATGGATGAAGTTAGTGGGAAAAGTGGTCTTTGCACAAACTGATACAGAGGCTGTTTCTTAACGGTGTATGGATTCATCATATGACAGAATCTACATGTGAAAACAAATAAAAATGACATTTTAAGAGAGAAATCTTCTAAGCTCAGTTTCTAC
The DNA here is from genome assembly GCA_004026885.1 of Lyroderma lyra. Classification (NCBI taxonomy): domain Eukaryota; kingdom Metazoa; phylum Chordata; class Mammalia; order Chiroptera; family Megadermatidae; genus Lyroderma; species Lyroderma lyra. The sequence goes on along the minus strand of PVJL010000469.1, from coordinate 360,534 downwards.
TTCTCATATATAAAAAAAATAATGAAAATAATAACAAAGCTCAATTTTAATTTCCTATCCACAACATTATTTCCACTCCTTAGACAAGTAATGTCTACAAACAATTTAAAAACAAGAGCTCAAGGGGAAATTTACAGCCTTGATAACTCAATGTACAGAGGATAGTGTAATCAATATCCAGTGTAAAAAACAGAAATGCATCTACATTAGTGATTTATAACCTAAAGTCCCACAGTCAGCTATGCGTGAAGGAAGCAAAAAACTACTGTTTTTCCCTCCTTTTAAAATTTTTAAGAACTAGGTAAGAATCACATGGTTCCAAATTTAAAGGAAAAAAAGAAAATACTGTGAAAATTCCCTCCCTTTCTGTTTGTACCACCATGTTTCCTGGAAAGAGATAACTTATACTATCTGGTTTGAAAGGTATTTTAATACTTCGAAAAGTACAGCAGGAAGTGTACTACTTTCCTCCAAACTGCTAAAGAAGCCAACAATCTATATATGCTTTTTGATTGGAAACATCAGCATTGTAACTTTGGTTATTTCACCCTGATAGAGGAAGTGTTGATTGGCTATTTTTTAATGCCTTTTACAAATTAAAAAAAAAAATTGTAAAAAAAAGGAGGGGTGGGAAGGGGAGAAAACAACCAAACATTATTGGAGAAGGAAATAAAAGACTTTTAGCAGTGAAAATTTTTCAAAGTCTGATACAAGTTCCTTTGAAATCCAGTTTTCTTTAAAATACTATTGCTATCCATTAGTTTTCATTTTGAAGGAGTCATTGAGGAATTTTAAGCATATATATGAGCACTTTTTTTTTTAAACATTTCTGATTATTTTCAGCTACAAACTCATTAAAGTGATTATCTTCATTTCTATGTCCCTAGCAGCTGGCACAATGACCTCAGTTCCTCATCTCTAAAATGAAGTTAATACTGATAGCTATCTGTGAGATTGGGGCAAAGATGGTTCCAGAAAATCCATGTAAAGTGCTTAAAACAATGCTAGGCCATGTAGTTAGTGTTCAATAAATGTTAGCTAACACAATTATTATTATGTGGCTGGTGCCCCATAATTACTTATTGAATGAAGTCAAGGTTTGGGGTGAAACAATTTTACCTACAGCTCACTGCCTAAATCTTGAATACCTTGGAATATGGATAGACAGTGGAAAACAAGTATTCTTGTCCCTTAAGCCCAAGACAAAGGCAGCAGAATGGGTAAATATTCTGACAGAAATGTGTTTAAACTTGCAGGGGTGTCCAACCTTTTGGCTTTTCTGGGTCACACTGGAAGAACTGTCTTGGGCCACACATAAATTACACTAAAGCTAATGATAGCTGATGAGCTAAGTAAATGGGTCCCTGTGCATTATGCTGTCCTAGGCCGAATGTAGCCTGCGGGGCACAGGTTGGACAAGCTTGGTTTAAAGTAATAAAATAGTTAAGGCAAGTTAAATTATTCCAGGTAGACATGACTCAAAACTAAGAGGGAGGCGGCTAACAAAAAAATCCCTCTATAAACTTAATTTAGGAAATGCATTTAAACTATATGAGCATCATTAGCACTAAAACTCCTAAAACAAGAACAAACTGTTAGGTCCTTTGCTCCTTTAATTTCAGAAGCGAAATTGGGGTACACCAACTACTTAAGCCCTCAGTATCTTTCACCTAACCAATGCTGACGGTTATCATTAGCGGGGCGCATGGAAGGAGGAAACACGAAGGAACACAGTGGGTTTAAGTGGTGGGTGGGGAATATAGGGGTCTGGATTCTCAGCAGAGGTCCATCATTTAGATGCTGTGTGACCTCAAACAGGTCACCTCCCCTTTCTGGGCCTCACTGAGAAAATGAAAAAATGAGAGGTGGGTTCTTCACTCTATATGAAATTCTAGTGCTGTGTTTAAAAGGCAGAAGAGGGGATGCGCACGTCTGGATGGGGCACTTTTGCTGGGTCTCTAGAGATAGTCTCTGCGAGCGACCCCAGCGCAGGAACTCAGGCACAGGGTCTCAGAGCCCGGGCGCGGAGCTGCCTCAGTGATAGACGCACATCTCAAAGCTCGACCCCCAACTGCAGCGACTCGGGCAGACCCAAAGGCTCAGTCAGACACACTTCTCCCCACCCCGTCTGAGGGAATAGGCAGGGCGGCTACCACTCTGGGCTAAGCCCAACTACACCCTTACACCGAGGTCAAGACTCGTCACCTACCGCCTGCGCAACCCTGCGGCAGCAGCCGCAGCTCCCCAGCCCAGCTTGGCTGGCGCCGCCATCTTAGTCGCAGCGCGCGTGCGTGGGATGGGCCTGCCTCTTCGCCGAGCCGTGAAATTCCCGCGCAAGCGCAGGAGCAGGCGCGGGCGCCAGCCGGCTGGGAGTTGGCCGGGCACCCTGGAGAGCGCCCTTCACTGGCGGGTCGTAGGCGGTGCTGCTGCCGATGAGCGGGACGGGGTTGCGCCCGGCTGTTTGCAACCACTGCTTAACTACTGTGTAAGCCTGAACAAGGTGGAGAAAAAAGAAATCCCTCGGTAAGGCACGCAGGACTATGCACGCATGCGGAGAGACGTACAGTGCTTTCTTACTTGCTGGTGGCAGCTCTTGCACCGACAGATCCTGCGTTTGGAATGCTTTTCCCCACTCCTAAAGCTGCTCTACTTGCCATCTGTAAGGCTCCTGCTCGCCTCCAGGCCCAGCTCAGTGACTGCCTCAAAAGACTCCCTGAAGCATCCCCGCTGAATGTCCTCGCCTTCCTCCAGCAAGCTGCCTTCCCTTCGATTATGGTGCCGATGTGGGCCTCTCTGTGTTTCCCTTCCGTTAGGCTGGGCATGTGGACTTGGTCACGTTGGACCCACACACGCAGGATTCACCTAGTGCAGGGCTGCCCTTTCCTACATAAATATGTGTATTAACTAGTTTCCAAAGTACAAAAGCCAATTAAATATTCTTCCAGAATCTTACAGGGGCTTTCTCTAGGACAGCGGTTCTCAAAGCGCACACTGGATGTAGCAATAGCTTGGAAACATGTTAGAGATGCAGTTATCAGGTCCCACCTTCGCCACACTGAATCACAGTCTCTGGAGGTGTGATCCAGAATCTGTTTTAACAAGCCCTTCGGGTGATTCAGACGCAGGCTAAAGTTTGAGAACCACTGCTCTAGAAAATATAGAGTACTGGTTTCTGGGACAAAAACAACACACCTGTTGGGCAGATTGAGGCCACACCCAAGATGAGCCTGGTGGTTTCTGTGGCTGGAGAATCATCTAAGAGTGTGGGTGGGTGAGTAGGCTTCAGATCTGCAGCTGGCCTGGGCCTGGACACTGTGCTGGCTCTGCTTCCCCTTAGGTGCAGTTTTAATTCTCAAGGCCACACGCTGGCTTTCAACCACTGCCTCTCCTCCATGACCCGTTATACACCTCGATGCCATCCAAGACTTGTCCTCTTAACCCTCTTCTAGACCCTGAATCGATGTGGCTCTTCTACACAACAGCAGGCCCCAGTCAGAGAATGATCTTTTGTCTCTGTCTTCAACTTCTCCCTCACGTACGGGTTCCTTCCAATGATAAAAATCCTTCTTTGCTCCAAATCTCCTTGTAACCATCATTCTCTTTTCTTCCAAGTCCAATGGCATAAAAGAGTTGTCTTAGAATTTTGGAGAGTAATTTTAGAGGCTGGATTAGTTTCCTTTTGCCGCTATAACAAATTATCACAAACCTGGTGGCTTAAAACAGCGAATTCATTCCTTTGCAGTCTGGATATCAGAAGTTTAAAATCATTTTCACTTGGCTAAAGTCAAAGTGTCAGCAAGCTTGGTTCCTTTTAGAGGTTCTGAAGGGAGAATCTGTTTCCTTGTCTTCTTCACCTTCTAGTGGCTACCTGTATTCCTTGGCTCCCCAAACTATCATTCCAGTATTTCCTTCTGTCATCATGTTGTCTTCTTCTGACTGCTGCATCTCTCTTAAAGGATGCTGTGATTATGTGGGGACCTCCTGGATAATCCAGGATAATCTCCCCAGGCAAGATCCTTCATTTAGTCACACCTCCTAAATCCCTTTTATCATGTAAGGTATCATGGGAGTTTGGACATTGATATGTCAGAGGAATGGGGAGGCATTATGCAACCTATCACAGTGACATTTTTTAAAATTCACTGATACTATAGTGTAATAATTCTCCTTTCCTATCTTAAAAAGTATCATCTAAATATAAGATGAGGATAGTTTAAGGGGCATAAGGGACAACATCAAGCATACCAATGTTCACATAATAGGGGTACCAGGAGAAGAGAGAGAGAACAAGGAATTGAAAACCTAAATGAAGAAATAATAACGGGCAAGTTCCCTAACCTGGTGAAGGAAATAGACATAAAAGCCGAGAGAGCCCCAAACAAGATGAACACAAAGAGGCCCACACAAAGACATATCATAATTAAAATGCCAAATGTTAACAACAACCTTAAAAGCAACAAGAGAAAAGCAGTTAGTTATGTACAAGGAGCTCCCATAAAACTGTTGGCTAATTTCTCAACAGAAACTTTGAAGGCCTGAAGGGATTGTCAAGAAATATTCAGTGATGAAAAGCAAAAAAGGACCTACAACCAAGATTACTCTATCCAACAAAGTTATCGTTTAGAATCAAAAAAGAGAAAAAGAGCTTGCCCAACAAGAAAAAGCTAAAGGAGTTCATCATCACCAAACCAGTATTACAAGGACTGTTAGAGGGACTTTTTTAAGGAGGGAAAAAATATGAATAATAAAATGGTAATAACTACATATCTATTAACAATTACTTATAATGCAAATGGATTAAATGCTCCAATCAAAAGACATAGGGTGGCTGAATGGATAAGAAAATAAGACCCATAGATATGCTACCTATAAGAGTTTCACTTCAGGTCAAAAGACACATACAGACTGAAAGTAAACGGATGGAAAAAAATATTTCACGAAAATGGAAACAAAAAAAAGCTGGTGTAGCAATACTTATACAAAGCGAAATAGAAAACCAAAACACTATTTTGAAGGAACATATGCATCCATATGTTCATTGCAACATTGTTTTTTGGTTTGTTTTTTTTTGTTTTTTTAGTAGTTCCCTGGCTGGGAACTACATTGCAACATTGTTTACAAGAGCCAAGGAGAATGGATGTCCATCAATGGATGAATGGATAAAGAGGTGGTACATAGATACAATGGAATATTACTCAGCCATAAAAAATAATGAAATCTTGCCATCTGCAACAACATAGATGGACCTAGAGGGTATTGTGGTGAATGGAGTAGGTCAGAGAATGACAAATGCCATGGTTTCACTTATATGTAGAATCTAAAGAAAAAAATAAACAAAAACAGAAACAAATTCATAGATACAGAGAATATTTTTATGGTTCCCAGATGGAAGAAGGGTTGAGGATAAGTAAAAATGGAAAGGCATTAAGAAGTACATATTGGTAGTTACAAAATAGTCATGGGGATGTAAAGTATAGCATAGGGAATAGAGTTAATAATATGGTAATAATTATGGTGTCAGATGGGTACGAGATTTACCAGGGTGATCACTTCATAAGTTATATAAATGTCTAACCACTATGTTGTACACTTTTAAAAACATAATATTGTGTATGTCAACTGTAATTGAAAAATAAAAAAGTCACCATAAAGAAAAAAATCACCATAAAATTTTAAAAAATGGAGGGGTACCACATTGGGGGAAGGATCAGTGCAGCTGTGGTGTGCCCTTAAATTGTGGATTATTCAAAGTCCTTGCATAAAATGGAACCGCCCTGTCTTTTAAAATGTATCCTTTATACCCTGCCCCTACCTCTTTACTAAAATTGCTTTTGCTGAGATCATCAATGGCCTCATAATTGACAAATCCAGTGAACACTTTTCTGTTTCATTTGATCACTCTGTGATACTTAACCCTACTGACCACTGCTCATTCTTGACATTTTTTCCTCCTCGTTTTGGTGTCACCCTTTTGTTTTTCTGTCTATATTTGTAACTTAGTTTCTTTTATGCTTTTTTCTCTACCCATCTTTAAATAATGTTGCCAAAGGATATTTTAAGTCCTCTTCTCCTCAGTCTACATTCTCCTTCATTGATCTGTGTATTCAGACATTCAAACACCACCCACCGATGATTTTCCTGTCAGCAGTCAAGACTTCTCTCCTGATCCACACAGCTCATGTCCATCTGGACTTCACTATGCGAGCCCATGTGCAGGCAACAGGACATTTTGAACCACTGTGCCTGTTTCACTCAAATGTTAATGAATACAGATGTTTTAACCAGGCTACTATTGATGAATTTTCATCAAAAAATTCTATTAAGCAACCATTAAACCAGTTTAATTCTTTTTTTTTAAATTTTTTTTAAATTTTTTATTTTATTTTTTTATTTTTTTGCTTTTTGGTATGTGGGTAGCTCCCTGGCTGGGAATCAAACCCAGGCCGCAGCACTGACAGTGCCAGCACCGAAGCCTTAAGCCACTACACCGCCAGGGAACTCCCACCAGTTTAATTCTTGAATCAATTTACTATGCAGTGCATTTCCATCTTTTTGTAATTATTTTCATTGAGATCCAGTCTTTCTATACATTTACAATAGAGATTCATTAGTTAAATTTTGGTTCATTTCAATTTTACTAATGGTATCTTTTTCTGCTGAATTCTTTTGTGGCCATTGTAGCTGCTAAATTCAAACTTCCCAAGCCAGAAGTTTTACTAAAATTTGGTCAAGATTTCATTTTTTCACTTTTTAACCATGTGCAGTTTTAGCTGTTTTGAATTTTACATGAACTGAGTATTTCTAGTGGTAATATTCATTATAAACAATTAAAGAAGATGGATTATATTTAATTTTTGGTTAGTCTATGAGAAAACTGTAATTAATTCCCCTCAGATAACCTCAGGTTTTTCTAAAGAGTGAAAACTAAAGTATGTCCTTGGGATCAAAAGGTCCTTTTCAAAACCAGAAATGAGACTTGGGAGATCTGGCAAAACTACTAATTTCACCACATATGACTCTAGAAATTCCATATTTAGCAATGATCTTGGTCCCAAAACTTCAGCACTGGAGAACTGGACTGTCTTCTGAAGGGAATCCTGGTTCCTTTTGGGCCTCTAGGCTAAGCTTACATAAATGCAAGTTGAAGAGTTATTTGGGTTTCCTTCCAGGTAAGCTGACGTGCTAACTTAAGCCATCTAGATCTTACTATTCTAATAAAAGGAAAGATAAACTCAAGAAAATATAAATAAAGGGAAAAGATCTTTGTCTCCAAATCCAGAGAAACAAGTCAAAATCATCTGCTCTTGGGTCTCACCCTTGGTTCCTCCACTTGGTTCTTGATTAGGGGGCAATATAAGGGCACCTCTTCCCTGGCCGGTCTCTTACCAACCAGTCTCAGGGCTGGCAAAAATGAGTCATAAAAAGGTGAATGTAAAGGAGTTCACCCCATGGGTGCTGGAGCTACTAACTCTGGCTTTTCCTACAGGAAAAGCAGGACTAAGGTAAGCTCTGTCCCACTTTGCAGAAGGCTCTCCCTCGTGCATCTCAGTGGGAGTGATGCATCTGAAAGGGCTTCCCCAGAGCAGCCTGAGTCACAGATAAGGAAGACTCTACTTTCGGTTAGTGATAACTTGAAAAAGTATAAGAATTTCATGTTATAGAACTAGGTGGGCATATATTTGTAAAGATGGATAGTTCAGTCAAATCTTAAATCTTCGGAAAAAGTGGGCAACTTCATTTTACTCATGCATATTATACTAGAACTCTTTGTGTCCCTAGATCACCATCACTGTGAATTCAGCCCATCACCAATTCTCCCTGAATCATGGCTATCAAGCTCATTAAAGTTAAAATATTACTATTATTTTCTCATACTTGGAGAGGAAATAGGCAGGTAGGTGTTTCCTCACAGTATAATCCATTTTCCCAAGACTTCTATGTTTAAGAAACCTTATGTTAATGCTGTTCTCTCTTCAGGGGTGTGTGTGTGTGTGTGTATTCATATATGTATCTATATTGCATATTGATATTCAGATAACAGATACATTAGAAACTCACAGGAAAGTATACACAGCAGGGAGCTCTGTAGTTTTCCCTACGACCCTATTACCTTGTATTATTTCACTCATGTCTCCTCATAACATCTGGAATAGAAAGGAGTTCTCAGAAAATAACAATGACAGCATTGGAAAGAAACCAACCAACCAAAAGTTGTTCTTTGGAACTTAAAAATCCTAGGAATATCTGACGTAAGAAATAATACAATGTATAAATCATTTATTTTAATTATGTCCATTTTAATAAAGTGTATAGGAGTTTACAACTCAATTATTCATAAAAACTATCAGATACATAAAATAGATCACACAGAGTGCAATAACATAAATCCAATAGTGTGCAAGTCAGAGGTATTGCAAAAACTGTTAAGACTGACTTTATAAATGTCCTTTTCCCTTCCTTTCCCATGTTCACAGCCCTTGAGATTGCATGCACTTATATTGATCTCTGAGGCCTGATGACCTCAATACTTCTTACAGCTGGGACAACTCAAAATACAATCAGCAGAGATAGTTCACCTCTTCTCCACGGAATGAGCACAGTCCTTGGCCTGTATTTGGTTTCTATCCCCTGAAAAAATGACATTGAACATTCCCTCTTTCAAAGTTACATCTTGCAGGTTTCATATTCTGGTCACTACTGCCCTCTTAATATTACATGAGCCAAGGTTTCCGGATAGCTCCTACTGAGTTTCATCCTCATGAATGAGAGGAGCATGCACACTGTGGAAATGAGGCTAAGGCAATAGCTGGTTTTCTCCACTTTTACCTAGTTCTTACTCAGAGAGCTGTTGGCAAAAGGAACCAAATTTACTCATGCTAAATGCCTATTGTCACCTATTGGTTTTCTTTGGATGCCTTTATTAGGAGGTCTTAAGTTATCATCATGGCAGAAAACATCACACACACACACACACACACACACTCACTCTCTCTCCCCCCTTTCACTCCCCAAACAGGAGACTTTGGTAGACTCAAGACTACAACTGACTTGCCATTTCAGAGTGAAAAGGCTACATCGTTTTCTTTTACTCCCAAAGTGTCACTTTAACTAACATTGGTAAAAACCATTTCTGCAATTCCTTATCAAATAGATCCCTTTAAAGTGCATATATGGTTCTATTATAATGCAATGCAGATTACATTGACTTGATTTCAAGAAAACGTTTAGTATAAACTCCAAACAGGGTCACACATATTGAGATTGCAGGGAAGTAGCTCAGACTAAATTTCTTATGCAATTTACAAGTTATGGGAATACTGGACTAAGTCACCAGTGTGCTGGTTAACATTTAGCCATTTTTACAAGCTATTCTAGAGTCCCTTCACACATAAACCTGCCTTTGCATTCTAGGGCACTCTGGGCCTATGTTACATTAAGGTGAAGCGATGCCTTTGGGTTGGGTTTCCACAGTCAGGCTGGGATTCTGCCAACCTTCCTTCATCCTTTCTTCTAGTCCATAAGAAATGAGGGAAGGTGAGCCCTTTCATTCTTATTTTGAATTATTCCAGTGTGGTGAGAATATCACAGGCTAGGTTGCAAGTTAAGAAGAAACCGTTTACAATAAAAACAGAGGCAAATAAAAATTAACATGATCATTCAATCATACCTCTCTCATCATCCACTTATTGGTATGGTCATAATAGGGGGAATGCCATGTGAGGAAATAAGTGGGAACAGGACAAGGAAGAGGAGACAGGAAGATTTGCAAGGGTAGAGATAGAGCAGGAAAGAGCTATCTATGTCTGACAGTGTTTTAATAATAGGATCTTGGGGACCACACTTGGGAGGCCTATTTCCTAATAAAGGTCAAGGTGCAAATGAGGCAGGTAGTACCAGGAAGTTAAGAGAGCCAGGTGGCATTCTGGGAATGAAGACACCGCCAATGTGGATTCCCACATCTAAACTGAAGCAGCTTGTTTTCAGCAGCCTAGCAAATGTATTTTATAGCAAAAGAACACAAAAACAGTTCCCAACCAGACACAACTTTATTTTCAAGCAATTTTAAATCCCTCCTTAAGTGAACTTCACAAAGTCACAAGTTTGCAAGTGTTCTGGTGGTTAAAAACAAAAAGGAACAAAAAAAGAAACAAGTCGTAGTTGACAAAGGCATTGGAAAAACTAAGAACTTAAATTACATGATTCCACTGAAAATCTTCATGTTTACTCCATCAGGAAGGCTTGGAGGATTAGAACTCAGGTGTGGCTGTGATGCTGACAAGGTGCTCCTGCCTCCTTAGAAGCTGTGGTCCTTGCAGTGCTCTCCTATGTACCTTTCATCAAAGTAATCTGGGGTCCAGATTTTTCAGAAATTTTGCGGTTTTCTCAGAAACTGCATCTGTGTGACCAGCAGCCATTCCACAGTTGACTGGCATATGTTCTCCAATTTCAGTTTCAAAGACACAGCAGAGAATAACATTTATGAAAGGAGCCTAAGTGACCCCTTTTAAATTGTGTCCTTCCTGCTGCCCTTCTCTGGTTTCCTATATGATAAAGTCTCCTATTTGATATAATACACACATAATATCAGACCTATGTTTTGATGACTTTCCTTTATGGAAGCAAGTACAGCATAATTCAACTCCTATTGTCAGATCACTGTGGTGATTACATTTACTTAAAATAAAACTGAAATCTGCTACTTCATGTACCACTGAAATGTCCACCAAACAGCTAAAAACACTGACATACATGTATTCTAAAACTTAACAAGTCATTAAGATACTGGTATTTTCCCTGGAATTTAGAAAGAAACCTTGGTTGCCAAATGAAACTCAGATCTAACATAAGCATGTAAACACATACTCACTAGTCTAAACATATGAAAATTTCAACTCAACAACGAGTGGGCACAAAATGAAATAAAGTTTCCCTTAAGTCCTGACAAGCCGTCTGCTTCAGCATCAAATTTTGTTCATTCCATTTTCAAAACTAACAAGGATTTGGAGATAAAGGGCTGAATGCGACCCCAAGAAACAGATGTTAAATATTTTTCACCACATATAAGGCAATTGATTAATTCAATGCCTGTTAGTCAATTAATGTGGATTCTGTAAGAGTTCACCAGTGTATGTTGTGATTCAATGCTTTATTTGGAACGTATTCTGGTTCACTGCACTCCACTCCACTGAAAAGTCACAACTTCCCGCATTCCCTATCAGATGTGTAAAGGTAATAACACATAAACTAAAATTAGAAGTGCAGTATTTTGTTGACTACATAGTTCTTTTTCCTCTTTACTTTTAACATATTGTAGTACAGTTGTTGGAAACAGGCATTTACTACTAATTCAAAGCACCCTGAGCACTCGATTCCCTTAAAACTAAGTTTTGCAGATTGAAACATTCAGGATGGCCTCTGGGAAGAACATCTTCTCTCACTGATACATTTACCACATATGAGCCAACGATCACTGCAGAATTCACTAGTTATTGGCTAATAATTAATGTAATTCTATAGTAAAAAAAAATTCATGCTATCACTAAGAATACAAAAGTAATTTGTATGTGTTTATATTCATTTCCTATGCAAAGAAGGTATTTAGTCTCCAACCATCATAGGTCTCCAGTGAGGAAAAAAAAAGGTTATGAGCCCATGCTTGACAAATGATTCAACTACATAATAAAAATCACCGTGATTTTATTGATTTTTCTCTTGAGAATTAAAATGGCTACTTGATTAGGAAGTGATCAAATAACCAAAGGAAAGACCTTTTGCAAGGCTGTTATGGAGGTAATCCTGAATATTTGGAAGAGTGAATCAGAAAGACATTCCACTTTCTAAGCGTTTATGACAGCAGTTCTCAACCTGTGGGTCACGACCCCTTTGGGGGTCGAACGACCCTTTCCCAGGGGTCGCCTAAGACCATTGGAAAACACGTATCAGATATCTATATTACGATTCATAACAGTAGCAAAATTACAGTTATGAAGGAGCAACGAAAATAATTTTATGGGGGTCACCACAACATGAGGGACTGTATTAAAGGGTCGCGGCAATAGGAAGGTTGAGAACCACTGGTTTATGACCTGGGGTGAGAATGACCCTTGAATATTCCTTTCTTTTTAGCTTCTGCCTTGAAGGGCTTTAACTGATAATGATGAAAGGAGTTTGGGGTGCTATACGCATTAGCAAAAACTATTCATTCAACTGGAAAGATAATTTTGCATTCACTGGTACATAGAAAAATCATAAATGATCATTGGGAGAAAGCAAATTCTTAGAATGAACATTTAGCATCAAATAAAGTGAAAGACATTTGTTTCCGGCACAATGAAACCTCAGTTGGAAAATCACTGCTGGTAGCCCTGATCCAGTGCCAACTGTTTATCTTTTAACCTGGACATTTGAAATAAGTGGAGCCAAAACTAGAAACTTGAAGCAGCTGTTCATATTTTAGTGCCAAGATCGCTGAACTTCAAATTTAAATATTATCATGTCTCATCAACTGTAACAGAGTTTGGCATTCAGGGTTGATTCTTGCATGAATTTCCAGAAATTCTTAAATCATTAATCTGGTTTGGTAAGCAACTCTCCCAATTTCTTCAGCTAATGGGAAAAAAAAATCACCCACATTTACTGTAAATTACAGTAAGCTTTCAACCTGAAACATAGTGTAGCAACTCTATTAAGTAGTTATTTCCTCAGCAGAAGTCTTCCCATTCAGGCATAAGTTTCATTTTAACACACTAATAATAAAGGGTATGAAAACAGCTAGGAATGAGTCAGATATTTCCAGAAGGAGAAAACATTTCAAAAACACAAGTCAGTCATCTGTCTGGCTTACTACTTAGACATCTGAAAAGGAGAGAGAATCGAAAGGTTTTCATGGCTAATGATTCAGCTATTTCCCATTCTCCCAGACAAACTTATTTACAAGTCTCAGATTTCTATTTCCTCAAGAGGCAGTAGAGAGAGATGGCAAGGATTTGGAACAAACAAGCAAACAAATCTAGTTTGTAGCTTAGTTTCATGATTGACTAATTCTATAATGACAGCATGGAGTGCTCAGGCCTAAGGTCTTTAAAAGACCACATACCCAGTGGTTGAAACTGTAACAAGGTGCTATTTTCTACTGTTCTGAAGGGAAAATGTATAAGGATAATAAATTTTTCATGACCAGGTAAACAGAATTTGTTAACTACAAATTGTAAATTCTGGAGAAAAATAAATCTACTTTGAAACCTTACAGTTTCAGCAGGAATTCCCTACACCTTCCAAAGAATTCAATTTTGCCATGAGAAAGGAACTAAATAAAAAATAGGGTTCAAGTCAGTTAGTTCAGGAGACAAATGCCAGTAAATGAGTGATCTTGGAGGTAGGCATGCTGGGACAGGATTACCCTAAAGGAAAAACGCTTCCTGTGTGCGCACACGCCACGCACACCCCTGCGCACTCATCGCGCGCACACGCCATGCACACCCCTGCGCACACATCGCGCGCACACGCCACGCACACCCCTGCGCCCTCATCGCGCGCACGCCACGCACACCCCTGCGCCCTCATCGCGCGCACGCCACGCACACCCCTGCGCCCTCATCGCGCGCACGCCACGCACACCCCTGCGCACTCATACTGATTTTAAAAGTGGCCTGGATGTGGGGAAGGCCCAACACTATGAGACATGAGTACGGGTATCTCATCTGTTTGCATTTCTACGTAGGAAAAGGTACCACACACATTCAACAGCCACAGACATGTGCTGGGGGCCAGCCTGGCTGGTGCAGACTCAGACAGGTGCAGAGAATCCTTCTAGAGCTGCTGGTTTTACAGGAATGATTAGTATCTGCAGGATTATACTTCCTATTGATGTGCAGGATTTTCATCTTGCATTTTTTCCAGAAATATCTCCTTTTCAAGAGTACTAAATCAAGTCCTGGAAGGACTAATCTTGATTCCTCAATGGACATCATTCCAAACAAGTCTGCAGGAATTAAAACAATAATGTGGCCCCTTTGGGGTTGGGGTGACGTATTTCTGGATTTGAACAGTTTTTGGGCAAAAAAAAAAAAAAAAAAAGCAGAGTTCGGGGTATAGGTGTAGATGCCTAAAAGTCCAGAAATCAATATAAACAAAAGAAATAGGCATAAGTTAAAGGGGTTTTGACTAAGTATCACTGCGATTGAGTTTGTTTACTTAAGTTCTGCTCTGACCCATGGAGCAGAAAGATAATAACTGATATATTTCCTCTTATGAAGGCTCAGCTGGGAGTGGGGTGGTGGGTTACTGGGGCTGGGGTAGAGAGAGGCCTAAGGCTCAGGTATTGCTCCTAAGGTTTCTGCTTGCCTGATTTTGAAGGAAAGGGTGCTAAAGCGAAAGGATCAGCAGCTGGCAGCTCTGTAGTCCTGGAGGAGAGGGATGTGATGGAAACAGAGCCAGCTATGGACTGCTTATTGGTTTGCGAAACAATTTTGTAGGCAGCAATTGGCTGGGCTTCTGGACTTGGCTCATCTTCTGGGCTATAGTGACGGGAGTATTTGGATAAAGCCTGGGGGCGGAATGGTTTGCCAGCCATGGGGCTTGAGATAGCTTCTTTCTGAGGCTGAGGTCCTTTGTTTCTGTCATTAGGATGGCCCCCAGATTCCAGGGAGGATCCCCTGGGTAAGATGGTGTCTAGATGGTCTGCTGCTTGTACAGAATGGGAGGGGAGGTTGGACTGTTGGACAAAGCCAGCCATGGAATACTGAGATCGGACAGAGGAATACAATGCTCTGTCAAGGCCTGAGAGCAAAGCGACATCATCTGTCTGACTGAGCAGACTGGCCTGTGCAGCCACCTCCTGAGAGGTGCTCTGGGCAGCTGTTAACTCCTCAATACTTTTCTTCTTGGTAAAAGGAGCTCTCAAGAACACGTCTGCCTCCTCTGGCTGCGAAGGAGCAACACTGCTCTTGGAGATAAATGGGGCTTTGGAGAAAATGTCCACGTCATCAGTTGGAACCCTTGAGCTCCTGAAGGGGGCTGTGGCAAAAACATCCGGCTCACCGAGACCATCGATGGTTGGTTGTGTGAGGACTTGAAACTGATTCTTTCTGCCACCTTGCTCTGCCTTGGTTTGCTCAGTAGAGACTTCTGGCTGAGTGAATGCAATGGCTCCTCCCAGCTTCCCCTGTGGAGGTTTGCAGCTTTCATCCTCTTCTTCAGATTCCATGAGGAGAGGTCGAGACCCACTGCAGTCCAGCATGTCCCCCTCAAGGTCAGTCCCTTCCTCTTCACTGCTGTGGAATGAGCTGTTGCTTGAAGGGCCATCCCTGGCCAAGTAGTCAGAGTCTAAATTGTTCTGAGTTTTCATGTCAGGTATTCTGGAGGGGTCTGGATATAGAGAAAGGCCTTTAACACCCGTTGATTCTTTAAAGTGCTCTACAGTTATTACAGGACAGGGATCAGGCTCTCTCTGGAGACCTAGAAAAGCACAAAATTCAGAATTAATGCACAGGTCAGTTAAACTCTCCTTGAAACATTTAATGGTCAACCCACAGCAGAAATATTGTGGGACCAAATAATAGATGTTAAAAATGGAAAAGGAAAAACAGAAAATAAAAGTCAGGCAAGGAAACTGCACACACACTGAAACACAACCAATCACTGTTTCACATTTTAGAGCATGATAAGCACAATGTACAGAAAAGGAGATGAAGATGTTAGGCACACAGACATCCAGCGAAACTATGCAATGCTTCTACTTATACAGCTAGGCACTGACACCTGCTCTACCTGGCACTGGCTCATGATGGAATGAAAGCAAACCCAGTCATTCACATTCACATATACCATGAGGGTTCTGGATTATGCAGAAATACTGTCTGGGGACAAGTTCAATTCAGTATTTGACATGTGGTCATCTGCTCCACACTGCTGGTATCTGAAGACACCCCCATTCTCTACCCTTCAAAAGTAGCAGAACATGACTGCTTGATAAATGCAAGTTTACTTGATGATTTACATCGTTAAGCGTTACTGAAAGAGCACAAGAGCACTCCAAATATGAATACCGAAGGCACTTTCTCAGGGGAGAAGATATAATCCAAGTCTCATTAAATAAATCACCTTCAGCTGGAGTTGCCCTGGTATTTGTGTTTTTAGTCTTCAAGTTAGCAAAGATCTCCTCTGCTCAAATGAAGTCATTATAAAGTTCTTTAAGGAGGAGTAAAAAAACATGGAAAATTACAGAAGTATTTGCAAACTAATAATACTAGTCTATTTCTATCTAGGTAGAGGTGCCTGAGGGTGCACTGGCTTTTAAATCAAATAGACAATTATCAGAATGCAAGACGGCTTACCTTCCAAGAAATATTAGCAGGTTAGGAGTATGTCATTGGGCACATGTTAGCAAGAGGGCAGGAAAAAGGCATATGTAACTAAGCAAGAAGAATCCAGAGAAAGGGCGGTTGGGGGTAAAGGTATCAATTCATCCTGGGTTTCCCAACCCACCAGGATACAATTATATGGATTCTATAGATGACTTGGAACCTCTATACAGAGGTAATTCTATCATGCCCTCCCCACATCACCCTCTCCCCTTCTATGCAAACCAATAGCTCGTACAAACATCTGCTAACAATTATCCCATTGAAGTTTCTGAATTAAGCACACAAAACACAGCAGAAGCAGCATCAAAACCAGTTTATTGGGAAACCAGTCACTCAGAGACATTACATTGTAAAGGGATGTAAAGAGTGAGCTGAACATTTTAGAAGATACTGTACAAAAATACTATCCTTATCTGAATCTTACAACTTTTTAGCAGTGCTTCTTTTTAAATAGCTCTGATCTTAAATATTGTTTCCACAAACAAAAACGGTGGGTTCCCTCCCATTTTTATTTCCCTTTCTAACAGTTTGCATTCAGTGAATTCCAAATTAGAGTCTTTAAGTTAAATTCTCTACTGCTGCCAAATGGCTTTCTGAATAGTATTTGAAAAACATGATTTTGAAGAGGATAAATGTTTCCTTGCATTACAACTTTAATATGTGTACCTACATGGTGGTATGAAAGCATTAGCTGATAGAAAATAAACAAAATACCTTCTCCTTTGCAATTGATGTGGAAAGACATAATCCTAACTTCTCAGGCAAGTATATTGATATCAGATCTGTCAGTGATTCCTGGGTGATGATTTCAGGGAGGAAATTCAAATGAAGGGAGGAAGAAAAGTTTTCCAAAATAAGATTTACCAAGCCAAGTGGTATGAATGCCCCCCAAGACTCTTTGAACCACCTTCTAACACAGCCTCAGTTGGACAAAGTTTTTAGTTGCTAACACTAAGGCACAATTTCTCATCTCCCAGAACTACCATGAAAGCTGGTGTTACTAAGCTGGTTCTGTGGATGAGCAAAATATCTCTTGGGAAAAAAATGGCAAATTTCGTCAAGCCAATGACCAATTCTGGCATTATACAGATCAATAATGGAGTTAACACTAGTTTGATTGGAGTTAGTGTTTATGGGAAATTTAAATGGATTTCAGTAAAATCAATTTGTGTGTAGAGATTGTCATAAAGCAGCTATGTATAGAATCTGGGGCACTTTGGATACCTGCAATGTTAGATTATATTTTCAGAACTGTCAACTACCAAGCAGCGGTGCCCACATCAAGAATTGGACAGGATGGAAGAGCATGCCTAATTGATCAAAATTACTTCTGTTAAAAAGTGGGTTCTTGGTCAAGACCACTGGAAGCTGACTGAGCAATTCTATGACCTTCATGGTGAGTAATGGGAAAATCATACTTAAAGTTCCAGGAACTTTTTTTTGTAGTATGTGGGTAGTTCCCTGGCTGGGAATCGAACTCAGGCCGCAGCGTTGACAGTGCCAAAGCCTTAGCCACTACTCCACCAGGGAACTCCTCCAGGAACTTTTAAAACTCACAAACAGTCACAAAAATACTGTAACATCGAGTTTGAAGGGAAAACTAGTCTCTTGTCCTTCAAAACAAAGCCAGACCTATCTCATATCTCTCTTTCAGCATGAATCTGCTTATACAACTGGAAAAATACATTTAAAAATTCTCCTGAGAAGGCCAAGTGTCTCAATCTGTCCCTTCTTTTCAGAAGAGGTTCAGTGTGACCAAGGCAGACACCTTTTGGAAGCCTGGCAACCTGGAGACCAAAGAAATGCTGGTAGATATGGTAAAGTGGAGACATCCACATTCCCTCAGGGAATTCTGGAGGTGGCAGCATGAAAAAGACAGTAGTCAGGAGGAGGAAAGATGCTAAATAGCTGTAAACGGAAGATAGATATTAAATCTTGGGGGTTAGAGGTCTTTTGGGAGACATGAGTGTGTTCTTCTAGGGAAAGCACATGTCTTCAGGGTGAACAGCTCTGGTATATAAAAATAGCCTTGTATTATCAGGAAAATGTGGTTGAAGCAGTCTGCCTACAAGCAACAAAGGATTTACACTAATTTAACCTCGTGCTGTGGCCCAGTTCCTTTGACAACTGATGGCATGCACAGTAGATGCCCTGTGACCACAGAGCTCAATAAAGCTAGCCAGTCGCTCCTGTAGAGGGAGGAGGGGGGCTTAAGCCCGGGACCTGGCCTCACAGTCTGCAAAAGGATCTTCCTTATCATGAAGCCTGAAGTAGGGCATTTTTCTAATTCCCCCGAATTAGGTCATGCCTCTTTTTATCCTATCCTCACTTAGTCCCTGCTATCTTTCAAAGCAATGAAAAGTGCTGAATGATTTGGGATAGGTTTATCCTGAAAATTTTATATGATGGACATAATGAGAATCTTAAGAGTGCTTTCTAGAAAATCAAAATTTGAGGACATAAATTTCAGGCTGGATAATCCTTACTGCAATATATCATGTACAACCAGAACTTCTACTTTTCCATATACTATAAATTGAAGTAACAGTTACAGGGAGTATCAAAGACATATTTCTGGTCAAAAACTGAAAACAAAGACTTGGGAGGATTGAGAAACCTTCTCATATAGTTAGCAAGTAAAAGCAAAATATCCCTTCCTAAGAACTTCAGAAATACAGCACCAAATGAGATTCACAGTCTTGGAGCCAAATCAGGGAAACAGGCGATGTACATCAAACTAATAATTTCCATGACCTTTTGACTTAGATGAAAAAATTATGCCTTTGGTTCCACCATATGTTGTGTAGTTGCATCAAAACCCACAACTGGGGAATCATGGATCTGACGGGAGCCAACACTGGCTAGTGATGCTGTGCCTCTCAAGCCAAGGGAGTAATTAAGTGAGAGATTTCTCCCTGCCCATAAAACTGCTGTTGCCAACATAAAATGTTTAATTAAATTGGCCTGGGTACATTAAAGATTAAATTAGAGGCAGAGAGTTGCATTTTACAACCTTGGGTCTGACCATATCAAATGCAGACTCATGCAGGCTTTGTTCTCCGGGACCACGGGATGGAGGCAGGGTAGCCATGACTCGCTAGAATGTCCTCAGCATCTCTCCCATGCATGTCGCACTTCCCTTGTGCACAGGTACTTACTGTCACTCAACAATGTGTTTAAATCTTTTTTTGTAAAAGTGAATTTTCAGCTCGGGAAAACAGCAGCTATTTTAAGTTTATTTATATCTCTGAACATCAATGCTCCTGTTTGAACAGATAAAAGTCTTTATTCCCCTGTATGTTTACACAAGAAATTTATTTACAGACTTGGTTTTTATACAATGCTTGCGTAGCAATGTTCAAATTTCACATTTTTACTGCATAAGATAGCTTCATGTACCTCTGTTTGCTTAGTCTTCTTAGGGAGGTCAGGATAAAGACCTGTGGTAAATACACATCCACATGACAAGGGGGTGTGCAATAGCTGAGAAGAATACTTGCAGGAAAAGAGTACATTCAGGACTCTACTTCAAAGTAGGAACCAAGGAAGTGTCTCCCATTTCAGCGACTACCACCATTTGGTAACTTTGCATTACCCAAAGGACCTCCCTCCCCCAACTCAGTGAAAGAAACCTTGGAGAAACAAAATAGTATCTTTTTACAGATTATTTGAAATGCAAGCCATCTGGGATTCATTCTGACTCAAAAAACCCAAGCACATCCAGGAACATTGCTAGCATGGAAAAGGCTAACTCTGTGTTGGTAAAAATTACAGTCTCTGGAGAGGAATAAAATATACAGCTTTGTAATATATATCTGGAGTGTTTCAGTAAAGATTCAATTCTAAATATCCATGTGATAGTGTCTCTGTTCTGCTTGGCAGCCTCTAATTTGCTTAATTCAGTATTTTGGGCAAACCTGACTTTTTAATTTTTTTAATTGAGGCAATACTGTCATTCTTATCCCCAAACTCTAAGCTGGTGGCTACAGGATCCTGATAATCTCATAGAGTGAAAGTTAAAGACTCGTGGAGATCACAGACAAACTTCATCATGGGAACTTAATTTTGGCCCAAGTTACCTACAGCGTGCATTTGTGCAGATCCCTCCAACCTGTGGGCGGAGGTCAACCCTAAAGGTCTGCTAGTTCCCACAGCACTGCTGAAAGGAAACTGTTCCTGACCTAGAGGAAGGCTGTGCTGGTTTGAATCAAAACGATCAATTATCTGTCAGGAGAGTGTGAAAAGGTATTATAAACAAAACTAACATTTCATCTTGAGAAAATGGGTTGTTTTCTGTGTGTTTGTTTGTTTTTTTTTTTTTTTGCTTTTTGGTATGTGGGTAGCTCCCTGGCTGGGAATCGAACCCAGGCCGCAGGGCTGACAGCGCCAGCGCCGAAGCCTTAAGCCACTACACCATCAGGGAACTCCTGTTTTCTGTGTGTTTGTTCCCCTCTAATTACTAGCAATGCAGGTTCTACAATTGCAATTCAGGAAGACCCAAGTTCAATATCAAATGACATAATAATTCAAAGTGACAAGAACCTATTTCAGAGGTATTTTAGAACATTTGTCTTTCAATTTTCTAATC
Source organism: Lyroderma lyra (assembly GCA_004026885.1). NCBI lineage: Eukaryota > Metazoa > Chordata > Mammalia > Chiroptera > Megadermatidae > Lyroderma > Lyroderma lyra. The sequence continues at coordinate 339,582 of PVJL010000469.1, read as the reverse complement.
CCTACTAAAGACAGGCACGACCACAGACACTCCCTTATTCAGAAATTAAGGAAATTATGATTGCTGTCACTTTCCAGTCTAAGTTTCTCTGGGAATTTTTTATGGATTACTCTTTTTACTACCTTCCATAGTAACCACTCTTCATCTTAGGGTGGTGATTTTGTTTTTGGAAACAGCTAATTGTTACTCAGAACCATGAGTGGTGAAAAAAGTAAACCCAGAAAGAACATACTTTTGGATACTGAAAGTGAGACCAATTAAATAATAACCCAACTCATTTTTTTATTCCTTATTACCTTCCTTGATGCTCTAAGAGGAGGAGTTGCAAAAATAACTTCAATGATGGCAGCATCATTAGAATAGGGATTAGCTTTCCAAGTAAAACGAGATGACTTTGATGGGAATAACACAATTAGAAGTCAAAATTCTGATACATCTGCTAAAGTAATCACTAATTATAATCATATTTATAAGTGTCCACTTAAATCTTATCTCCTCTGAAGCCTGTGTCTTTAAAAACTTTGGGACTTGAATTTGGCAATCTAGTTACTTTGAATGCTCTAAACCAGGCATGTCCAACCTGCGGCCCACGACGGTTTTGACTGTGGCCCAACACAAATTTTTAAAACATTGTGATTTTTTGGTAACCTTTTGGTTTTTTAGCTCATAAACTATTATTAGTGTTAGTGTATTTTATGTGTGGCCCAAGACAATTCTTCTAGTGTGGCCCAGGGAAGCCAAAACATTGGACACAGTTGCTCTAAAGAAAAATCAAATTGTGATTCTTTTTTGGTATAGTTACTACTCTTGCACAGTTGAAATTAAAACAAATCAGAAACATATGCTTACAGTATCTGTCCATTTTTAAATAGTAGATCAATAAATAGACTTTTTAAAAGAAGTGAAATCTGATACTGCTTTGTTGTACTGTGTGTGTATGTGTGTGTGTGTGTGTGTGTGTTAAATATTTAAAAAAGAAACATCTATGTCCAAAACTCCGTGACGATTTAGGTTTCTATTCAGATAACCAAGAAAGAGTAACCCAGGTTAGTGAAAGTCCATTATAATTCTCTAAAATGTCAATACTGCTGTATAATAGTAAAAACTACATTAGATAGTGGAAGAACATCAGGATATATAAATCCTTCATCGTCCTCCCAAAGCATAATAATAATATACTCAGAACTCTAGAATTCTACTATCTTCAAGGCCATGTAGTCCAAATCCATCATTGTATAAACAAGAACAGCAGCTCTGAGCAGTGATGGAGCCTGCTGAAGGTCACTCAGGCAGTAACTGGCAGAGGTCAGGATACAACCCCATCCTGCCCAGGCTTCCTCTCCCACCCTGCTGCCTCAGGTCCTACCTACACTTGTAAAATGAATTGCATGGACTTGTGCATGGTCTCTGAGGTCCCTCTTATAGCTCAGTCTATAGCTCCTTAGGTCTATCAGTTATCAGCACACTACACTCATCTCAAATAAACACTTTTAGCTCAGGTATGATGTTATACAGTACACCAAAAGGCCCCATTTTGAGTCACTCATATGTATTCCTTAACAGAAAAATAGTTCTCTCCTTTGAGGCCCTACTCCTACATAATTTCACGTCATTATCTCCCTCAGTCTTCCACCATCTAGTCTCTGGCTTCTAGACTGTTCTTTTCATTAACAGTCTCCAATAAGCTTTATTGAGCCAGATGACTAGATAATATATCTCAATATAATTATGGGTAATACATGAAAGGATCAATTTAGAGACAGCTAATTTCTAAACTGTATACTTCAACATTTCAAGAAACTAGATTATTTCATTATAGTTCTAACATATATGCATGAAAGAATCAAATTGGAAAACATAGGCATAAAACATTCTTCTCATTTAAAAATAAACATTTGCTTCATTAGTTTATACATTCTTTCTATGTCAAGGAAAAAGAATACAATTATGATCTTCAATAATATTCCTGTCCATAAAGGGGAAAACCAAATCCTATTTTCACTGCTATTCAGTCAGGAGAGCTCTTCAAGGATGTCTTTTTTTTTAATCCTCAGCAGGGAGGTTGTGCCTCCCTCAATTCTGGAAATGATCCAGTATCCTCATAGAGGCCTTTATTTAGCTCATCTAGTTTCAGTTGGCATGGGAAGTATTTAAAGTCAGAAGGAAGACTGAAAGATTCAGACTTTCCCTCCGATGCCTTTCAAAGGCTGCTCTCCCACTGCTGGGGTCAATGTTTGACCACCAACGTGCAGTGTTCTGCAGACTGTTGGAGCTTTTCAGCTTTCTTTCCCCCCACCCCCCCCTTAAAGTGCAAATGTGAGGCAGAAGAAACAAAAGTACTAGATAGAGAAATAAACAAATGGACTTGGAATTTTATTTGTACAAATCTTATCAACTAAGAGTTTCCCTTTTAATCATGGAAAATGGCACTCAAGGAAGAGAACCACAGTGGGGTTTTCTGTGTCCACCTCTTTGCAAAAGGGTGATTATCTAACGGTGCTTTCCACATACGGAAAAAAAAGTACACTGCCACGAGTAAGGACATATCCAGAGGGTGACCATGAGGCATGTGTTATGTCAGCGCAGGGCCCTTTATTTGTTTTATGAACAATATTCTACGGTTAGCGAGGAACTATGTTTTGTTTTGTTTTTTAATCTAGGGAGCCAAGAAAATCCAACTGAACACATTTCATGGGCTGCATCCTTTGATTCAAACATCAGTGAGAAAGAAAGGTAAGTAGCCAAGAGTCAAATTGTGCCTAGCTTGTCGGCATACTTCTTTCTGATTATCTGAAAAAAACAACATGCTTAATCTACACAGACAGAAGACCTGTTGAAAGCTTATAGCAACACACAAGTCTACTCAAAACGATTCCATATGTTACACTGCAGGATTGCTGTGTAGTTATACAAGGGAAAGAGATCAAAACCCTGTACAGACACCTGATATCTGACTTGAAACGCCAAGTGGAAACAGAACTATTCAGTGTCTTCATTTATACACAATTTACAATATTTGATTCAAAATAAAAATCACAAGAAAAATACATCTGTTTCTGCTACAATTCCTTCCCCTTCCCCATCCACCCCCCAGTGAAAAGTCTTCTAATAAAAGGTATCATATTACCACCATTGTCTTGTTTTGGTCTAATTCTGAGATCCCAGCTTGGGATAGTTAACATGAAAAGGAACAGCAACACTTGGGACTTATGTAATGTACACATTTTATCCAAGGATCTCAAGTACTTGCAGTCACGTCTCCAGATCTGAGAATCACGGTTCAATGGAAGCCAGTATGCTGGACGGATGCTGGGCAGGTTGGTTGCATGGGGTGTAAACTTGCTTGGCTAAGTCAAGGTCAAAGTTGGTTGGCTAGAGCTGGGCTCACTTTCTCTTTCAAACACATACCATCAGTCAGTCAACTGTACCCTCTCTTAAACCACACACCCATCTCTGGGCTACTGCCTAGAGTTAAGACCAATTGAAGAAGCCACGTCTTCATAATAATGCAGCAGGATAAAAAGCAAAAACAGAGAAACACATTCATCAGCATCTGGCCAAAAGGAGACAGGGACTGGGAGGATTGATTTGGAAGGCCATTCTTAGCAAGAATGAGGCAAAGGTGTCAATTCACTAGTTTCAGTTACAGTTAAGCTTTTGGTGGAGTCGATTCCAGCAGAGGTGAAGCTCATGGCATCTAGCGCTTGATTTAAGATAATGCTATTGAAGAAGGGTAATGAGAAAACACAGCAAACTAACAGGGAGGAACTGGCCAAGGAGTATCTGGAGGGCCAAAGTGATTTTCTTTCCTTATCATTTCTACAGGAGAAGGCAAGGGGTAGGAGATAAGGGCTAGAGGGCCCCTTATTTGCAGATTTTTTAAAAAATCATTTTTCTTATAATTCCGTAACGAAAATGTATATTACGGTATGAAGGTTATAGAACTGCATCTGCTACTGGGTCACGGCTACAGGTCTATGAGCTGATCCACCAGCAGTAAAGACCTGGCTAGGTTGGGAAGACTGGACTCAGAGCTCCCACTGCTGTTTCTAGAGTGCCCACCTGGAAGTGGAGAGATAGGAATTCAGTACAAAACACAGAGGGTTAAGGTTTAGATGTGCAGAGCAAGCAAAGAAGAAAAAAAAAACAAAACAAAACCCTAGAGAAGCAACAATTTACATTTGAAAACTCTTGCATGTTGATTTTTAAACATATAAATTAGGTATCCAACACTTTCCACCAAAAGTTCAAGCACTGTGTGCACCCCATAGTATAAACAGGACATCTTGCAAAGAGGATGCTATTTTCAAAAGAATATATATTTTGCCTGAGAACTGTTGGCTGTATGCTAACTTCTTGATAACACTGAGTCATCTCCCTGACAAAATAAAAATCAATAATTTTTGCTTTGGGGAGAAATTAGTTAAGACCACTGCAATAAAAACATGCCTTAAAATATATATATATATATGATACTACACAATTCAGTCTTTTGTGGCATGTTCAAATGATTTTAATCCATCAAAGAGGAAAAGATATGCTCCACAAATGTCCAAAAGATGCAAATGATATCAAAGTACCATTGTTAAATCTCTTTGGGAAGAATAATTTATTACCGATTGTTCTAATCATGATTTAAAACATGTTCAGTGATTTTTTTTTTTTTTTTTTGACATATGCCTTCAGGTTTCCACTAACTGAAGATCACTTTATTTTTGGCTTGAGAACTGTAAAATCCAGCTTTTAGTCAAACTATTGAATACTTTTCTTTTCTCTAAAGAAACACCATGGTCAGACTTTAAGATACCTGTATCAGTATCTCTACTTGTATCTCTATCTATCTAAAGTGGTCCAGCCCACAATGATTGTCATTACACCCAATTTGCTTCATTAAACGTTGTTTTCCCCTTGTAGATTAGATACACAACTATTTTGAAGAGAGCTGATGCCAAGCTCTTCTCTTTTCCCCATCCTCTCTTTCTTACCTTGTGGGTTTTTCGTTATCAATACAGGAATAGGGTCAAACTCATCTTCTGCCACCTTGTCCGAGCCCTCAGGGACATCAAAACCTGAGATGAGATTACTATCTTCTGCAGCTTAATACAGAATGCAAGTACACAAGCAGAAACAATAGAGGCAGAGATTAGCAAATGAGAGAACACGTAAGAGGCACAAAGTTCCCAACTGTACAATCAGTGCAGTTTTTAAAGATGAAAATGCTTATTTTCCTGAGTTGAAATAAAAGTAGCAAAATCGGAAAACTTAGGAAAATAGAAAAAAAATGCATTGAGCTAGCTAGCCATGTTAAGACTTCCATAAATGATTAAGGAAAGGAGTTATAGGTTGAATTCTCTCTACCATTATAAGACCATTAATTGTAGTTATTGTGAGGTATTTTTCAACAACAATAATTCACAAAGGCACAGGAATTAGTCATTTATCTTACTTTTTGAGGAAACAGAGGCTGGCTAAAAATATTGGAAAAACTCAAAACCAGGGGCAGGAAACAACTGCTATACACAAGGCAAACAAAATATTTCTGAAAGGACTCACTGTCTTGTGAACGAGAAAAAAGACTTTCAAACAATTCTGATGCTTCAGGGAATGTAGGGGCACAAGATCATATTCGCTGATTTTAAGCAGAAGTCTGTTAGACTGTTCTTTCCCTTCTAAGTAAGGCTATCTCTACCAGCAAGTGCTAGCTGAGCACCTAGTCTGCAAGTACTGCTCCTCTGTTACTACATCTTGCTGCTGACAACACTCCTGTCAGACATACTTGATTAAACAGGTAACCAAGTTCTTTCTATAAAAGAAACTTCCTATAAAAGATGCTCTATGAAAACATAACCGTTTCAAGTTATAAAGGGTAAAAACAAAAGCTCAGCTATTACCCCTGCAAACCACAGGCTAATTATTTTTTAATCACCTTGGAGAGGCTTCCTTCTTGAATTGCCTTCAGGAAGAACTTGAAAGCTCTTCCTTTTTACGTATTTGCTCATTCCAGAAAACCACTCTCACTACCCAAGGACAGAAAGAAGTTTAGTGAATGCCTGCATACAGTAAGCCAGGCATTGTGTCTACCATTTTCTCAAACTACTCACTGACTAGACCTCAATTTAAGCTACCGCTGTGCAGCAGAATTTCAAGCCAGTATCAACCTAAGACTAAGAAGCAAAAATGGTAGATTAGAAAGAGAAATCCAGTAATCACTCCTGACTCTAAGGTTAACTAAAATTCAAAACTTTTGTAAATTCAATCTTTGAGGACTGACTTCTGAGGAATAACGCCTGTTTATCACCATCCCAAAACTTGCCATCACATCTGATGAAACAATTTTAAGTTCTAAGGCCAACAAGTATCATATTAATAATTTCAGTCAGTCAATGGCTGGTCAACTCAACCACCTACTTGAGTTGACTGCAAAGGTATGTAGCTTTGCCTTTACTAGATCCAGGTGACTGCCAGAAAGCAATACCTCCACCAATCAATCTGTTGTCTCAGCCTTATTAACTATTCTTACTGAGACGGACTATAACACAGTGGCTGAGAATACACTCCAGTTTTCCATGTAAGGAGGTGGCTAAAACACTTCACTAACAAAGACTTTTGGTAAGGAAAATTTTCAGGAGCTGTTCACTTCTCCTCCTCTAAGGACACATGAGGGCCAAACAAGAGGAAAGCATTTACCTTTATGGGCTGGAGCAGAGACCGCTATGGGGGCAAACTCTTCCAGAAGGTCAGTAGTAGGGTTAGAAAGCAGAGAGCAATCAATCAGGGAATCTTCCCCAGTGAGAGAATCTGAGTCCAGATTAACAGCATCCCAGGTCAGTGATGGCATTAAACGGCACACACAATAATATCACGAGATTAGACCTTAGCCTTTAAGTCATTCCATTTACATGTTATACATACAAGCCAAGGCAAGAGAAAGAAAACTAAAAGAAACATGTTAAGCACTCTGGACTTTATCTATAGAAACATGTAGTTTTTAGATTCCTCTTAACATCAATATATAAATGAGGAAGAATGTTTTGCTCACAGGTTGCTGGTTAAGCAAATATGTGATCTGGATGCCAACAGAACTTTAACAACTCAGTTCTCAGGAAATGCCATTTGATAAAAAGGACTTTGCAACTAAAGAGTTTCACTTAAACTTGCCCTAAACATTCATGGGGGAAATGTTACTATAGGATGAAGTACCTACGCTGACTAGAAAGGGGTTGATTCTGGCTTATTAATAGCAGAATATGACAGGCTTATTAATAGCAGACTATGATACAATTAAACAGTACTTTCTAGAACTCAACCAGATTCCTATTCAAAATAGAATGATCTTGCCTCTAATATTCCTTAAGTTTGAATTGCTCCTTTGAACACACAATTTTGCTTTTAGTTAAAGCATAGAAGGAAGATAAAATTCAGAGTTCAAGTATTTTAACACATGAATTATTTCCTGGAAAAGTGTTTTTAGGAGAAAATAACCAAGTAACCACAAGGAAAAGGAACCATATTGTCTTCTGTGTTAAATTTCTTTTTACCTGGATGAGTTATTTTTCATATTACCTGGACTTTTAAATGTTTCTGTTTCAAGTTAGGAAATAAGAGACTTTTATCAAGCTAATTATAAACTCAATGAATATGAAGGTTATCAAATCTGTATTTATGGGCAGTTAAGGAATTCTACTAACAGTGAACTTTGACACTAGAGTGAAAGCAATACTGAGCCAGGGAAGATTTCACCTGTGCCCGTAAGTTAATAGCAAATCACCAACCTCTATAATGATTAAAGCACAGTGCTGGGAACAGAATGTCCACGTAGAGCATGAGGTCCATGGATATCACTGACATTGCTAGACAGGAAAGACTGTTCAGTAACTGGGAGGAGTTAAGGGCCTCCTTATAGCTCAGCAGAGTTCTTTAATTAAGGAATTGGAGGGAATTTGCCACCAATGAAAGCAATCTTGAATAAAGACTGTAACCAGAGAAAGCCCAGGCATCACTATACAAAGAACTTGGCTCCAAAAAGTACTCTGCTGTTTAGTGTGGAAACCTATCACTCAACGTGGAGAACTTGGGGCTGTGACAATTCAGAGCATCACTTCTAGGAGAAACTAATGAGCCTGCAAAAATAAGCCCAGGACCGTCTGCTGCAGGTGGAAAACTGGCTTGGGGGACTCAGCACAGTGACCAGTCCCTGCAGCTGCAGAGATTCCTGACTGACCTGTGCGGTTCGAGGCCACAGATTCCGTTTGAGATGGGAGGCGCTGGGGCACTGGCGGCTCCAGTCCTGGTATGAGGCTCTCCACAGCAACATCAGCTTTTTCTTTTAGAGCATTAAGAAAGGAGAATAAAGGGTAAGGGAAAGGCAGTCAGGTTCTTTGGGCAATTCTGTGTAGGCTTTCTTGTACAGGTCTCTAAAATGCCAGTTTCAGGTGAGATGGAGAGCACAGTAAGTTACTTTATTTCTGCTGCTTTGAGTGTCTGGGCTTCACTGACTGAGCCTGCCTGTGCAAGGTTAACCACTGTGGCTAGTCTTGGTGGTTCTCAGTTTTTATTGATGAAGGCACCCAGGATATCTCTTATGTGTCAGAAGACATAGACTGGAAGGCACCTTAATATCTTCTGGCAATTCTGCTTTTTTTAAAGGACAAACTTGTGGGCGTTTCCCATCCACTGTGCCTTGCAAAGGCCAGTAGTCCATCTCAAATCCCATCCCAAGATGTAACTTGGAAGTCTGCACTGTGTGACATACCCCAGCTAGAGACCCATCTCTCTGTAGAGTCATGGCCTCTCTGAATTCTACGACTTTGTACAAGGGCCCTGGACATTTTGTAGGTCTTGCCTGCCTTGTGGCTGGAGCACAGGGAAATGTAAGGGCTAGCAGACCAAGCCCCTGCCCTGGATTCTAGTGGTGCTTCACCACCAAGCATGCGTTTTCTCGGTTATTGATACTCAGTTATTGATACAAAGAGAGGCCTTCTAAAGAAGAATCCGCTAAAGGTAAGGGTCCAGCTCAAAATCAACTAAATATGAATTTCTCCACAATTCTCTTCATTCATAATATATCACTTTAGAAATCGCAGGAGAGCAAGAAAGGAAAAATAACAGTGTCATGCTGCTGGAAGATAGTGAAAACACGTAATTTGGGATGATAACAAGGGAGATTAAATAGCCTTGGCTTCTGGGTTAGCACAAAGCACTGCTCAAACACCAGGAAGCTTGGTGGCATTTCCACTCTTTACAGGGCTATTCACTAGGGATCTGTTAACTGATTCATTAACATTTCTGAAATAGACACACACATCATGCATGACTGAAGAAACAGAGATGATGACTTTACCAATTACAGCATCAGAAGTGCTACCAAAAGGATCTGTCATAGGCAAGAGGTCAGGGAGCAGAAGAGAAGTGTCAGGAGATTTGAGTCCCTCAATTAGTTTTTCTAGGTTGGGCAGAGAGGTAAAGAGAAAGCAAAAAATGCAATGAGATATTAAAACAAGCTAATCATTTACCATTTTCTAAAATGCAAATATATTTTAGGAATCAAAATTTCATATGGATCCATCATAAAAATAAATAATGTTAGTAGTATCTTGTTAAAAATAGGCTTTCACAGTTTGCAATTTAAAAATGATTATTTCCCTAATTGAAGTAGTCCATTTGTGAAGCATTTAAGATGTCAGCCTGGTCTGGTTTGCTCTTATTTTTATTATTATTATTTTAAAAGAACTAACGTATGATGGGGAGCAAGATCTCAAATGCTCCTGTTTGTTTTTAATTTTGAGGTATAATTTATGCTGAATGAAAGTCACCAATTTTAAGTGTAGAGTTTGATGAGTTTAACAAATGTCCACATTCATTAAGCACCAGTGAATAATGATGTAGAATATTTCCATCACCCCCCAAAATACCCTTGTGCCCCTTTTTAATCAATGCTTTTCTCTCACCCACCAGATCCTGGCAACAACTGATCTGCTTTCTGTCCCAGGGTTTCCTATAAATAGAACCATATAGCATGTAGTCTTTTTTGGTCTGGTTTCCTTCATTTACCATAATGCTTTTGAGATTCCTCCATGTTGTAACATGCATCAGTAGTTAGTTCTCTTTTATTGCTGAGAAGAGTTCCACTGTATGAATGTACATTCTACTGATTCATTCACTAATTGATGGACATCTGGTTGTTTCCAGTTTTTAGCTATTAAAAATAAAGCTGCCATAAACATATGCATATAAGTCTTTGTGTATTAGTTTTGAATCTTTTTTTTAACTTGCATTTAGAAATGATTTATAACTCACCAAGAGTATACTAAATTTAAACCATGCCTAATTAACTTCAACAATCATTTATTATCATAGATAATTTGTATGGTCACCGGTGCTTGGGAATACTCAAATACTGGAACTGTAGGATGGAGGACCAGGGAACAGGTAATACCAGGCAGAAAACTAGAAGTGACAGTACAGGGCTACAGCATCTGAAGGTGGACAACGTGCAAAAAGGGTTTCTTTCACTCCCAGTGCTAAGTGAGAAAAGGCTCTCTGTTACTCAGTGCTGGTCCCCAGTTGCCATTATAACAGTCATCACTTACATCTGGAGAGTTCAATGTCAAATATTTTCATTCATTATTTACCAAAAAACCCTGCATTTGGGAATATTATAGAGTTGAGAAGGATGGAGATCAGAGACCATGAGAACGTGTGACTTGCCCAAAATCATAGATGGGATATGGGAGAACCTGGACTGGACTTCAAAGTTCCTTCCACTTGCTGCCTATTTCCACCAATATATGAAGAAGGGTTTTCACACAGACAAGGTCCCATGTATAATGGTCAAGTTATGAAAGACATGTTGGCACTGAAAGGAAGCCCAAATCTTATTCAATTAGCCTTCTCATTTGCAGATGAAGAAACCAGATCTAGAAAGGTGAAGCAATTTGCCTAAGAGCTTATAACAAGTAAGCCACAGAGCTTTAGGACGCTGACAGTCCCTAAAGGACAGCCTGGAGGCACCCCATATACATCAAGGGGTTGGCCTTGATATCCTGTTTTATGAATTCTGTCCTCTCTCTTACAATTTTATAAAAACACTCTGGGGCCAAATCCTTGCAAAACGCAATTAATGAATTTCTGGGTTTTATTGGTCTATCACCTTGTATAACGGAAAACTATAGAGTGTGAGTCTTTGTACATTTTAGGTGTGAACTGTCCCAGAAGACTGGTTTTGCTTTTGTATCCAGAGTCATTTCCCATGAGTCATGTAAAAATTGTGAAAGTCTTCGTTTATTAGATATCAATAAGACAAGCTATGCCAATGTGAAGCTTGACTGAGGTTTTGATCTTAAAAAGCACTTTCAGCACAGTTTCCTAAATTCACCACTCTATTCTCCCATTCCACCCACTCCCATCATATCCCATTATGTGAAAAGCAGTGGGCAATTCTGGACAGAAGAAAACAGTCCAGTCCCTAGGCTGACTCTGACATTTTGAGAACTGGCTTCAGAATCTAAATACATGTTGTATGTGTTTGGGGAGAGAATACCTGGTAGGAAGGGTATTATTTAATCTTTTATTTTGATGCTATACATTTTGGGGACTTTAGTTGGGGTCTGCAAAATCTCCCCAAATAAATAAGGTGAGATACCCTGAGATTCACTAGAGCGACGCTTCACTTGGCAGCTTTGTGAGCTCACAAATGTTCATGGCTGTGAGTTTTTTACAGCAGATTTCTGAGAAATTTTGTTTTATGATGCTTTGGAACATAAACTGCTCCTTTTAAAAAACAAACAAATCCAATTATCCAGTACCCCTTCACCCAGAGTTTAACAATCATTATATCAAGGAAGTCTACTTTAACAGCTCTCAGTTGTGCAAAGGTCAAAGGTTTCATTTAGAGCAAGATTAACTTCTGTGAGAGAAAAATATCATTGTCTAAGAGTGCATGATAACTAGGACTGCCCCACTAGGAATAAGAATGCAGAACCAAAGTTGTTACAGCATTTCCCATCTTTATACTATTTGACAGTTTACAAAGCAATTTCAAATAAGTCACTTAATCTGAACCTCAGGAGCCCTCCATAAGACAGATTTTAATATCAGCAATTTTGAGGAGAACAGAGTTTAAGTGACTTGAACAAAATCACCTAGCTACTAAGTGGCTAGAACCCAGGACTTACAGGTTCAAATCCATTTTTATATTTCCCTAAACCTTAAATTTAGCTCTCTAATCAAAGGCTTCATGGATCTAGGAACTGTCCCAAAGACAAACATTTACTGCTTAGGGAATATGGGCTATGAAAAGAAGTCTAACAGCGCAGTCATAACGGCACTAAGGCCTCAGAAAATGAGGTATTACTTGACATACCCACCAGTCAGTATTATTTGTAGGATCAAAGGAAATTATATGTAAAAACATTTTTAAAGCATAACACAAGATGCTAAGGTATTAAAAGGCAACTATTTATCAGGAGACTAAGATTTCATGATGCTTATCATTTGGAAGGCCAAGTGAGGAAGGTAAGCAAGTATGCAAAACCAACCAACCAATCAAAAAACCTGACTGTGTCCATGGTGGGCTGGAGGTAGTGACAAACTGGTTGCTTTGGTGGGGAGGAGGAGGGAGAGATAAGCTTGCAGTGTGCAGATGTACCAGAGACCCTAATTCGCAGCCTTTTCCTCACTTAGGCATTTTAAGAAGTTAAGGGAGGCTACAGAAACATTGCATAAAGAAATGATGTAACTGAATTGGAGCTATAGGCTGAACATTTAAATCAATAAAATAATCAAAGATACAGTGGTTAACATGCCAGATTGTGTAGGGTATCAAGAAAGGCTGGAGCAGAAGTGTCTGCTGAGCCTGCTATACTCATGCCAGGGTTTGGGAGCTTCCTGACACTGTAGGATGCCTTCATTTATACACCCTCCAAGTATCAGCTGGGAGGCCTGGCTAGGGCTTGGCAGAGGCACAGATGGAAGGTTACGGAGCCAGTACTCTGATGTTTGGGAACTGGGACATAAATGGAGAGTAATGGGGCCACCAAAAGCCTTCCAGCCTCAGGTTTTACTTCATTCATTCACCCAATCTGCAAATATTCGTTGAGTGCTGGCTCTCCCTGGCAGTGTTCGATACAGTGGCAATACAGTGCTAAGACAGCAGGGTCCCCCGCTCAGGACACTGACATTCTGGTGGAGAGTCAGACAATGAACAAATGAAAATAGACAAGGTCATAATAAATGCTATGAAGAAAAGAGCCAGGAGGTGTAAACGAGAGTGCCCGTGGGACCATACTGGGCCTTTCTGAGAAGAGGACATTTAAGCTGAGACCTAAATGTCAAATGACAAGAAGGAAAAGAGTTGGAGGAAAAGTCTTCCAGGCAGAGCACCCACAAGTGCAAAGGACCTGAGGTGAGAACAAGCTTAGCCTGTTAGAAGAAAACCAAAGGGGAAGAACGCTATGAGATTAAGTTAGAGGAGTAGCCAAGGGCCAGATTAGATAGGGCCAACAGATCACAGTAAGAAGTCTACACTTGACTCTCAGTGATATGGGAATTAACTGGAGCACAAAGCAGTGACGTTTATGTTCTGACTTCCATTTTCAACAGATGAGTCTGGTGACGGATGAGAAAGCAAGTAAGACACTCCTGGAATTCTCTATTCGAAGTTCCAATTTAATTGATTTTCCATTAAAACCCAAGATGAGGTCATGACCTAATTGGCACAGCAGGCTCTCAGGTAACCAGCACCAACGGGGTTCGGTAGATGCCAGATAAATGCAAGCAGACTCTCCATTAACTGGAACTCAAGCAACTGGCAAAATCTTGAGCAACCTGCAAAAAACTGTTGCCAGTTGCTTGAGTGTACGGGTTGCTCGAGTTCCTGTTAACAGAGAATCTACTTGTATTAAAGTGTATACCAGTAACACTTCAGCAGGAATCCACAAGAATGAGAGAAATCTGGAGGATAAGGAAGACAGGATGGCAGCCAGATGGTTCTGTTCTAGTGGCCCTAGGTACCTCTTCACAACCTTTCAAAACTTCTCTCTACAACCAGGATCTGATGTCCTGAGCCACCTGGTGTGTGTGCCTGGCCTCTCACCTCGGATCCACAGGGCTCCTGTGACAACTGCAGAAGACAGCTACTTGTCTATGGGCCTTTATCCTCTGGCTAGTGGCCAGAGCCCACCCTCCTAGCTTCCGCAGGTCGTGGGCTATCTAGGTAAGAGCGATGCAAGAACCTGAAGGGGTGGCAAAGGAAGAATCGCTCAATAATCCCTTTTCCTTTCCTAATTCTCTGACTGCCACAACAGAGAGGGAAAATGCCACTGGGCCCCAGCATGTGTTTGCAGCCCATACTTATCCAGCCTTCTGGATAAACTGGCCTGTCTCAGTATTGACAGGTATACCTGAACGATGTAACAGAGATATAATGCCTTTCTTCCCTTTTCTTTAACTACACTATACTGAATCATTCCTTAGTGGTTTTAGGTATTTTTAACCTACATCCAGGTCCAGCAAGCTATAATGTTACATCATACCTGAACAAGGCAGATTCTGCTTCCTCTTTAAGGGTTAACAAATTGCCTACAGAAAGAAAAACACTCTCGGTACCCTAGCTACAGTCTGTCTTAGTAGGGACAGGGTATGAAAATCACAGTCACTTTCAATATTGAGGATATCAATCAAATACCTTTAACATTTTGGGGAAGAAGAAAAATCACGCAGATCCTATCAGTTCAAGATCAAGGATCACAGGGATAAGAATGGTGGAAATAACTATCAGAAACAAAGTGACTGCCATATGTTCTAAGGAACTGGATCTATCTGCTTTTTAATGAGATTCAGAGAGATGAGAAAGAGCAGCTTCTGTTCTTCACATCATGCTCCCCCTCTCCCCAGAGGATGAGGAGAGGAGCAGGAAGAGAAATCTGTGGCATTCATGAACTCCAAATGAAAAGCATCCAATTGTGTTTTAAAATCTGTTTCAGTCAAAACACACTGACCAGTTTTTTCAGACTGCTTACTTAAAAACCAGGATATTGGGAGATCTACAGGGATAATGAAATTTCATGCAGTCTAACTTATTCTACTGATGGAAAGTCAAGCCCAGAAGGTTTTCAAGTAGTGAAAGAGCCCAGGAAGGGAACCCAGGTCTCCTAACTCATATTTCCTAGAAACTTTTATTACGTATTTTTATATAAAATAAGAGCATATTATAGCAAACAGGAACTGGACAGGATGTCACTCATTATCCAATCATCAAACTATAACCACTATTAGCATTTTGTCCCTTTTATCACATGCATATAGGTCCCCCCCACCCACCCCATACTGCCATAATCATATTGGCCTAATATAGAATTCAGATCCTTTTCATGGAGTGTTTAAAACAACTCTAAAGAAGCCCTGGGATTTAAGAATCAAACTGCTTAACCTCAGATCAGTTCTATTTACCTACCTGGTGCATCAGGTACTTGAAGAGGAATGAAAGGATCAGATACACTTAGAAGTGGGAGGCTAGAATCCACAGTCTGCCCACCCTTCCTTTTCTCAGCTGGAGTTGGTTGTAGGGAAAGTGTCAAGGAGAGAAAAAAAGAGAAAAGCAGAAAATATCAAGTAAATGTATTTACCATCTATTAACCCAAAAGCTCACAGTATAGAGTAAGTCTAAACTCAGAGGCAGAATAAAGAGGGTGAGTGGACATAATCCAGTGTAGCAGCAAAGTATGCGTGAGATTAAATGTGCATATAATCTGGGGCTTGCAACATACTCTAAGATGTAATTAATGATAAGACTAGGATATTCATAAATCTGAAATTCTACTTCTTGCTTATGTGGAAGGCCACAGTGATCTCTTTCAGAATTCCTATTGCAATTACTGCTATATTACACATTTTGGCATGTATTAATAAACAAACACTGTCTTTTTTGTAATCTAGCACATGTGTATAGGTATTTCTTCTTGAGATTACCCTCTTGAGATCATTTTATTACCAAATGTCTACCATAGTGCTAAGAAGACAGACAGGAAGAGACAGAAATAGATGTCTTGCCTCCTGCACAGTTAGATAAGCCCTAACTTCTGGACTACATCTAATACTCTACATTCATTCTACGTTTGACAAATTTACAGATTTACACAAATCTATAATGCTAAGGGATGTTAGAGCTTGAAAGGATCTTAGGATTTTCTAGCACTATTTTCTTATTTTCCAGGAAAGAAAATAAAAGCCCAGAAGTTAAGAGATTACCCAAAGGTCCACCAGCAGACCTAGAATCAGAACCCAGGTCTCCTCATTTCTACTTTACTGTTCTTTATGATGCATTTTAATATTCAGTTTGTTCATTAACTAAAATCTCATTTTGCCTTCTATAAAGTGGATTTAAAAAAATTTTACTTTCAAATAATTATGGAATCATAGGAACTTGTTATACATAGAATACTGTGAACCATTCAAATAGCTTCCCCTATGGTGAGATCTTCTACAACTGTAGTACAGTAGCACTGGTACAGGTGTAATAATACTATTTAATACAGTTTATTTGGTTTTCACACACTCATTTGTGTGCATACAGGGTGGTCCAAAAGTAAGTATACAGTTTTTTTGCATTTTATTACATTGTAAGTGCTCAAAGTATCTTCTAACAACATTTCTCAAACTTGTTCAGTGCACTGTGGCACACAGTACCACACAAATTCCAGGCTGTTGTGATGCAGCTCATTGATTCAACTGCATACCTACTTCTGGGCCACCCTGTATACAGTTCCTTGCAATTGGACCCTATGTATAGACTAGCACATTCACCAACACAACAGTGATACAGAATCATTACATCAAACAAAGAACTCCCTTGCTATACTCCTTTAGAGTCACACCCACTCCTTACTCCTGTCTCTATCCCTTGGAATCCACTAATATGATCTCAAAGTCTATAATTTGTCATTTAGAGAAGTTTATTAAAGTAGGTTTTTACCTAAGCTTCTTTAAAGGCAGATGGAGGAAGAGAAAGGTAAAATCACTGCTCTTAAGTCTCTGAAGTATTTTTAAATGAGACACAATGAAATACACTTTCCAAGTTTTCACAAATAAATGTGCATAATAACTTAGCAACAGAAAAATATTTTAAAGAAAGAGGCACAAAGTCAAGTTCTAAATGTCTATCTCCAATGTATGGACACAGTTCATCAATATTACTACAGATTTCCTGATTATCTTCTGCCCTGGTCAGTCAGAAGATTTAAAATGAGTGAATGGTCTCACTTTGATTGGAAAACATATAGAAGATGGTATTATCTTGTAAAAATGAGGACACATTAATTTCTGGGATTTAGATATAATTTTCTTTCATTTGTAAAGCATGAAGGTGTCACAGGAAAAAAAATTATCAAAAACAATCAAGGAAGGAAGGAGGGAAGGGAGTGGAGGGAAGAAGGGAGAAAGGAAGAAATAAAATATTCATAAAAAAGGCTGAATAAAATGACAAAAATGTGAAGATGCTTTATGTTTGTAAAAGGTTAGTGTCACTGTAAGATTCTTGAGAGGCGATTACGAGTACACCTTCTGAGCTGGGCTGCCCAGATATAAATCTCTATTTTGTCATTCTCCAGCTGTGGCTTTGGGGAGGTCACTAAACCTCTGAGCTGTTGCAAGGATGACTGAGATAAAGCACAAAAAGCGTTATCTGCTGGGCTTAGCACGTGGTAGGTACTCAATATATGTTCCCTATGATTACTGTTGTAACTTTACTCAAATGTTTTTTCAGCTGCTGTTTAAATTCCCTTGGGAAAAAAAACCACTGCCATTTACAGTCTTCAAAGTAAGCATGAAGGGGAAGAAAAGGCAAAAGCAAAACCAAAAAAGAACTCTTTAAAAAAACAATTTGTACAAATAAATACACGACAAAACATAATCACGTGTGATAAGTAAGAATAAGGTATTCAAACTGGGAGTAGATGGAAAACGATTAGGGACTTCTGTAATTAACACTGGTGAATCCAAGCTCCTAACCATGGCAAAAGGCAACCATCTTCATTCTTTCAACAAATTTGTGCTGAGCCAAACACCATACTGAATGCTGAGATTCGGCAGTTGGTCATGATTGTGATGTTCCATTTCAAGGACAATGGTCGATGCTTTATACATTTGGTACATTTAGTCAACTGTGTGACATTTCAAATATTAAGTTCTTTAAACCAGACCAAAATATCAATAAATTTAAAAATTATATGAACCAGATAACACAACTGAATATGAAAAATAACACAAAAAAATTCAATGTAATATTAAAGAGCATATCTCTCAAATAACTCCAATGTCTATTCCCAAATAATTAACAATGGGAATATCAAATGAAGACTTATTGAACATGGTTAAAACCTCAGTTTTTTTCTTACGAGGGAAACACACACATATTAGAAAGCACTCTCAATAAACAGTGTAATCCTCAAAAGTGGTGGTGGGATAGGCAACTGGAAGCAGAAGCAGACAAGAGACTACTGGAATATCTGTGAAAAAAGTCTTCCTGGAGATTGTAAGTGGCCTCTCTCCCCATTGTCATGTTGGTTGAAAAATCACTGTTACATTGGGAGAAAAATTCTAATACTTTCATTATTTTTTATAAAAGAGTTCTTAAAAATTTTACTATGTGTTCCTCTTGCTATCAACAAAGCAAAATGTAAGAAAAACAGGGAACTGCAATAAAAAAGATAAAAGAAAAAGTTAAAGAATTAGAAGACAGAAAAACTGCAGATTTTATCAATCTAAGAGTTGTTTTTGAAAGATAATAGCAAATTTCTAGTTATAGTTACCAACAAAAAAAGACAAATACATACAATTAAAATTGATATATACAAAGAAAATGTTATTCAATATGTAAATGTATTGTTCTATTTTATTTTTAAAAAATTAAAACTACATTCTTTTCTAAGAACGTATTACTAAATGTGTCTCATTATATGGCAGAAAACCTGAGGAAAGGCGTTCTGAAGCCAGAGGGTTGGTGTCCCAGCTCTGCCACTTGATTAGCTATATGATCCTAGAAAAGAGACTAGTTTGAGCTCCATTACCTCACCTGTAACTGAAGTGGAGATGATGAATCAACCTCAAAGGGTTGTTGACAGGGTCTGATAAGGTAGTACTCATGAAGGACAAATGACAAACTGGGGAAAATGTTTGTAATATATGACAATGAAGAGCTCTTACAAATTAATACAAACAAAATGAACACAGAAAAAAGAAAAAAGGGAAAGGACACAATATAAATCTCAAAAGAAACAAAAATGGCCAAAAACAGTGTCTTCTATCTACAACCTCTGACCTGGCCTGGGAAATGGAAGGAAAATTACTATCATTCACTGTTGATGGAAATAAAATTTGTATAGCATTCTTGGAGGGTAATTTGAAAATAGGTATCAAAAGCCTTAAAGTACATTTATCTTTTGATTTAGCAAATAATTTCCTAAATGTTATCTTAAAGAAACTGTAAAGGATATAAGCAAAAATACAGTTTCAAGAATATTTATATGGTGAAAAATTAGTAACGACCTAAATATACCAAAGGAGATGTTAAGTACAAGGTTACTATATTCTTCTATTAAGAATCATGTTGTAAAAAAAAAAAAAAAAAAAGGGAAGGAGAATGGTAATAGTTTTGAAAAAAAATAGTCAAATACTGATGAGAGAAGATCCGAAAAAAGCACAGTTGAATAGCATTGTATCAATTTAAAATTCTTGTGACTAGAGATTGATTAAAAATCAGCAAAAATTAAAAAAAAAAAAAAGAATCATGTTGTACCCAATAAGTCTAACAATAAAAATGAATTTAAAAAAAAAAAGAATCATGTTGTAGATTAGTATTTATTGACATGGAAAGCCACTAATTACCATAGAATATTTATAAAATGAATAATAAGCTAGATGAGAGACAGTCCCTCCATTTCACCCCTAAGCAGAAACTGTGCAGACCATATTATCACAAGCAACTAAAATATATCTGAAGTAACTTTGGGGTAAAGAAGAAATCAAAACTATAATTTTAAAACATCCATAAACAATGAGAATAAGAGAGCATTACATATCAAATATTATGGAATGACAACTAAAGTTCTAATCAGAAGTAAATTTATGATGTTAGAAAAACTACTAACACACCTAAAGAAAGCAAGAAGAATATATAAGAGTAAAATCAGAAATTAATTAATATAATTAAAAAGATAAATTTTGGAAGTATGTCAAATTCCATATCCTACAAAAAATATATTCAAAAATCTCACATCTATTACAGTAAAAGACTGACATCAAGTTAATGTTTAAAAAAGAGGTACTTAGTTAAATACATTAAGATACATCCATATAAAGGAATTTAATGCAAGTATTTTTAAAGTTATATTTTAGGAGCTTCTTCAACGAAGTGGGGGGAAACATGCCAGATTTATTAAGTGAAAAAAGTAGGTTTAAATTATGACTATAAAGCCATACATTAGAGTCTTAAGCTGAGGTCTAACACTGTGCACAAAATTATGAAGCCATGTATTTCTGTGAGGAAGAAGATCCACAAGTTTTATCAGATTCACAAAGATATCTGTGACTCTAAAAAGGTTAAGTGCCACTAATAGACATCAAAATGGGATCCCAGTGCTAATTTCTCAGTGGTGAGATCATGGGAATTTTAACTTTTTTCCATGCTTTTCTATAAATTACCAACTTTTATGTAATAAGTATGCATAATTTTTATTAATAAAGAGGAAAACTCATTTTTTATTATTGCTTAAAAACATCTCATTTAAAGATACCTCCTCTCTCCGTAAGCACACACACATGCACAAAACAAGCTTAGCAGAGTCTCAGATATAGGATAGAATGTCTAATTCTTAGAATTTTTCAAGTTATTCCGAAGAACCTAAACAATTACAAGAGATTATAGGAGTGATGTTCCTCAAATTTAAAAATATTTGCTTGAAATATGTCCATGGACTAGAGAGAACAAAATCCATATATTACTGCCAGATCATCCTGCCTTTTCAATTAAGTGATTCTAGGTATTTCTCTATCCCTATCTTTTTTGTAGGAAATCTTCTGAATAAAGAAAAATATAAGTTGCCACCAGGACTTAGGGCTCACTGGCATGCTAATGTTATCTGTGGAGTTGGAAAACAGTGTGAAGGTGACAAAAGTGAGTTTGTGTTTCATGTGTTTGCCATACTAACCGGGTCCAGCAGAAAATGAAGAAGCTGCAAAAGTATCACCTTGGGTTGGTTGAAAGCCTGGGATCAAACTCTCAGCTGAGCCTCCAAGTTTCTCAGGATGTTTACCTGGAGGAACAAATTCCACTCAGTTCATTCGAGCAGAATCCCATGATGCATCCCCAGGGCACTCTCTGCATTGCCTTCTAGACTTGACTCCATTTTTTACTGCATTATGGCGACAGCTCGGCCATTCACAGGTCCTTGTCTAGTCACTGCAATAACTGAGAAAACAGCTGAGAAATGGAACAGGGTTTTAAGAATTAAGAGACAGCACATCAGTTTTGCAAGAGGAAAAGAGTTCTGGGGACTGGTTGGACAACAGTGTGAATGTAATTAACACTACCGAGCTGAACACTTAGAACGGTTACTATGGTAATTCTTACGGTATATACACTTTACCACCATTAAAAATAAGTAATGGCAGAAAGGACAATGAGAGCAAAGCCCCAAAGCTGAAGTACATTACTCTGAGTGTAATGCCTCCAGCCCTCATCCAATCTACTTATCTCTACATAACTCTAATGAGTTTGATAATTTGTTTTCTATGTTGAAAGCAGTTTAGGAGAGCAAATGAGAAAAGGGAATGGTGAAGATGGCAGTAGTGAGAGGCTGTGAGGGACAGGCACAGTGGGGAAAACGAACAGCTAAACAGCACGAAGACAGGTAAGCAATGATTAAACATAAACACAAAAATTAAAAAAAAACTTAATTGAGTGCAAAAATACTACAGTTTTCTTTCTTTTTTTTTTTTTGCTTTTTGGTATGTGGGTAGTTCCCTGACTGGGAATCGAACCCAGGCCACAGCGTTGACAGCGCCAGCGCCGAAGCCCTAAGCCACCACACCATCAGGGAACTCCAACAGTTTTCAATAGTTATAAAGGTATTTCTTTCATAGTCTAGAACATCGGTTCCCAACCAGTGGTATGTGTACCGCGAGGGTACATGCTGAGCGATTCAGGGGTACATAAAAATAATCAGTAATTGTGAAAAAACATTAAGTAAAAAAAATGTAAAACATTAGTTATGGAACAATAATTTTATTAACTTATTAGCTCGTTTCCACTATTTTACATTAAGATAAGCATTGAACAAAAGTATCAGTATTTAAAAAACAAGCGGTATAATTTATAGAAATGGATTTAAAAGGGGTACATAAGTGAAAAAGGTTGGGAACCCCTCCTTGGTCTAGAACAATAACTGGCACACATAATGATGAAATAATTTGACAATGAGTTAAATCCTATGCCCTACCTTTCTATTTCAAAAGGTAAGAAAACAATATGAGTTTTTAAAAGGTATCTATAAAGTAATAAAGCTAAACTGCGTAGTCAAAGTTCATATAATTCACTTGGTTCTGATCATATCTTTATCCCGTGTTCTTGTCTACACTGAGTTACATTTTTTACACTGTATCACACTGTAAAATTTTTCCCAGGGTGTGTGCTGTTGTTTTCCAGAGTGTATGCATGTTCTGCTTTCCAAAACGGACTGTGGGTTTGAGGGCAGAAATGACACCTTCTATGTATTTGATCTCCTCTCAATGGTTTAATCAACAGTAATACAGAATTCTGATTGCTGTCAATATTCCAATGTTCACGTGAGAGCACACTCTCGTGGGTAAAGCAGTTACTTTCTGGGACAATAAGCCTACTTAAGGCAAAGAAACCATCACACCCCTCTAAGAAGTGACCATGCTTGATACTATTAGCACCGTCTATGCTATTCAATCTTTCCTGAAAGTTTCCCATTCTCCTGACCACCACCCACAACAGAATAGGACTTCCTGAGGATAAAAAGACTTCAGTGCTGTGGTAAAAATACCAATTGATTTGCATTCATACTTCAAAATCAAACTTTTCAGGGAAAGCAAGACCCAAGGCCACATTTTCATCTGTAGGCCCCTCTAGAGTTAAGGTTCAAGAGCACAAAAAACACCAATTACTCACCTTCCCCCAGCTTGGCAAAATCCTTGTTGAGCAGTTCTTCCGCTGTGAGTTTGGAGAAATTGTCATCATCAAAGGGGTTCCACGTAGAACCCTCTGAAGGATTATAAACATTTTGTTGGGAGGTTCGAGGAGAGCCTGATGGAGTGGTGGTTGCAGACCTAGGTTGGTTCCCATCCCCATGAAATAAAAAGACATAAAAGTTGAGAAGGGACAACCTATTTTCTCTTGGTTTCAAGATCAATTTCTTTTCTGAGACAAATCATTATTTTCCACAGTGATTTTCTAAAAAGGCTTTCCACAGCAACTGAATAGTTTCCAGATACCCTTTCTCCTGTTTAAAATAAATGTCTCCCTTTCCTGCATGATTCACTAGCTCACACACTATTTCTTTAATCCCTTATTTAGATTTTTTCGTCTCATCTGCAAGCCCTTTCAATTCAGGATCCCAAAGCAACTTGATCTTAGGTTTGTGTATCCTGGGGTGTCCCCCATAACATCCATAATAACTAACTCTGGGGTGGGCTGGGACTAATGCCTATGCAGGCTGCCTTGCATCTGTTGGGATCTATTATGCACAGAATTAAGAGCTACCATCAGTGGTCACCACCACAATAAGAAAAATAAAGGCAGTTATCATTATCCTGTGCTTTTAGGTATCATTACCTAATTTTATTCTAAAGTCTTTCCTGATGTCCTTTGCATTTAGCTAATGACAAAAATTTTTAACTTTAGAGTGCATGGTTCCAAGAAAGCTGAGGGTCTGAAACTGGATTTGTGTCACAAACGCTCACTACGATCTACTTTAATATCAGGCACAAAGCCAGTCGCTGGATTTACAAAGCTTGATTAAGACAGGATCCTCATCTTAGAGGAACTCTCAGGCTAGGTCAGTTAGACATACTCATACAGACATACACATACTTAACAATAATGTAATATGGTATGTGCTCATAAAATGTTCAGAGAAAAGTATATATGACACTAGAGAAAGGGTCCAAGAAAAGATAACCTCTGACATGACCCTGATGAATAAATGACCATTTCCTTGGTGGACAATGAAGACAGTGAGTGAAGGGAGAGGGCACAGGCTGAATAATGCCTGTGAAGATGGGGAAGGGCAGGTCCACCAATGTGATACAACGGGCTTTTGTCTGTTACCCAATGAGTTCAGATTATTATCTCACAGGCAATGGGAAGCCAATGAAAGATTTTCAGCATGGAAACCTGATTGGATCAAGAGTTTAGAAAGTACTCTGTACAGCGTGGAATGGATGACAGAATGGAAACAGTGAAGCAAGTAGGAAATTATGTCTGAAGATCAGTATGGTTTATACACTACAGGTAAATTCAGTTTTTTATTAAACACAGTTGCACACCGCTACACATATATCTACATACATATGCAAAGAATCACACAGTAACAGCCCACGGCAGACCTTGCCCACAAAGTAAGAAGAATAAAGGGGAAGCATCACATACTTGGACTTATTGAGACTGGCCTCAGCTGCAGCTGCCTGGAGCAGCTGGGTTGATTTGCTGGCAGGGACCCCAAAGACTGCACTGTGGGTTACATCACTGAGAATCCGCCTATGCCCAGCACGTTGGGTTTTGGGGGATGATGGAGGAGTGAGTGATCCAACTTTCTGCCCCTGGATGGCAGGAGGTGGGGTTGTCTGAACCTTTGGCTGTTGTCTTACTGGAGCCTGAATCTGCTAGGAAGAGAGATGAAAAATGTTCCAAAAAAAGAAAGGAAAAACAACAAAACAGATAAGTATAACCAAAAATGCCATATGAGAACTAACATGGAACTCAAATGGCTGAGTTTATCAACTCCACCCAAAAAGAAAAAGCAACCTGGGGATAACAAGGTACTTTTCTGGTACTTCCATGTAAATTTCAATCTTCATCAGCAACAACATACAGGGTAACCATATCGAATTCTGCCCAGAGCATAAGACTGCAGAAGCTATTCCTAGCCCGAAAGATCTAAAACATATTCTAAAGGACCACTTTCGCTTCTGAGATCACACAGAAACTTGTTCAAAATGCCCCCAAATGGCAGGCTCTAAGCATCCCACAAGCATAGTCAGAAGCCAATGAAAGCGTACCTCCAGCTAAAACACACGTGAGCTAAATGATTTCCACTAAGAGAAAATGCACATAGTTTAGACTACTAGTTAGGAATAAGTTAGACAGAATGTCACTGTGATTAATAAATGGTAGTGCTTTTTTTGTTTTGTTGTTAACACGCTGTGTGTCATTAACAGAATGGGTCTATAGGATTCTATTTCTGTGGCAACCCTTGAGAAAATGGACATTGGGATTAACTTGTTCCAATCATCAGTTTAGAAATGGCATTAAAGAACCAGATAAAGAATATAATAAAAAGAAAGAAAAAAATGTAAAAGGCCTTGATCATTATTGAATGTCAACTGTAATTGAAAGATAAAAAACATTTAAAAATTAAACTAAAATGTACAACAAAAAAAAAGCCCTTGATGATAATTGAGCTAAGAACACAAGCACTCTTGGGATGTGGGTTATTTTCAAAAGGCATGACAAACTGTCACCACAGAAAAACAAACAAATGGGAACATGCTTGTGGCCACACGGTTAGTCTTTTAGCATAAGTCACAACCTACAAAGTACTATATCAAGAAAATGAACCAAAAATAATGTTAACATGGCCATCTAATACTTTTTCATAATTCTATCAATCCAGAGATAAAATGACCTAGTATAGTAAGTAAATGCCCCAGGTATTTATCCCTGACCTCCAGTCACTGATTTCAGATTAGAGCTGCCCCTCCCTGCTGCAGTTCAGTTCCCACATTCTATGTGTTCAAGGATAGGCCTGGGAGAGATTAGGGAAATCAGCGTGCCCAGCTACTTGGGCCAGGATGCTGACAACCTGGAATTTTCTGTCTTTACATTAACTGAGACTTTGAATTTTATTGAGACAGGCTATGTGCATGTGTGAGTATAATCACCTCACCGACAGGCTGAATGATACAATATTAGGTTCTAGTATGAACCAAACTATGCATAGAGGGTAAGGCAGCTGACTGCACCTCTGAGGGAGAAGCAGAGTGCTTGTGAAGAAGACCAAAGCTCCAGCTCCACAACTTCCCTCAGAGGTCCAGGGTTCCAAGAGCCAGCCTAAAGCCAGTACCTACAGGGCCCAGAAAAGCTTTAAGGACAGAACTAGACTGGCTTAATTCTTGGAGTTGAAGACATTCATTATTTTGAAAGGGTTTCTTAAATGTTTCCCTTCATCTGAACAGTCCAGACTACCTGGAGAACGTTTTCCCTCCTCATACCCAGAAGAGGTATCTGTGTACAAGCACACTGAGGAGCAGATGCTTCCATTGTGAGGACACCACTTTCACAGGAGTCTACTAAACCAAACTGGCTTGAACCTGTCCACCACCCCTCACAACAATCACTGTCAGGCATTTCCACTTAGAGTCTAAGAATGTGAGAGCTGAAAGGCACCTTAGAGAACCTGGATTCCAACTCCCTCTCTTTAAAGCAGAAGAGACCAAGGACTCCTGAGGCTGCATGTAAGTGCCTGTCCAAGGTTACAGGGTCAAGTGGGGACAGAATTCATGTTTCTTGACTGCAGCTTAGGACACTCTTTTCTGCACCATGGTGCCTCCTCATCCAAAGATGGAATTAGGAAGGTAGAAAAAACCACCCCAGACTTCCATTCCACCATCCTAATAAAACTGTTCTCACCTTTTTGGTATCTGATTTTTAAGTCTCTTTTCAAGTACATACTTTTCCCATATATCACATCTGCTTTAACATTATCTCATGAATGTTTTCATTCTGTTGTACAGATGTTAGAACTATAATTTTTACTGGCTACAGTTGGGTGCTTGAACAATTTAGGTTGCTTCCATCCTTTTGGCTATTACTAATAAGATGACCATAAACATCTATGGCATACGGCCATTTCCCTTTACAGATTATTACTGCAGTGTATGCTTTACATTCATTCGCTTGCACCTCTAGGTAAGTCCTGCCAAGGGTCATCGAAGAAAGGGCCAGTCCAAGCTGGAAAGCTCTCTGGTGCCTGGCACAAGCATGTTCGGTGCCCGTTCTCTCTCTGTCCCCTCAACCAATTACCCTTGAGCAAAGTGTAAAGTTTTTAACTATGGAGAAGGTTCAAAATTTATTTCTAAGAGAGTAGAAAAGCAGAGAGAACGTCATAAGACATGTAGTCAGAGGCAGTTGATCATTTCACCCCCCTGGATGAGCATTTGTTATTAACCTTAAACACAGACCAGAACTCTTTGTTCTTGTCCCAGCTTTGCTGTTATCAGTCTGTGTGTCTTGGCTAATGACTTTCTAGCTTGGGCCTCAGTTTCCAATTCCACTAAAAGAGGGGACTGGACTAGGTAATTCATATCTCAATTAGCTACATTATAATAATTTTTTTAAAACCCCCTTTTCCTTAACAAGAGAAACTTCCTCTCTTGCTAAGAATAGAGATTAGCTGTCTACTCCATGCCTGCAGGAAGGATGAGTTCTTTCAGAAACAAAGGTGTAAAAGACACTGAATACACACTTAGCTGAGATTTAAAGAAGGCAATCTATTTATGGCACTGCTTCCTTTAGAAGAGATGTAGGTGTTTAAGATGAGTGACAAACCTATTAGAAATCAGTCCTCAGAAAGAGAGTTTCTTACTTTTCCTTTGTTTGTCTAGTTGTTGTTCCCTGGTAATATGAGAGTGGCTGTAATACTCTATTGGGTGGGTATGTAAAATGTCTTTTTCTATTACCACAAAATTATCTATAACTATCACTCAGAAAACAATGAGTACAGAATTAAGGGCACTTATTAAAGGCCCAAAACATGATGTGCATGAGGATGCTGAAACAACAGAGGTCAATCAGCAGAGGATGTAGGGGTTCTGATGCGACACACAGTCAATATCTAAAAGTGGACATGCCCAATTTCTAAACTGAAAAAATGGCTCAAAAATACTTAGATCTCTAGTGTCCAGAGGGATTGAGGCATGGCAAATGGTCCCAGGCAAGCACGCCTTTAAAGGGTGCTGTGTGGTAGACATAATTGAGGTAGCCAGTACTGTCAGCCAAGATAAAGAATAAATACAACACTGTCAGGACTCAAGGCAAAGGTGGGACTCACATGAAGCTCCAGAGACTGAAAAGGCCACAGTGGTCAAACTGCCCCTCGAAGAAGGGAAAGGGATTAACTCTAATCCTACTATGGTCCTTGACTGTTCAACATGAGAGACAACGACCAGCTCTTTCTGCCAATCTAATTTCAAAGTGATAAATAAGAATGTTCATCTTCATCAGTAGCTAGAATCATTTTTCTAAAACCTTTACCATTTATAGAATACTTCAACCCACTCTTGGATATATCAAGAAAAGATCAAATACTTTAACCACAAGGGTGGGAAAATAGCTGAACCCTAGTCCAGAGGCCACTAGCTGCTACTGTGTCCTTCCGAAGCCCTCACTGCATGCGCCTCTCCTGCTTTTGTGCTAAGCCCTGGCTGATCCTCACCACTGGTTCCTGGGCAGGAGGCGGCTGTGGGGCTGTGGCTGGCTGTGTCTGGGGCTGCTGTACGGCTGTCACAGCCGGCTTCTGCTGCAAGGCAGCCTGCTGGGTCAGCAGCTGCTGTTGGTGCAGGGTTGTGGCTTGCTGCTGCTGCTGCTGGTAGAAGTTCTGCATCAGCTGCTGTTGACCACTTCCTTGGGACACCGCAGGAAACTGTGGTTGCTGGGCTGCTGGGTGTACTGCCTGAAACTGATCAGGAGAAATGAGAAGGTGAACAAGATGACTATCTCAGAATGATATTCTGAACATCTCAGTAACAACTAAGACCAGTGCTGAAGAAAGGCAAGGGCAGGCAGAAGTCTTTTGGCTTGACCTGAAACTCAGGAGGGCAACCTGAGGGCATTAAAACAAACAGCAGCACCTCACACTGCTAGGCTCCATCCAAATCACTATACTGCTTCCTGCACTGCAGACTGCCTTCAAAGTGGGCTTCTATGCCTCCCCTGAAGGTATCCATCTGACTCCACATCTTGTGACTCCACATGCTGGAGTGCAACAGAAGCTAATCAATGATCTCCCAATCACAGAAGTGATCCCTCTTAAAAAGAGATTTGGAAGGAGCCAAGATTTAAATGCTTCTCTACATGAACAGGACAAAGCAATGATGACAGTGAAAAGAATAACCTAAATGTTAACCCAGCTATGAAGTCATTTCCTCCTGAAAATTAGTTCCCAATAGTTCTATCTTTATCAGCTCTCCATCTTTAAACATTTAAAATATGGAGAATACTACACTTAATGATATTTTCTTTTCTATTGGTAATGAACTGTTTCAAGTTATGTTCTCTTGTAAACTTCTTAAAGATAGGGAAATTTTTTATATGTCTTCCTACTCCCAACTGCTTAGGGCTATGTGCTAGGCACACTAACAGAGCTCAAACAAGGGCCTAACTGATGAACAAAAGTTAAGATCCTATCTTTGAACATCCCAAATGCTGTTACTTCATTATAGAGCTAACTGAGAGGATATTGTCTGCCTACTGGGACAAAGTTAAAGGGTTAGCAAAGAAGCAGATGCCTATTTATAACCATAAAAATGCTGGAAACAACCAAATGTCTATCAATAGGGGACTGATTGAATAAACTATGCTATACATCCTTAGAAGAGAACACTTTCAAGTTGTAAATAGGAAGGAGGGCTACCTCTATAAATGGGTTAGAAAGGAGAGAATTTTTGTAGATTTAACTTTCAAACAATGTAAACATTTTATATTTTCACAAAACAAAATTAAACCAAAGTTTAAACAGCAACAACTAAAATTAAAAGCCAAATGAAGCAAAGAAACCTGTGTGTCAAATTAATAGTCAACTCCCTGGAAAATAATGTGCTAAACATTCTAAGGGTAAAGAGGGCAAAGAAATCTTAAATTATTGTCAGTAATTCTATTGACATCATTATCTTGAAACTATAGATTAATTAATTATGTTAATGTTAGGAATCAAGATTTCCAGCTGAGAAAAATACAAGGATAAAATCCAAGAAGTTCAACAAACATCTTATAATTACACACCTGAATTAGGAATATAAATTTGAATTCACAGTATATATTTTGTTAACAAAAGAAAAAAATATATTTCCATACTGTCCACTGAAAAGGTCTAGAAACTAACCCATTAGTATCCCTAGCACCAAGACTGTGGGCTCTAAATATCATTTCCATGGAAAGGAAATGAAGCTCCTTAGAGAAATGGCTGATTCCAAGTCAAGGGCAGCCTGAGCCTAGAACACCTTTGTTACACCAAGTAGCCAGGAAACCATAAAGACTTCTGGAATCACAGCAAAAGGATCCAGGAAACTTCCACTGGCTAGAGTTGTGACAATTTGAGCATCAAAATAAACACATTTTTTAAAACTACCATGTATGGAAGGAAACATATCAAATATGCTCAGATCCATGAGTTCATGATGATACTAAAATAAAACAAAAACCTCACTGTCCACCTTTTCATGACACCAGGAACAAACTCATTCTGAAAAGTGATAAACATGGAGAAAGAGTCTTGCATTTTTCCTGCCTTTTCTGTACAAGCAAGTACCTCAAGACAGTAAGACAGTTGATGAAAAAAGTTCTTCGTAGAAAAATCCCAGCTCCTAAATGAAGAGAGAATGTTGGAATATCACCATTGTGCCATCCCCAATGCATTAATGATCAGGGAGAGAACACCAAACCCAATGACTGATCTTAATATTATTAAAACAGAGAACAACCAGACATTATATGCCCCTGGGGCGATATAACCAGAAAAACAAAGAACGATCAAACTGAAATGAATATTGAGCAAGCCTCAGGAAATTTCCAGTTTACACAGGGGATGGAGGAACATATTAAACAACATTGAAGGGATGCCATCAGCCACCTCCAGAATATGGAAAATTCTATAGGACAAGTGACCCAGTTTCTCCAAAAAAAAAGACGACAAAGGCGGGAAAAGAGGGAGAGGGCACCTATGGTTAAAAGGGGACATAAAAGATAAAAGATATATTAATCATTATAAAATAAATATGTTCACAGTAAGAAATCTGAAAAGATACAGAAAGAAAAAATACATCACAACCAAATACAATATGTGGAGCTTGTTTGGATCCAAATTCAAACAAGCCAACTTAAATTAAGAGAAATGAGAAAGAATTAAACACTACTAGATATTTGATGATAAGAAAAAGAATTTCTTTTTAGTATGATAACAGTATTGTAATTATGTTAGAAAAAGAAAAAAAAAAAAGTGCTTAAAAATAAGCTTCCCTGAGGTTCCTCAGTCAGGTAAAGAATTCATTCCCCCTGGACTGAGAAGAAAGGTGACAGGGAAGAGATCCAGTGACAGATCCACTGCACCAAAAATAAAAAAAATATATAAAAAATGATAAAACAAAAAAAATTACCAAGCCAGGGAACCACCAAAAATAAAAAAATAAAAAATAATAAAACAGAGCCACTGCAATGCTTGCGAGTATCTGCATCTGGGAGAAGCCATGACGTGATGGTTAATGGCTCCCTGTCTTCCCAAGGCTTCCCAGTGCAGAGGCCGGTACCTAGTGGACCTTTTCACACTGGCGACTCAGACATGCAAAGCAGGGGACTCCGACCACCTCACCTGCTGAGCCTGGGCCTGCTGCTGCGGCTGGTAAAATGTGCCTGCTGGCTGCTGTGGTGGCTGTGGTTGCTGCTGCTGCTGCGGCTGCTGCTGCGGTTGCTGCTTGAGGAAGAGCTGCTGCTGGTGCTGGGGTGTGGCCTGGGCCTGAGCGGGCAGACCCTGGGCTGGCGTGGTCGGTGTCTGCTGTGGGGTGGGTGAGGCCTGTGGCTTCTTGGGCTGAGACTGTGTTAGAGGTTGGCTGGGTGGGGGTTGGGTTTTTGGTTGGGGAACAGTGGCTAAAAGGCCAGGCTGATTGCTGGACCCTGCAATGAGAATAAACTCCACATAAGGGCTCAAAACTCAGAATAAACTCTATGAGGGCACAAATCTCTTCTGAACAAAAACAGCTTTCTTTCTTGCCAAACCAAGAAACAAGGGGTGATAAATGAACAGATTATCTGAAGATTCATGTGCTCCTCACTGCCTCTACACCTGGAAGGTCTTTCTTGCTAAACTATGTGTTTCTTATTTTTCAAAACAACATTCAATACATGCCTCCTTCAGAAAGTCTTTCCTTACTCACCATCTCATTTAGTCAATTACTCCTTTAGTCAGCATCCTGAGTATCTACAACTTCAACTGGCCTTTGATGCTATTGTATAGAAACACAATCTTTGTACTTGATGGCATGCTGCAGAATAAAAAGCATTCTTTGATGTTTTACAGTCAGGTTACAAAAATCTCAGTCTGGATGCCTGGATATAAGGAGATGGCCACCAAATTCACCAAAAGCAGCCTCCTGGTAGGGGAAGTGATGTCTGAGTTCAATTACTTGATAATTTGGATCAATCTTCTAAAGTCTGTCACCTCATTAGAAACAGAATACCTAAACATGGAGCAGTGACAGATAATTCAAGAGACAGCATTACAGAAGCAATTCCTCTATGTCAAAGAGAAGTGAGTCTTGCTTCTTTAAAGGCAAAGAGAAGTATATGAAATAAAGAGGTAGGTATAAGATAAACAGGCCTAGCCACAAAATCAGGGCTAAGACTAGGAAAAAAATAGAGATGGCAGGCTTCAATGGTCTTAGAGATCCCCCAAAGAATTCAATGACAGGCCTCCCCTTTTGCTGGCCTCTTGCTGTACACTCTCAATGACAGCTCACCCCTTATTCCTCAAGGAAAACTAGTATTCTTTTTGTGCCTCTCTGCATCCTATCCCTGAAGCAAAACCAGGCTCTCCAAGACTTCTCTATTGTGCAGAGTAACAAAGAGGTATACCAAATTTCAAACCACCTAACTGACCTGCAGCCTGAGGTGGGGGCTGAACTGTGGCCCTCTTTCGAGGTGTCAGGGCTGGCTGGATGGGAAGGATTCCTGGGTTTGGCTGAGTCTGCCCAGCTTTAGGCCTCTGGCGGGGTGCAATAGAAGTCTCTGTGGTGGGAATGGGATCTGTTAGTCTAGAAAAGGAAAAAGAAAAACAAAGATTTGTGTTAAAATATGGGAACATGGGGGAGGAGCAGACAGCGTATATGATCAGCTTACCCCTTCACACTTATCCAAACCTTCCAGTTCTGCTTAATCATTTCCTAGAGGGTGCTATGTGTTACTAGATGTTATGAATAAAGACTTCATTGTGTATATAACTTTTAACATACTGATCAAAATATTGAGCGGATTTCTTTCCAGCAGAACTTTTCACATGTGAATATGTATGGAAAACCTGAAAGATGGCACTGTATGAAATGCAGTTTCTCAAACTTATCTGACCTTGGGGCTCTTTAACCTAATACTTCCTAGAATTTCCCAGAATACACTTGGGTGATGATGCAAAGAGGATGGTTTTCAGAAGTAGAGGGAACTCAAACTTGATCAAAACTAGCTGTCAAAATGGCCTCTCTACAATAAAAAGTATGCAAATAAGTTAATTCAATAAGACAACTAGACAGATTAAATAAATAATTCAAGATAATGAATTTGGGGAGTTTGTCATATATATTTGCTCTTTTCCATGGTAATATAATATTTAGCTAGGCACAGGGTCAACCAGATTAAAAATCACACTGCCCAGTCTCTCTTGCAATCAGGTGTGGTCATGTGTCTATTCTGGTCTTACATGGGATACAAGCAGATTCTTATGTGGCGGTTTCTAGGAACTTTAAGAAGTAACTGGTGCATGCCCTTTGTCTCTCTTCATCTTTGGCCATTCCTTGATTTGCTGCTTGGAACAAGAGGCTGCCTGCCATATTGGTTCATGAAGTCATGGCCTCAACCGCAGGGAAGGAAAAGTGGTGAGCTTAAAGAAGCCTGGGAACCTGAGGGCTTCGTGGAGCAGAACTTCCACTGGACTACTTAAATCCAGATTTTGTCTACTTGAAAGAAAAAAAAATAAACATCTATCTTACATGAGCCACTATCATTTTAGACACCTTCTGTAACTCACAGCCAAATCTAATCCAAACTAATACAGGGAGAATCGCCGAGTGGACTGCTTGCTCCGTGTGACCTTCTCTTTGAGTCAGACTTATATCAGCTTCTGAATTGAGAGTGACCAGATGTTCTGTTTTAAACAGGACAGAAAACAACTGTACTGTCCCGTTTCAAACGGTCCTAGAGTCAGTCTACTGACACCTTGAATTTAGCCCAGTGAGACTAGGCTGGCCATAGGTACCATCTGAAACGGGACAGCACTGTTGTTTTCTGTCTTGCTTAAAATGGTACGTCTGATGAGCCTACTTTTGATGGTTCTCCCAGGCTTTCCTGGCTCCCTCCCTATTTTCTCTCACAGAGGCATTTCCCCAAATAAAATCCTAGCTTCTTTAATCCTCTCTTAGCATCTGCTTCTGGGAAGACGTTAGGTTACATAGAATGTAATTAGCTAAGACCCATAGGCTCTTTGGCTGTTCATGGACTCAAGTGCTTTCACCTGTACTTTTCTAATGTGGCCAGGGCCTTAGGAAGTAAAAAAGAAAGGGAGGTGAAGGATTGGGGTGCTAAAGAAGGCTAAACAAAGGATGCCTGCTTAGAACACTCCTGTACTAGTAATATTTAAAGTCTGCTGTTGCCTCATCTCTGAATGCCCTTACACCTATTCCCAAACAAAAGAAACAGCTGTGGAGTTCTGGATTCTCTTTCACAGGTAGATCACTGTATTTCATTATATTCCTTCTTACACTCCCAAAGAACAGCTTTTGCCTAGAGGAGATAGAGCTTGTTTTCCTGTTCTGTGCAGCTTCTGGCCATGGCAGTAGAAAACTCAAGAAATACGAGGCACCCTCTCCGGCTACTGAGGCAACCGAGCACAGAGCATGAAGGCATTTCTTACCGGGCCTTTGGCTGGGTCTTCTTTGCAGCTGCTTCACTGGCTTTCACTGGTTCAGGAAGCTTTGCAGGAATAGGAGAGTTCTATAGAATTAAAAGGAAATTTTTAAAAAGGACATCACAGATTTCTCTATAAAAGAATTACCAGCATAACTAGGCTAATAGAAATATGTGCTGACCCTGACCTCTGGTAGAGGAAAGGGAAGTTAACCAAAAGCACATCCTACTGGACTCAGTCAGGGAGGCAAGTATCTTAGAAGACAACAGAGCAGCTTGAGTCCAGCACACTCTTCTGCCATCATTCTCAACTGTTTGTCCCGGCTAAGGTCACTGGGGTTTGATCTCAGTACCCTTTTCTTCCTACAGCACAGCTTAGAAGTCATATGATGAAAGGAATGGAAAGAAATTTCTATAACCTATATTATTATTTAAGCTCTCAGCTAGATCTTAGAGAAGTTAGAGGTGACTAGTGTGCCAAATCAGGGGGTGTTCAGTCTTCTACTTAGAGTACTGGGGGGAAAACAGAGCCATGGTGTGTCTGCTGCTGAGCCCGCATCTCTTCCCAACACAGGGGGCACTAGTCATCCACAAGCCAAGCAGAGCTCCTCTAGCTTGGGCTCTGAACCATCCAATACCATCTGCCAAGGGAGTGCTAGCTGTCCCGAACCACAAGACTACTATTTGCCACTGCTGAGCAAGCACCAAATGACTTGAGACCTGTAGGTGGACATTTTAGAAACTAGTTACCAACCCGAATGCTTCCAATTATGTTTCATGTTATTTAACTTTATAAACGGGAAGTGGGACAGTAAAAGAAAACATGGTTAGGTTACTGTACAGTACCCCTTATTTATTGTGGGAAACCTGACAAATGGAATATTAGTAATAAAACTGGCTTTTAAGAGGGATGTACCATTTACTTCATGTTTTCCAGGTGCGGGGAATTTGTACAGAAAATGTCTTCCAGTTTCTCTTCCACCCTCCAACTGTTCCTCTCCCAAAAGAGAAGGTATAACTTATTGGACTGATAAGTCTGGGAGAAAAAGGCGAGCATGTCTGGCTAGGCCATGCCCTCCCCACTTTAGGGAAGAGCTTGTCTCTAAGGAATCAGGTGCTCACTGCTTAGTCATGTGGGTCTAGTGTTAGGGAGCCTGACTGGTCAAGCTACATGCTACATCACTTAATCTCATTAGGAATAGTCTGACCTCTATATGAAGGATTCCCACATCTGATCTAAATGTGAAAGTGGGGTGTTATTTAACAGTACCCTCAAGCCCCAATAATGATATCAGGCCCCAATAATGACATCAGAAGCTCATTACTGGAGAAACAGGCAATACAATTCCAGATTAGAACTTATTTATGATGGTACTTATTAGTAAAATATTCAAGAGAGTTAGATCATACAAGGTTACTAAAACATGAAAAATATGCCAAAACTATAAAAAGAGTGTTTGCAAGAACTGTACTTGGAAAACTGTGAGTGTAGAGTTTAGGATCACTGAGTGTAGAAAACATTCCCATGGCCTGATGTGTGTGTGGAGGGTAGAGGCAAAGAAGTGTGGGTCACAGATGGCCAACCACAGAAGCAAAATCAAGAAAACACCGCTGCAATGGAGAAAAGGGACCAGGCATTTACATTCCAGTTGGCATGGAGCAAGTCCATGGCCTTGGAAAGCAGCCTGCCTAACCACCTCTAGGTAAATATAATAGGCATGTGGCTCTCACTGAACTGTGAAAGCTGACAAGACAACAGTTTGATCAATCTTCATCCAAAGTGCTCAACTCAATTCTTAAGGCATTTTTTTTCTTTAGTGTAAGTGCCTCAGTTTTGTAATTAAATTGGATTTTCTTTATAGTAATTGCTTCCGAGTTAGTTTTGCTTGAATGTCCCCTACTCGATAAAGCAAGAGATGTCTACATTCATTTAAACTGTATATTAACACCCTAGGAATTCTGAATGACAACTCAATAATGTTTACTTCCCTAAAAAAGCACCTTTCACATACCTGTACATTTGGAATTGGGCATTCTTTCTTGAGTAATTTAAAGGAGAAGTAGGAGACCTGGTAAATATCTGGCCTTTTGTCAGGGTCTGGTTCCAACATATACCCTAAAATAAAAATATGTGAACTATTATTAATACCCTAATAGTTAGCACATTAGCTAGGAAGCATAATTTCCCTATTTCCAAAATTTTGTTGTTTTAAAATTTTTTATTTCTCTTTTATTTCTATAAAAGTCAGACAGTACAATTAGCTCATTTCCTCCCCACTCAGAAATGAAAGCTCTCACTTTGCTAAAATTTTAATATCCACAATAAAACAACAATGTTTTTGAATTGTAATATACTTGAAGTTCACACCTAGTGCCTTGTACAACAAGGACTCAAGCTCTCAAAATGAAAATTACCACATTCCTACTGGTACCTAGGAAGTTAAGTTACATGGTCTTGCTTCTGGTCTCCTTCATTCATAGGATCCTGCTAAACAAATGGTTATTCTTGATAATTATAATCAAAACTCAAATTTCATGAATTCATTATTCTTTTGTTGGAAATATTAGCTGTTTTCCAGTCTAAAAGAAATCGCAAAATAACAAGTAAATCTCTACTTTTATCATGATCTATAGATCATTTGTCTCTTTCTAGATGCCCTTTCTGAAGTTGGAAAAATCCTCAAGAAAACCAGTCTTTAAGAAGACACAAAGACACACAATGACAATAATGCAAGGCAACCTATTGTCCAAGAAATCCAATGAATGGTTTAGACACTAAGTTCAGAAAAAACTGATGAGGCTGCATTCTTGTGAAGACCTTACAGAAAGGGCAGGATTTGAGCTGGTCCATGAAGGTAGGGAAAAATTTAGTCAGTCAGGGGAAAGCAGAGAAAAAGACATTCTAGCTGAGAGAACAGTTAGAGCAAAGATGGACTTGGAGAAAGGCAAAAGAATGTCTTGTTACAAGGAAAGAGGAGCCAGGAAGCCAGAGCAGAGATTTCCTTGTACAGAGAGAGCAGGGAAATAAGGTTGGGTGGGTAGGATGCAACCAGCATATGAAGGATCTTTTAAATGCCATACTAAGAATCTGGGCCCTACTGTGGCCATGAGTTTACTGACTAGGGACACGACAAGGTGGCATTTTATAAGATTAGTCTTGTGGTGAAGGTGTGTTGGATAATAAACTGAAGAGGGAGGGGAGAGGCTATGGCCAATTCACCGGTACAGGGAGAGCTGACAGTCTTTACGTACATACACTATTGTGATAGTGATGAGAATAGAGAGAATGCAATGAAAATGGGAAATGCCAAAGAAATAACTCATGTCACCTAGGAAATACTCTCTCTTCTCTCCTCAAAGACATATCCAAAGAAAACCTTACATTTCAGTCATCCAGGCATTAGTAGGGACACCACTGACAGAAATTGAAAAGAGGAGAGGGGA
This sequence comes from Lyroderma lyra, assembly GCA_004026885.1. Lineage (NCBI taxonomy): Eukaryota > Metazoa > Chordata > Mammalia > Chiroptera > Megadermatidae > Lyroderma > Lyroderma lyra. The sequence goes on along the minus strand of PVJL010000469.1, from coordinate 300,968 downwards.
ACTTTGAATTGGGAGTAAAAGGGCATTGGGGGTGGGGGAGGTAACAATAAATTTAATTTTAGACTTGTGAGTTTAGGGTAACAGAAGAATCTTCAAATCGTTTGTAAAGTGAAATAGATCAGAGTTTTAAAAAGATGTCATGTTATAGACATTCATAGAGTTGTTTTTCCTAATATGAATTTGCTGCACAAATGCTAAAAAGAAAAAAGATTATTACCAAAAATCCAATCATTCTAGCATCAAATTTGGCCATTTTTCCCAAATTTTCTTCCAATTTCATTTACAATTCCAGAATAAATAGATAATTTACCTCTGAAAACAATCCAATAACCTTAAATGCCACGCTCCATTCCTTTAAATAACCTCCCTTCCTTTTTTGTTAATAAATGGAAGAGGGTGATCAATAAAATTAGCACAATGGAATGTATAATCATTTAAAAGTTATAATTATGTTAACTTAGGTAAGTTACCTATACTTTCTCAGCTTCAGTTTCCTCATTTGTATAATGGGGATAATTACATTTACTATATAAGGTTTTAAGAATTAAATGAGGAACAAGTAGTCCCTCAACAAATGTCAGATGCTCCACCCACACTGGCTTCTACAAGGGCTGATTGGAAAGTATCCAGCCATGTAATATCAAAAATAATGGCATATATAGCTGGATTTTTTCCAGACAGCTCTCGTATTTTTTCCAGCCCATCTCCACTCAGGGCCCACACTGGGTTATCAGGATTTATAATCCATAATGGTTAAAATTTAGTTGCTACATGTCTTGACCAATGTAAAAAGATGATTTAAAAAACAACAACTCTGTTTCTTTAGCATTTTAGAATGGGGGCTTATGCAAAGATTACTCATTCTACCATCTGGTTAATGAACATGAGTACATATGCTTGCTATGACAATGCAAAAGAGTGGGGAACTTTTTAAAAAAATTTAAACAAAGCATTGAGTTTATGCTTATCAAAAATCCAGTGATTAACCTAAATAGAGGAAAAGCCTAGTTCTATAGAATTATACAATCTTAATTATGTATTCATTCCAGCCAAGGCATTGCAATCATTTTAATTTGAGTTGCTTCTAGTTTTGCAAAGATGAATTTCTTATCACTTGATAGTGAGTCAGCTGGACTCCTTTGGTGCCAGAGCTTTCATAGACTGGAAGAGAACAGAGCAGTACTGTACTGCTCAAAACACAGTAAGCATTTCCGCCTGGGTGGCTGACTCAGGTGTAAAATGAAGTTTAGATTTCTAGCAAAAATCTAAGTAATGGAAACAATCTCTGAGTGACCAATCATTATCATCTGTCTTCCCTGTCTTTGTATCTAACTCACCCGTCCTAGATCTAATCCCTTTATCCTCCAATTTATTCCTAGAGATTAGAGATAAAGATAGAAAACTAGAAACTTGAAATACTTACTAATTAAGCAGTGCATGTCTTGAGAATATCGAGAGTTGTCAGGAATTGTGAAGTTTCCATCACAAATTGCCACCTGACTCTCCCCAAACGGCAAAGTGAAATAGCATAATTTATACAATAAACATCCAAGAGCCTAAAAAATTAAAGAAAGCAGATTGCTACTAGTGGTTTATTTACCATAACTACAAATGGGTCTATTGAGAGATAATGGCACAGTCCATATATATTAGCAGATATAAAAACTATGCACTATTAACCAATTAGTAACTTGAATTTAGAACCCAACGCCACTATTAAACTGCTGAGTTACATTATTTCTACCATTACCAAATTGTGCTCCAATGAAGAACAAGTATTTCAGCTGTTTTGCTCTTAAGAACTACTAACATATATGTGACCTGTCCACCTAAACAATGGACAGGTCAACTGAATAATTTTCACAGAGCTCTAAAGTAATTTTCTTTGGCATGCTTCCTGAAGCAGTAGCTGGTCATCTCAAGTTAAGACTAACCCTGAGGGAGAAGTAGACAACGATTTGGTTTAGTGGCCACTCTTACTATGGTTCTGTCTGGATTAAACTTGGGAGTTTCCAGTCAAGACTGTGACATCTGAGATGTGGACAGGTTAGTTGACACCTACCCAAATGTCTGCCTTCGTAGTGATGATTTTGCCACTGTACAGGTTGACCATTTCTGGTGCTCGATATGACAGCGTTGTGTACCTACAATCAAAAGATTCATTTTTTTTGTTAAATATGTCAATGACATAATTAAAAACCGAGGGTAGCAGAAATACATTTTAAAAATTATATATATAAAGAGTTCCCTGGGAGCAACCTGCAGAAGAGAGTATGAAATATTAGCAAAGATAACATGAAAAGCTGTCCTTGGTACACACTCGTGGCCCTCTAGCAGCAGTCCTAAGCTAAGAGTATGTGGGGACCCAGACACTGAGACATTAACTAAACTCTAACAACGACTTTTCCTGGGTCCTCAAATAACAAAATCTTCTTCTATAAATTTTTGTGTTATGATGCTATATTTTGCTGATATGTTTTTAAAACAGTAATCCCCTTTAATGTAGCTTGACACAGAGATGTAATACTGGCTGGGACACTGGAGGGCAGCAAAAAATGGGCCCTGGCTGCATGGGAGGTGGACGGATCTTCACAGCTGGAATAGGCTGAACTCTTAGTTTTCCTCTTATCTCTGGCTCAAGAAAAAGGAGTGTGAGCTCATCTTCCAAGTGAGTGTGCCTTGGTGTTACTAAGCATGTGACTTGTGCTGCTTGAATCTCTAGATTCCAGAGGCACTGTAGTTGAGGTATCTATCAGGGCCGCAGACTAGAAGTTTTTATGTCCCAGGCTTGATTGCCAGGGGATCAAGAGAGTGGGCATGTTATACTGCTGATCTATTAGTAGTAATAATGAGTGCTGTGCCTGTGAAAAGTCCAACACTATGGACAACAGGGGAAAACAGGTCAGGTTCTCACTGGAGTTACATATCTAAAGATGTTTTTCCTCATGGAAGTCAGTGATTCAGTATCTCTAGAGACTTCAATAGACCTACTCACCATTAATTCCACTACATTGCAGGTGAGCTCCTTAGGAGAAGGAAGAGATACACAGCAATGTGGGGTCCAGTAAAAAGCACATCGACTGACTAATAATGTCATGATTGCTGTGATCCCACTTAAAAACATCACAGTAGTTTTATGGTATGTGTACCATTCAGCTTTTTAACTCATTTCCCGTTTGCCCTTAGAATACTCGCCGGTGGCACTTGTGGCTGAAGTGTTTACCCTGAGATAATTCAGGGATTACGGTCCTAACTTTACCCCCAAAGTCTGCCATGAAATACCTCATATTTTCACATCGTTCTAGCTTATCGATAGTCTTTGGAAACCAATGATGTCATTCTATTTATAGCATCTGCTTTTAGCAGTGGTGTTTCTATTTACAAAATATAAATAGACTGCTGAAAATGTCAAATCCTAGAAAATGTAGCATTTCTACTTGTAAAAAAATATTAAATACTGATCATCATACACATTTATGCTACATTAGCATTACAGACAAGTTCAGTTTAGAAATAACTCCAAGAACAGTTTTTATATTTTACTTTCACATTGAAAACCAGTCAGATTTGCTTCTACCTCAAAGAGCATGTTTATGTAAAATTAAATGAACACAGCAGTGAGCTGCACTTTTTTTCTAAACAGAAAATGGGTTAAGTGCTATGTGACATAAATCAACATACGTATGTACAATGACGACAGGCACACTGATAAAGTGCTATAAGAGTCCTTCACTTTATCAATCAGTGATTGTGAACCACCCGCCTCCCTTCAGGCAAACAACCCAACTGCCAACACGATGCTCTGAGAAGAGGAGCAATTGACAAGCACCATTGTCCTCCCAGCCTGACCTCTTCATCCATAAACTGAAAGGAAAGTTGCAGATCTGATGATGGACAAAACTCTGAGAAGGGAGGAAAAGCTTACTTCTTAATCTCATCTTCTACTGCATTGACTCCCTCAGTCTGTGGATTCTGGAACTTGTTGGTGGCACTTCCAAAGTCACACAGGACGTAGTGGCCTCGGTCATGCAAGAGGATATTTTCGACCTGAAAAACATTCCCCAACCAGCCATTCCAAGGTATCATTTAGTACTGTGTGTGAAGTTTGGGTTCTCATTCACATAAATAATCCCTGATAATCTCATTAATGTGCACAGGAAAGTTGTTCTCCTCCAAGTATCTCAATAGGGGTCACCCCAAGTAGAACAAAACAGCAACAATAGTGGGGAAAAATGAAAGTGGAGGCAGCAAAAAGAGGCAACTCCACAACAGGGAAGCAAGAGTCCCATTTTTTAGATTTCCAGCCACACTTCTCACCTCTACAGAAACATTCTTGCACTTTCAAGCCTCTGTATCCTTTCTCATGCCCTTCTTTCGGTCTAGAATGCTCTCTACGATCCCCACCTCCTTATTCAACTATTAAAATCCCATTTCTCTTTCAAAGCCAGTTCTTCTTTAAAGCTTTTCTCAGGCCCCCACTCAAATGAGTGTCCCTCCTTCCTCGTGTTCCTTCAGTACTTTGTTCTTCCTGATATCAATTACTTCACGTGGGACTTACAAACACATACACCAATTTCTTCACTATAAGAGGTTAGGATTTTCGGAATTAATCAATAGTTGTTATCTTTTAGTTACTTCTCTAAGTGACTAAAGGCCCGTGAGCCATGTCCAGTTTTCCTGTTAAAGTATTATCCTTATCTTTTTATAGATGAATTCTTTAGGCAGTGAGTTAGGAGTTCTGGGTAGAAAAAAACTTACAAAGACCAGAACCTAGAAAAATCCCTGGTATCAAAGGACTCTGCCAATGAAATAACAACTCCGAAACAGCGAGTACTGCTGTGCTCAAGATGTATTGGTTAGCTTTGGTTATAGGTGAATTGAGCTGACTAGTATGCTGGAGGACAGACCTGGCTATGTGTGGGCAGTAAAGTGGCAGCCAAAAATTCTTGTTAGAGCAGTAAGTCTACAGTTTCCACTGTCTTTTGTCTTCAGCCTTCCAAAGACTGATCACCTTTGGAAAACAAAGGCAGGAGTAGACTACAAGCACCTTAAGGACAAGCACGGGTATCTGTAGTCTTCTCTACCAGTGCCTAACATGGTGTTTGGTACAGAAAATGTTGGTTGATTGGAATAAACTAAAAAACAGAAAGACATACAACATTCATGTGTGCATGCATGAGAGAGAGAGAGAAGAGAGAGGAAGCCTGTCGGAAATAAGACAGGAGTTACCAAATACTCAGGCCTTACTATTACTACCAGTTCTTTTAAAATATCTGGTCAATTATGATAATCTCTTGTTTCTACACTTTAAATTCTTATAAAATCATATTATATATTATAAAATAGCTATTTTACAGTCTGTATATGCCAATCTAATACCTAAAGGTTTTGCTACAAACTGATTCTATTGTTTAGTGGTTCTTAGTCCTACTGAGTCTCACTCATGAGTAGTGTTGTAAGGAGTCGTAACATTGTTGTTAACTCATGTCCCTTGGAATTTATCTATGGAAAGCCTTGGAGGCCTGAGTTTAAAGTCCACTGTACTTCCAGAGAGGATATGCTTGTGCACCTGGGCACTAATAACCTATAATCACTTTAATCTAGAATTCTGACCTTGGGATTTTTTTTATCCACACAGGTACTGTGAGCTACGGTCATCAACTTGCATGAAAATGCTTTGTGATGAAGAATTCTTAGGGGAGACCTGTTCCCCAGAGACGAAGCTGAAGCAGGCATATATGTCCACCATCTACTGCTTTTTTATAAAGCTCATCCATTGAATCTAGTTATATTAAATGAAACGGTCAAACCATCTTGAACGTATACTCCCTTTAAGAATCTAAAATAATTTCAATAAAACAATATTAATATTTCCAATCTAATTTAGAGGTTATTAAAAACAACAGCTACCATACTGAGCTTTTGCTATTACGAGTATTCAGCACTTTACGTGAACTATCGTAATTCTCATAATAACAATATAATAATACCCCTGTTTTACAGATGGGAAAGTGAAGCTCACAGTGAATAAGCCAGGAAGTGAACCTCGGCAATCTAACTGTATGAGGCACAGGCAGAAAACAGGTTAGAAACAGAGCAATTACTCAAGGGCCTCATCCCCACTCTCCAGTCCTGGCAGGGGAGATGACTATACTCATCCAGTGTACTGGATACCAGCGTAAGGATGGGGCTACCTTAGCTCCTTAGGTTCAGAAATGCCCTTGTAATAGCAATCTAGTCAATGAGGAACCAACTGTCTAAATATTGACCAAGCTGATTTGCTCAGTGTTTCCTGAGCGTTCCCTATACTGCTGAGTTTGTCCTTTTACTCAAATGTTCACTCTCCACTAGTCAAATCCTGGTGCTTCTTCAAATCCGTGCTCATGCCCTAACTCCTCAGTAAAACCTTCCATAGCCATCCTACAAAACCTACAGAACTTATTGTCACTAGGAGGGGCAAACAAAGTAAGCCCTTTAGGCCAAACCAAGCCATTTCCTGTCCTATAGACTATGGCTGCTTTTGAGCTCCCACAGCAGAGTTGAGCAGATGAGTCAGACGAACAGCCCACAAGCCTAAAATTTTACTATCTGGCCCTTTGCAGAAAAGTTGGCCAACTGCTGGTTTATAATTCTGTTATACGCATTCCAGTATTTTACATACATAGGGATCCCTAGACCTTACACAGCATCATTCAGCAATAATCTTCCTTTCTGGCCTTAGGGGGTCTTACAGGGCTCATGTGAAATCACGCTTCTCCTACTGTACATATGCAGTGCCTTCCTAAATCAGTTTCTATACTTCTAATGTTGGAATGTACAAGCTTGAAAACGGAAAAGTTAATTTACATCAAGATACAAACAAGGTAGTTCTAGTGACCAAAATCACTGGAGGAAGAAGGAAAACTAAGTAGACAAAAGAGAGAATGAAGATAAGGCACATTGGGGGGTTTTCCCCTATCTTAAAAACTAGGTTGGTATTTCTGGGTAGTTCCACAGGGGCAGCACTCAGGAGTTATATACACTATATCCAACCTGGTCCCTACCTCAACTTGCCTCCCTCCCTCCTACACAGATAACATTGTATAAAATTACATTTACAGGAAAACCAGTTAAACATTAACGGTGTATACAAAAGTAGACAAGAGAGCCAGAAATATCAATGCAGGAAAAGCTTTATCAATATCAAAGAAGTATCAACGCAGGTAAAAACAATAATCCCTGTTCCAGCTACTTTGGAAGTCTATTGGGAGGATCAAATGAAATTACAAAGGTGAAGTCACTTGGCAGCAGCTGCCTTAGCGCTTGCTGCATGCTCCGCCCCCCCTCCCCCCTCCCCCCCAGTCTGTCCTTGTGACTTGTTACACCTGTGAAAACCTCCAAGGTCAAGCTGGCTGCTGCCCTCTGTCATCAGTGCCACCTTCAGTAACCAAATACTTGACAGAGAGCACAGTGTGGCAACCACATTGGACCTGGGGTTCAGAAGACCTCAGGGACTATTTTAGATGTTTGACCTTGGACGAATCTTTTGAAGCTCTTTTTTCTCATCAGCAAAGTAAAGTGGATCATATTTCTATCACTGTTGTTATGAAGCAAGTAAGAGAATGTACATGAAGGCAAACTGTCAATCTCCCTACATAAACATAACTTGTTATTATCATTCATTTATTAAAGAAATAACACTTGAACTCCTACTACACATAAAGTACTTTTCTAGGTGCTGGGGATAAGGCTGCGAACAAAACAGTTTATCCTCTCACGGAGCTTAGTATCCAGCTGAGGATAATAAGAAAGTAAGTATAATTGACCAGTAGGAATAAATGTTATGAAAAAAAAAAAAAAAACAACCCAGCAGGTAAAATATATTTAAGTTTAAAAGGAATGCTATTTTAAACAGCACAGCTGGGGGAGGAACATTCCAAGCAGAGAACAGCCAGCATAGAGTGCTGAGAAGGGAGCATGCTTGGATGTCTGAGGCACATAGGCAGGCCACCAAGGCTGGAACAGCACTGTGCTGGCACTGGTACTGCAAAGAAAATGGAAAACATGGGACTGGACATAATAAGGGCTAGCGTTCTTATGAATGGGGCGATAAGGTTGGGCTTGGAAGAAGTAAAGGCCTTAAGTAAGTGAAACTAGTCATAGGAACAAAGCCACAAAGGCAGGAGATATAGCAGCAGTATCAGCAAACAACAGCACTTACTATGTGCTAGCGCAGCCCCGTGCACTTTTACAGTGTTTCATGGAATTCTTACAAAGCCTTATTGTCCCCATTTAACAGATGAGAAAACGTACCTGAGGTCACAAGACTGACTGGTAGAGCAGAATTTGGGGCTCAGCTGCCTGACTGCTGGGACTACAGCCTCAGCCACTGCATGGATGTGCATTTGCAGTTAAGGAACATAGAAGATGGAGAAAGTGAAGGGAGCAGAAGGGGAGAGGATCAGAGAAGCAGGCAGAGGGCAAACTGGGGTAGAAGACTACTAGGGAACTACTCAACATTTGTAACAGCCAGCAGCAGATGAAAAGACGTGTCTTAGGGAGGTCAGCATGGTGACAGATGAGGGAGAAGGAGAAAGGAGATAAGAGGGCAGGTGCCATCGTCCAGGTGTGAGGTGATTGGGGCCAGGTCTAGACTAGAGCCAGTGGGAATGAAATGAGATTAGGAAGGTAGAGAACGAACTGGATATATTCAGACACCATCTTCTGAAAGCTTCAGATAATTTGCAAAGTGATTTTGTTTTGGGTGACGTCCCTTTAGGATGTAAGCCTAATACTGGTTACCAGTGCTTGCAATCTTCCATCTTTCAGCTCTTTGAGAGTTTCACACTGCTGACCTCACTTCCCAATCTATTGGCTTAAGAGTGTTATTAAAATTGTCACTCCCCAATTCTGCTTATGGCTTTAACTAAAAGGTCTGGAAAGCCACCTCCTACTGACCTCTTCATCTTGACATTATTTCAAACAGATACAGCATTCAGGCATTTGTGTCACAGGATTTATTTCCACTGGAAATTCCAGAGGACTAGATGAATGCAGGTTTTCAAAACTGCTTTTCTAAAAATAAGAATCTCCATCCCATTGTATACTTCATGAGATCAAAACCTCTTTTCTGACAAAAAAAGAGACATTCATGACTTTTTCAACTTCTAAATACTTGTTAAGTCTCAACCCTTTTCCCATTTTCTTAAATGCTAGGACAAACAGCATGGTGCAACACAGCAAAGTCAAATAAACAAAAACCAAAATGGGAGCAAAAAAACAAAACAAAACCAAAAACCCTAAAAACCTCAGCCTTTACTATGCTGTTGTTTTGTATATATATGATAAAAATTATTTTTAACTTAAAGAAAAACAAACAAACAAAACTCCCTCAGCCTTTGTTCTGATTTGATCACTGAATTAGCTGTGCAGGTCACAGCCTTTTTTTTTTTTTTGCTTTTTGGTATGTGGGTAGCTCCCTGACTGGGAATCGAACCCAGTCCGCAGCGCTGACAGCGCCGAAGCCTTAAGCCACTACACCACCAGGGAACTCCCTCACAGCCTTTTTGACAGAAGTCACCTCACTGGTCAAAGGAGAGGGCTGGCTTAGGTGACCTTCCCAGCTATGACTCCATGATCTGTAAGAACAATCTCTCATCCTCCCTCAGGGAAATAAAAATTTTAAAGGGGAAAAATAATCAAAATGTTAAAATAATGTATTTGAGGAAGGACCTTCAATAAAGAACAGCACATCTGTCATGGTTATTTTTAGAACACAAGCTGCTTAAGGACCAGGACTGCTTTCTGTATATTTCCTTTATGTAATTTGAAAGAAAGACCATACCTACGGTGGGCAGGGCAAGAGGGGTTTTTCTCAGTTCTACATGTGAACAAGACAGACAGGGTGGCACTGGCTCACCAGGGGAGTCCACAGCTGGCCTCGCCTGTGTTCTTTGCCATGTCCCACTGACTTTTATTTACAATGGTGTCTCCTCACCCAAAGAAAACTCTGCTCACAGAGAAGCAACCAAGAGACCAGCAAACATCACTTTCTCTAGGCAACAGGAGAATAAAGAACCTACTTACTGGCTTTGGCTACCACTGAGACTGCGGTGGATGGTTCCAGCAGTGACACAGAGCTCAGGGTGGCCCAAGCCATGTGATACAATGACACAGCCAAGGCAGACAGGAGGTATGTGGGGACTTTTCACTCATGCCTTAGGAAGCTGGTGGTGCAGCGGGCAAATGTGACTGCCCACTGTGCACATACTCGTAGGTATCAACTCTGAGATGCTAATAAAAGCATCTACATGGCACCGAGTGTAAGATTTGGGGAAGGCTTCCATCAAAACAACCAGGAGTTAACAACTAAAATCAATAGCCACAGGGCTCTTCTAGAACAATCACAACTGAGATCTCTTCCCAGGGGCCTCAGTTTATGTCCCTTGCTTCTAACAGTAGAAGAGAAAGGGAACCAACCACTCTACTGGATACGCAGCAGCATGACTAATGGTCTTCGATGTCAATTAAAACCCAACAGAGGCCAGCACAGTGCTCAGCGCTGCACTGTGTCATGGGAACACTGACGAGGGAGGGGCAGGGCGACAGGGCCGAGGGCAGGCTGGGGGGCAGAACGGGGCAGCCTCTTGCTTGTGCTCAGCTTGCTCCACATTCCTCTGCTGAGACATCTCACGGGCTGTTCAGTGCAGTGAAGATCTGGGGTTCCTGCTGCCTGAGTCCAAGCACGGACCTACTGCATGACCCACCCATGACCCCAGGCAAGATGCTGGGCTCAATACTTCAGGTCCCCATCACTGGGCGACACTTACCCACCTGCTCACAGGAGCGCCGTCACCACCGCAGGGCAGTAATATGCTGGGCAGGTGCTATCTATGGGAACTCATTTAATCCAATAAATGTTCAAAAAGTTAAAGGAAGATTTTGTTTAAGATTTTGTTTAAGTATACAGGAACAGCACCAAAGGGTGCTTGAGGGCCCTCTCTGCCGCCTCCCTTGGCTCTCACCTCCATGCCCTCTCAGGACTGCTATGTCAGGAATGTGCCAGTGAGATGCATGCTCTCATTTAAGCCTCCCACAGCCCTAACAAAGCTGGCACTGCTGACTCCACTTCACAGAGGAAGAAACCAAGGCTCAGAGGCTAAGCGATTAGAGGAGCAACCAAGGAGCCTGAGGAGGCGCCAGGGAGAGCATGCTGTAGCCGAGGTCAAGGGAGGGGACGGTCATAAAGGAGTCACAGGCCACAGGAGGAGAATAAGACAGGGACTGAAAAGGGTCCTCTGCATCCGGCAATGTGCACACCACCGCGTGGCTCATCTCTCATAGCACTTAAAATCCTGTCTCTACAAGTCATTCTGTGAGTGCTATACAATCAAGAGTTCCAATATGAAATTGAACCCCATCTGACGTGGCGGGGAATGGGGCTCCAGAGAGGCCAGAGCACACACAGTTCACAGAAGGAGTACCCACACACACAGGCCAGTGATCGTGCTGCCCAGCCATGCTTCTCCCTTATTCCTTTGCCCCTCACAAACTTCTTCAAGGCAGGCAGCAGGGAAACAGATCAGCTCCTAAAATGCTGGTACCACTCTTTGTTTTGAAACATATGCTAAGAGGCCCAAGAATTCACTCGTCACTAAAGGCAGCAACTGAATAAAATGTCAATACACAAGCAGAGCCTATGTCACTGTAGCCTGGTCTGCAACCTGCTCTAACTGGGCCCTTACCTACCTCCTCATCCTCACATGCCTGGTTGTTCCCTTCTCTTGCCATCCCTCAGCCTCTGCTCCCTGCCTGAAATGTCCTCCATCCTCTCTGTGACCTCCCATATCCCACTAGTACTTCAAAATCCCACTTTTCCAGACAGTTCTGACCACCACTGCCTGATTCTCACTATCTGGTCATACATTCAGCAGCTTGATTTTCATCTATTCATCACTTGGTTCTACAAAGTTTTATATTTCACCTATTTTTATTTCAAGTCTAAATATTTCACTTACATTCTCTCACCAATACTTCAAACATCTTGAGAGTAGGACCATATTATATCTGTACCACCTCCACAGAAGGAAGTGATACAGATATAATATAGTCCTACTATGTTAGCCAACTCATTCTGTTAGGCTCATAATATCTACTGAGATGTATCCTTTTTCTACTCAGAAAAAAGTGTTGACTGTGGGCAGAGGTACAGTGGAGAAGCATGTCCAGGCATTTGGGGGTATGTATCCATTTTCCTTGAAAGCTAACTGTTTTAGTACAGAAATTCCAGTACACAAGTACCACTTCACACCCACCAGAAAGGGCTAAAATAAAAAAGTGCACTAACAAGTGTTGGTGAGGATGTGGAGAAATTGGAATCCTCATATATTGCTGGTGGGGTGTAAAACGATACAGCCACTTTAGAAAACAGTATGGCAATTCTTCAAAAAGTTAAACATACTTACCACATGACCCAGCAATTCCACACTTAGGTATATACCCAAGAGAAGTGAAAACATATGCCGACATAAAAGCTAGTTTATAGGTGTTCACAGCAGTCTTATTCATAACAGCCAAAGTAGAAACAATGTAAACATGCATCAACTGATGGATAAAAAAATGTGATATATCCACACAACGGAATATTTTGCCATGAAAAGGAATGAAGTACTAATACATGCTACAACATAGATGAACCTTGAAAATATTATTCTAGGTGAAAGAAGTCAGACACAAGAGATCACATACTGTATGAGCCCATTTTCACAACATGTCCAGAACAGGCAATAGAAAGCACATTAGTGGTTGCCAGAAGCTGGAGACAGGGGAATGAGAAGTGATTGCTAGTGGGTATGATGTAGCGTTCTGGAGTTAGATAGTGATGATGGTTACACAGCCTTGTAACATACTAAAAATCAACAAATTGTACACTTTAAAAGAGTGAATTTTATGGTATGTGAATTATATCTCAATTTTTTTTTTAAAAAGCTAAAAAACAAAACACAACCAAACAGAGTATGTCAGTATGTGGCCGTGATCCTCAAACTTTAGAATATACAAAAACTACTTGGGGGTATTTATTAAGATATAAATTTCTAGGCCTCCCTGACATCACCACCAAAATTACAGTCCAATAGATTCCGTGTAGATCCCAGCAGTCTGCATTTAACAAACACACCAGGGGATGCTAATGTAAGTTATTAGCCAGGAAGCACATTTCTCGAAATATAGGTATAATGAAAAGAAACTGTAATTTGGAATCATAATTCCAGTACTGCTCCTTCCTAGTTACACGACCTTAGGCAAGTCATGTAATGTCTCTGCTCCTGAGTTTCCTCAGTTATAAAATGTAAAGAAGACTGTCTCCCTCCAAAGAGACAGTGTACATGAAGAGTCCAGTGGAGTACATGGCACACAGTTGATGCTCCATAAACGTTAGTGAATCCTAACCAGGTGCCAGTTCCATTCAACAAACATTGTCAAGTGACTATAGTATGAAAGGCCGAGTGCAAGGAGATGGTAATTAATGGAATAAATATTAAAAATAATCAATTCATAGATTTTGTAAAATGTGAAATAGACTTTAAAGACCAAGAATCAATGTTTACATACTATTTAAATTAGGACATTTCCAGAGTCTTTAGGACCCTGGAAAAGTGAATAGGGGAGTATATCAGGGGAAAAAAGTGTGTTCAGGCATTTGATGATTATAAAGAATTTCTGAAGCCTACTTAAGTCATGAAATTGATACACATACCATACTGTTATTTCTTTTTTTCCCTTGTATTTTCTCTCCCCAGGCAGAATGTAAGCTTAGAATTTGGAACCATGCCTTACACTTCGCTCACATTCCCATCCCTGGAGCAAGTAGAAAATACTCTGTAAGAACACACAGTGTGGTCTCTTACCTTCAGGTCACGGTGGATAATAGGGGTTTTACACTGATGCAGGCGGGCAACAGCTTCACAGGTGTCACAAAATATCTGGAGCACTTCATTCTCTGTAAAACCCGTTTGCAGGCGTTGGTTCATCAGGTTGACTACCTGGCCTCCTGAGAGGGGTGCAGAGCAAAGGAGAAGTTGTGAACATTCAGACTCATCACTTACCCAAAAAAATGAATAGCTGTCAACAGAGCAAACTGGATGAAGGTAACGGAGTTCAGTAATCACTCACTGAGCCAGGATTAGAACCCAGGTGTCTCGGTTCCCAGCCTGGGATTCATTTTCTTACAATCCAGGGCTTCCTCTATGCATCAAAAGCAGTTTCCTTATTACATAAAGCACCCAGATGTGAGCTGTCCTCATTATGTCAAGATCAGCTGTAGAACTGACAAAGTGGTGTCCTGCTCTTAGCTGCCTGGTTAAACTGTCCCCCAGTATGTGAGCCAAGGCCACAGGCTCAACTTGCCATATCATTTAGTAAGCATCCAATTATACAACAGACCCCAGGAGAAGGAAGAAGACAGCTTTATAGTCTGTAGTTTAGAAACAGCCTGGTCTTTCCATCTTTGCTACTTGCTATCTGGTCTGCAGAAATGCACACCAACATTTAATCTCCAGGGCCAAAAGACTGATGGTCTCACTTACAAAACTAGCCAAATCCCTGCATGCTCCTACTGCTTTGTGTCCAAAAAGGAATGGGCAGGAGGAAACAAACTGTCAAGTTCAAATCAGGTAGTATTTTACAAAGTCAGGTTAACTAGTAATTTCAGCTATAGTAAAAGCTGAAATTACTGGTTAACATCATATTTGGGGGATTAGCAACATATTTAATTTATGGACAGGTATCTTTAAAGGCAAGGAAAATTAGTGGAAGGAAGGGTGACTACAAAATAGTGAGACAGTGACCCACACTTCTAAGTGCCAGCTGCTTAGGCCAAAAAGTCAAACCTCCAAACAATGGTTGTATGAAACACAGTCACCTCTAAACAAATTCATGGTATAGTCTGGATTTCCCAAGATAAATACTGCTTGAAACTCCATGCTTTTAACTACTTAACTCCACTGCTAAGAGCAGCATGGTTTGAATGCAGCCTGACTGGCAATTACAGCTCTTGAGGAAGGGGAGGAAGGTCATTTCCATTAGATGAAAAGATTTCTTTTTCCCCATAATACAGGATAGTAGCGTGGGTGGAAAAGAGAACACAGGAGTGAGGGAGTGGGGAAGCTGACTCGTTTCTTTAGTCCATCTGGAGTTGGGTCTTTATTATGTGCCTTCATCATTTGTTTTAAAGCATCACAAAGAACACATTCATTCTCATTCTCATACATTCTCATTCATATACAAGCACCAAACCTTCCTATAGCTAACAAAAATGGAGCTTTGTATTATCCATCACTTTGTGCAACTGATCCTTGCCATTATAAGAATAACCAAGAGATGATAGCAGGCTCTGCATCTTTGTAGCGTCTTAGTTTTCCAATCTTTAAAACCAGAACAACATACATTAGGGTACAGTGAAAATTAACTGAAATGACCACCATGCCCTTGATGATCAAAGTGCTAGTGAAGTGAGAGCTTAGGATATGGTTCATATACTTACCCCTGCAGAAGTCCATCAGAATGAGCACTTCCCACACATCACCGCTACTCACATTGTTGATACTGGAGTCAATGTAACCCACGATGTTCTTGTGTCCTGACAGGTCCCTCTGTAAAGAAGAGTTGAGAAACACGTTATTAGTTACAGGCAGCGATAAAGACAGAATGAGCCAGTTAGCACAGACGATATGTATACACAGAGGTAATACTAACAGTGATGAGAGGTAAGACTACGGAACAGGGCCAAGAGCAGATTTCCAGTGTTCTCTGAGATTCATGGCCAGACCCTAACAGCAATTCTAAAACCCTACTAAACTATAGCACTCTCCTAAATGAAATTCTAGAACCAAATGGACACAGGGTTGCTCTCTGCTCAATGCGTGAGTGTACCCTGTAACCCAGAAGCAAAGTTTCCCATTTACAGAGACACTGCAGGGGGGCGAAGAGGAGAGAAATAGTATGAACTATTTAAATATGTGAACATTTAATTCAGAAAAGTGAAATTGGTATTTTTTCCCAGTTGCAGGGACTCAAGTGAATTTAACTTGGCATTTAAATGGTTCATACTGTTTTTCTACCTTTAGGAAATACATAAAAAGAATAACTACTTTACAAAGTTTTGAAGGGACTACAATGGCATCCAGACCCAAGCATTTTGCTTGTAATTAAGACTTTCAAGCCAACCAGCTGGGATATAAATAAAATGGGTCATTTTTCCAGCTCAGTGGTTGGAATTGCATATAATCTCTCAGGGCTGCTTGTGGAATTAATTTTGTGTCAGGACCCAATGAAGCACTGGAAGTTGCCTCACACCCTGCCATAGTTATGTCAATATCCATAGTGGTAAGTCTTTGTAATGATGATGTTCAAAATCCAAGGAGCAAAAAGTGAGTCAGCTGGGTAATAGGATTTTTTACAAAAGTAAGGTTTTATTTTTTTAAACTAGTTTAAAAAAATTATTTTACTTCTGTATAATAAAAAGTGGGAGGGAGGGCGTGGAAAATATGTGGTCCTCTAAGAGTCACCATACAAATTTAACAGTTTGGGCCATACAGTAGTAACTACCAAAGCACTAACTATAGATTTCACTGTTTAAAGTAATAAATAGTCTTTTAAAATCAGAAATCACATACCAAAACAGTATCAAATGAACACAACCCTGTGCATCAAAGTTAAAACTCATTTTAAAAAAATTAAAACTCATTAGAACTTTCCTCTGAGTGAAGGATTAGGAATGACTCCTGCCTCAGAAAGGTAGACCAAAGGTAGAAATGTGACCACTGCAATTGGCAACAGGGAAGCTACTGGAGATCCATTCACGCAAGAACAGTTTCAGAGAAAAGATGGAATGGGGATGAGAATGGAATTGGACTTACAAAGAATGGGAGTTGAATCTGTACAGCCAGCAACTACAGATTACTCTTTCGGAACATTTTGTGCTTAAGAGAGGAGCAGCACAGAGGGAAAGGCTTTTTAGTATGGGAAAGAATTAAGCCCTGGACAGTGAAAGGAGCCAGGAGAAGAAAGCTTTACCATACAGGAAAGAGAGTGGCTGAGGACTACTGATGGGATAAAGTCCTATAGCTAGAAGAGGTGGGGACACAAGTACTGTTAAAGGGACTGGTCTTAGATATTTCTTTGTTTGCAAGAAGAAAGGAAATAAAAATGGATACGTATATTGGTTTAGAGCTGGGAAAAAAAGGGGATTTGAGTGAGTTCAGACCTACTGTTCTGTTTTTGGTAGAGGGAAACATTATCTTCAAGTGTAAAGGAATGAGAAAGAAGCTTGATGAGAGAAACAAAAGTCTTAGAAAAACTGCTTTGGATATAACAGACAAGAGCGAGCATAAGTCCAAAGAAGCAGTCTCTGGAGTTTAAGTTTCGCCAAGCAGAAAGTGATTTCAGGGATCATGTTTTAGAGGACTGTCATTTCCTCTGCTTTTCAGTCTTATTATCAACTCTTCTAGAATTTGTTTCCCATTTACACAGTTCTGAAAGTATAAAGAACTAGAGAGAAGTTCTTTGAAACCAAAATAGAGCAGAAGATCATGTCCTCAAATGCCTAAAAGGAGAAATGAAAGACTAATGTTTCTACATTTAATTGTTTGAAATCAGCAATGTTTCCCCTCAGCTTGTCTCACCACAAGGGAGATAATAAAGAATCTAGAAGGAAAATAAAAAAAGCATTTGGTAGAGCCAAGAGGAGGTCAAGCTATTAGAGGACACAAACTGGATAATTAACATCTGCAGATGGCATCCTGGAACAGTTTGCCAAGATGTCTGCGATGAATTCAGGCCCAAATTCCTGTTCATTCTGTCTTCTGCAGAAATCCTGAGATATATCCATGTAGAAAAGATCACCTTTTTGGAAGGAGACTATGACTTCTAATGATTTGATGATGCAGCAATATCTCAGATTTTAGAATAAAACATCACTGGTTTACAACTGATGGAGAAGATCCGTTTGAATGGCTGTGAAATGCAGAAAAGGTCAAGAGAAAATCTTACAATTGAGAATGACTTGCATTTTGAGAATTGCAAATTGAGAATGACTTGCATTTCCAGTACAGTGGCATCAGTTCTCAGCAGCAACAGGCCAGAGGATGTCCCACCTGTCCCTGGTTTTATTAGTTAAATAACCAGCTCCAGGCTTACAGGACAGACTGGATGTGAAGGTACGAGATGGAACCCACATGGAGGACACCTCAGTTACCACCTGTTTACTCAGGAAAAGGCAGGATAGGGGGACAATTCTTTGATACCTGTGACTACAACTAGTATTTAAAGTATTGGGATAAAAGTATATATGGTGAGTGTAAGTCAAAACCTGAGTTTTCACATTGAGGTCAAATACATGGTGACGGAATGAGGTCTGACTTTGGGTGGTGAACACTCAATGAAATATATAGATAATGTATTATAAAATTGTACACTTGAAACTTACATAACTTTATTAATCAATGTCACCCCAGTAAATATAATATAAAAAATAAATATTTAAAAAATAAACAAACATGCTTAAAAAAAAACTCTGAGTTTTAGGGGAGCAGGGAATGTTCAGTTAAACTATAGATGAGATCAGTTTATATCAAATAACAGTGATAAGTCCAAAGAGATTGTGTTGTCATTTTAAACTTTATTTTTAAATTAACTTTAGGCAAGATTAATAAAGTGCTAACAAACATGTTATTAAAAGATCTGCTTTATTAAATAGATACTTAAAGTGGATTATAGTTAACTTATTAACTTTCATATTTAACTGCATGAAGTACTGAAAATCTTTTTCCACAAACAAACGCAAAAGCTACCATTTGAAAATCAGGCCTTCAACCCAGATCCTATAGATTATTACAGACTTCAAGTTCATCTGGGGTCCTAGTTAATGATGCTTGTAGCACAGAACAGTATTCTATCCCTAGCTTTAAAATTCCTGCAGCAAGAGAATTCCTACTTAAGAATCTTAAGGCCTTATTTATAAGGAAATGGAGGACTCGAGTCCTAAGTATGGCTCTAAAAACCTTTATATTAATAATTATGTTCAAGAAAACGAAGAAGATAGCATTCTAAATTGCATATCAATGCTACCACAATCTATAGCAATTTAATACAGTAAATTAAATTTAGTAAAAATGAGAGTTGCATAGAACTAATTTCTCTATATATCATTTGTTTAGGCCATCCTTCCTTGAAATGTCAGCATGATACCTGCAAATTCCTTATTCTTACCATGCCTGCATTTGCATATGGTAAGTTTTCAAAGAGGTATATGACTTGCCATTCAAATAGTTCATGTTTTCTGATTTTATGACTCAGCTTTACTCCTGCTTACTTCTAGAGTTACACTATGGTTCCACAGACCCTTTTAACCAAATCTCAGCTTCTTCTTAATTTAAGGATGCAGGAAAGCAGTTCCAAGGCTTGGAATTAGTTTCTCTCTCCCAAAAATTGCTTTGTAAAAAAGTCTTCTGTCTTACTATTCCTTCCCTCTTTTTCCTCTATAACTCTAAATTTCCTTAACTCTCTTCAAAGAGTTATTCACAAGCAAACAAAAACTATCAAGTCCACTGCAGTAGTGAAAAGAAACACAGATCTGGGTTCCATTTTTCATATTAGCTACAATCAAAAACAGAAACAATAAAAAATATAAGAAAGACATGGAGATTGGAACCTTCATATACTGCTGATAGAAATTTAAACTAGGTCATCTTCTATGAAAAGCAGTTTGGCATTTTCTCAAAAAGTAGAGGTGCCACATGACTTAGCAATTTAAACTACACACACACACACGCACACACAGAGTTCTGACAATTAAGTTTGAGAATTCAACTGAGAAAAAGTGCTACATACCTCATTGCTGAATATCACTATGGTCACATTCAAAGTACTACTCTTGGGAAGCTATGCACCCACATCAGTGTCTAGTCCATCCTTTAAAGCAATTTTGGAATCTTTTTCTGGAATGGCCATAAGAGCTGTCATCATATTACCCTTGATGTCATGAATATCATCAAAATGTCTTCCTTTCAATATTTCCTTTATCTTTGAGTAAAGAAAAAAGTCATTGGGGGCCAGATCAGGTGAGTAGGGAGGGTGTTCCAATATAGTTATTGGTTTACTAGCTAAAAACTCCATCACAGACAGTGCCATGCAAGCTGATGCATTGTTGTGATGCAAGAACCATGAGTTGCTGGCGAAAGTTCGGATGGTTTTCATCTAACTTTTTCATGCAGCCTTTTCAGCACTTCCAAATAGTAAACTTGGCTATTTGCCCAGTTGGTACAAATTCGTAATGAACAAACCCTCTGATATCCCTCGGGACTCTTGATTTGGACTGACAGAACTTTTTTGGTCATGGAGAATTGGCTGACTTCCATTGTGCATTTCAATGCTTTGTTTCAGGGTTGTACTGGTACACCCATATTTCATCACCAGTGATAACATGGCCCAAAACATCATCCTGCCTCTCCAAAGGGTCTTGGCAAACTTTGATTCTCTTTTGCTTTTGTTCATTGGTGAGCTCCTTCAGGACTATTTTTACACATATCTTCCTCATGCCAAGATTTTCAGTTAACATTTTCCTAACTGTTTCTCTATTGATGTTTACTTGGTCTGCTATGCTTCTCACAGTCAGCTGACAATTTTGACACACAATTTGACAAATTTTTGCAATGCAATGTTTTCGTCAGTTCTGCTTGTTACTGGCCACCCTGACCTCTCTTCATCAGTGATGTTTTCTCTCCTCTCAGAAAAACGTTTAATCCATTTGTACACTGCAGTTTTCTTCATGGCATTATCCCCATTAACTTGGACTATTGTGTCCCTGATTTCACCTCCACTCTTGACAAGCTTCACAAGAAATTAATGTTTGTTCATTGCTCTAATTCAAGCTCCAACATTCTCGCAATGGCACACAAAAACATGCAACAATAATGAACAGAACTCAGCAAGACACTGCCACACTTCGACACAAACACTGCTGTGGGTCACAGATACACCAAGTTTAAGAAACCTTACCAAGTTGTTTGTGTAGTCCTGCCAACGTAAGTACACGGTGGCAAGTTTGCAAACTTAATTGTCAGACCTTTATATATACTCAAGAGAAATGAAACATTATGTCCACAAAAATGTATACACAAATGTCCACAGCAGCATTATTCATAATAGCCAAAAAGTGTAAATAACCCATGTGGGTTGTTCATCAGGATTTGAAAATACAGTATATTCATAAAAAGGAATATTATGCAACCATGAAAATGAATAAAGTACTGACACATACTACAACATAGATAAACCTTGAAAACATTATGCTCAGTGAAAGAAGTCAGACACAAGAGGCCACATACTGCATGAGCCCATTTATAAGAAATGCCCAAAACAGGCAAAAGAAAGTAGATTAAGGGTTTCCATGGACTGGAGTTTGGGGGAATGGGGAGTGACTGTTAATAAGTATGGGGTTTCCTTTTGGGGTGATGAAAAAATTTTCTGGAATTAGATATATGGTAATAGGTGAATGATTTTGTGAATATACTAAAATCATTACATTTAAAAGGGTGAATTTTAACTCAATTTACAAAGAAAAGTAATATGACAAGCTGGGGGGGGGCAATAAAATAAAACAAATGCATATGGGGAAAAAGAAAAAGAAAACAAGACCCTTTGAGTAGCACTGTTCTAGAACAACAGGCAGCCCATATCTGAATCCCTGCTACAGCCTTTTGAAAACAGTTTTCTTAGAATAATGTCATTTCCTTGGGCCATCAGCCCATGTGCACATAACCCTCAATGTTGGTCAGTTCTTCCTTACATCCAGCTGGAAACCTCTACCTCCTGATTCTAGATTGTCATCTTCAGAGCAAAAAGAACAAATCTACACTATTTTTTCACTTTCTAAACAACTGGAATATTACTATTTAGACTCAAGATTTTTTTTTTTTTAATGTGGGTAGTTCCCTGGCTGGGACTCGAACCCAGACCACAGCGTTGACAGCACCAAAGCCTAAGCCACTACACCACCAGGGAACTCCCAAGATTTTTTCTTCTTTAGGTTAAACATACCCACTTTCTTTCATGTGAGTTTTAGTCACATCATCATTTTGGCTGCTCCCACATTTAAATACTTGGCTTTTTCTGTATCCTTTTTATAAGAATGGTCCCAGGAAATGAATGAAAGCAAGCCTGTTCTGACTCATGCAGAGTAGACAAGCACTATCACCTTCTATTATTTCTATTAATAGCTAAAAATTACATTCATTTGGCAGCTACATCATACTACACATTTGTATCAAGTTAATTGACCACTAAGATATTTAAATCTTTCCCCACTCATGCTGTTTTTAAATCTTTGCCATCCCAGAACTGTGCTTATAAATCTGATTAAAAAAATAAAAATCCAAGTATATATCTTCTTATTTCATCTCATCAGAATCAGTCCATTGCTCCAATTTGTAGGGATTATTTTGGATCCTGATTCTACCATCCAATGTAGTTACTATATTTTCAAACTTTGTATTAGGTCCATAATTGGTACGTGCATCTTCTATATCTTTAACCAAGTTATTCATTAAATGTAAAATAACAAAAAGCTAATGGTAAACTGAAGTGCTTTTTTTCTTAGAAAGTTTCCCCCAGATTAATAGAAACCACTATAAACAGTAGCAATTACAGCTAGCATCTAGCTTAGACTCTCCAACTTGCTCACAGATCTCTGGTGAGTGTCCTTACCCAAATGACAGACTCCACAGGCACTAGGTCTACTGCATTTCCCTGAGCTCCCTGTCTAGAAATCTCTCCAATGAAAGATAGATGTTGGTATGCCATGGCTTATTCTTACTCAACCTGAAAGCACTTTGGATACCTGCTTATTCGTCCAAGTAACTATAACACAGCTTAAAATTTAATTTAATTTTTACAAATAAGTAATATATTAACACTCAAAGAGTAAAAAATAGTAGACAATTATTTTCTACTTCAGTCC
The DNA here is from genome assembly GCA_004026885.1 of Lyroderma lyra. Lineage (NCBI taxonomy): Eukaryota > Metazoa > Chordata > Mammalia > Chiroptera > Megadermatidae > Lyroderma > Lyroderma lyra. The sequence goes on along the minus strand of PVJL010000469.1, from coordinate 277,975 downwards.
TTTCCCTACAGGGAACTCTGCCTCTCTCACTCCCTTCCTCCCTTCCACTGCCTTTCCTTCCTCCTTCTCTTTCATCCTTCCAATGTTTTTCAGGCAAGTCAAACAATACGTTTTATGTACATGTAAACAATTCTTACAATCTCTGAGAGAGGGAGGAATGGGGTATTTGAGACAAATCTGAGCCTAGGGGACTTAAAAACATCACATAGGACTTTGATTAAAAATGGCTGGAATTTTTTTTAAAGTAAGGTGAATATATATGCATTTATCTCTGCTTTCTTCTAAAGTCATACTGAGTAATGTGAGGTGTTTGCTTTTTAAAAGGCATAAACTAAAGACTTCTGCTTCCGAGCGGATGGAGCAGATATTCTTTCCCCAGTCCTCCTGCTAGGTACAACCAAACTACTTTGGACATTCTATGTAAAACAAATGTAATAATAAGAGTCTTAAATGTGAGTAGAAAAGAGCAGACTGTCTAGAAATTTTGGGACCTAAGGAATGACAATGGTGGTAAATTCACTAGGTTGTCTTTTTTGCCTCATATATCCCAGACTGAAAATTAAAGAAGCCAGCAAGCTGAAAACACCAATAGACGCACACAGAAAATTCCCAAAGTCTGCTCTCTCTAGCCATGCCTAGAAGAGTGGCAACCTAGTGAGAAAGAAATTCGCAGATACCAACCCTTCTACTCTAGTCAAAAAACACAGAAAAAACCTGTAGGGCTTCCCCAAGCCAGGCCAATAAAGGCCAAGTGTGTATCTAGACTTCAAATCCTCATAAGACTACAACAAATCTCTCCAACTCATCCATTGGAGAGGGTAGTGTTACAAAAGGCTGAGTAAGGAATTAGAACCTTCATCTCTAGATGGTAAGGAGGTACTCTTCCTTCTCCTCACTGAGATGGTGTCAGAGCAGGCAAAGTCAGGACTTTTACAACCACTAAGTCGTAGGTAGACCAACTCCCATGCCCATGGTGTCAGTGGAGGCAACATGAGGAGCAATAACAAGGCACTCCTACCTTCCCAGTCAGGAAGTATCAGGGGAAGCCTATTGGGGAACGGGGACTTCCACCCCAATCTAACAGTAATGAAGAGCACTCTCTGGTGTGTCAACAGAGGCCCCATAGGAAACCTGAACTTCCATCTCCACCTGGTAATATTAATAACAAGGGGCCATCCCTGAACCCCCATCAATCCCCTGGCAGAACAGAAACCAGTTAAATAGAGGTTTACCATACCAAGAACTAGGTAGATCTCAAACTAAATTGGAAAAAAGTCAATAGATGCCAATACTGAGATGACAGAATTATCAAGCTATGATTTTAAAGCAGTTATGACACAAAATGCATAAATCAGCAATTAAAAACATGCTTGAAACAAAAGAACACATAGAAAGCATCAGCAAAGAAATAGGAAGTTTCATCAAGTAAGCAGAAAATCTAAAGAACCAAATGGAAAGTTTAGAATGGAAAAATACAATAACCAAAGCACAAAGGATGGTGGGTAGGCTCAACAGCATAATGGAAGGGATGGAATAAAGAATCAGTGAACTGAAAGTAAACAATAGCAATTATTCAATATAAACAAAAGATAGCAAATAAATTTTTTAAAAATGAACAAAATAAATATGCATGAGTCCATACCGATATAAATAAGTGAGTAAATAAATAAATGGAGGAGAAAAGACAAAAGTCTTTTGCAGAAGAATTCCAAATAATTTATGTAGAAACTCCACCCTCAAGAGGAGGAAAAACACAAATCCCTACTCCTTAAGTTGAGCTGTGTATAATGACTTTCTTTAAAAGAGTACAGTACAGAAAGGGGAAAAAAAGAGTAACTTTGCAGTGATGAAACCTGATAAACACTACCTTGAGCAAGTCATCAAAGTTAGTATCCACAGGGAAAATGATGATTATACTATGTACCCATGGCATGATATGATTAAAATAGCACTTTAGCTCTGTGTTCCTCTGAAATAACCCAGTCTAATTATGAGAAAAACATCCAAACAAATTCGAGGGCATCCTACAAAACATGTGATCAGTATATGCCAAAACTATCAGTTGTCAAAAACAAGAAACATCTCAGAAACTGTCACAACCAAGAAGAGCTAAAGGAAAAATAAAAATGAACTAAAATTTGGTATTTTGGATGGATCCTAAACAGAAAAAGTATTAGTTAAAAACAAAAGAAATTTGAGTAAACTATGCACATTAGTTTATAATAATGTATCAATACTGGTTCATTAATTGTGGCAAATGTACCATACTAAAATAAGATGTTAATAATAGGGGAAACTGGGTGAGGGGTATATGGAACTCTCTGGACTATCACCTCAATTTTTTGGTAAATCTAAAACTGCTAAAGCAGGGGTGTCCAATCTTTTGGCTTCCTTGGGCCACACTGAAAGAAGTATTGTCTTGGGCCACACATAAAATATACTAACACTAACAATAGCTGATGTGCTAAAAGAAAAAAAGTCACACAAAAAATCTCATAACGTTTTAAGAAAAGTTTAGGAATTTGTGTTGGGCCACATCCAAAGCTATCCTGAGATGTGGCCCACGGGCTGCAAGTTGGACAAGCTGGTGCTAAAGAATAAAAGTCTTAAAAAATAAATAACAAAGAACAGAGCAACAGGGAACAACTATAATAAAAGATCTAACATTTGTGGAAAACAGAAAGGGAGAAGGACTGAAAAAATACTGAAGATATAGTGTCTGAAAACTTTACCAAACATAAATCTATAAACTCAAACAGCTGAGCAAATCCCAAACAGTATAAACCCAAAGAAATCCACATCAAGATACATCATAACCAAACTTCTGAAAATAAAGACAAACAAAAATACAGAAAGCAGTCAGAGAAAAATGACATGTTACCTACATGGGGAAGAACAATTTGAATAAGTTAATATCTCATCAGACAACCCACAGGACAGAAAAAAGTACTACATTTTTAAATGTTGAAAAAAAAAGAACTGTTGATCTAGAATCCTATGCCCAGCAAAAATATCCCTTAGGAATGAAGGAAAAATCAAGACATTCTCAGATGAAAGAAAACTAATGGAATTGTCACCAGCAGTCCTACCCTAAAAGAATGGCTGAATGAAGATCTCTACACAAAAATAAAATGATAATAGAAGATAATCTTGGCACATCACTAAGGAAGAACACAGTAAGAAAAAAAATGGGTAAATACAATAGACTTTCTTTTTCCTACTGAATGTGCCAAATTAAGTTTTACATAAAAGCAAAAATTATTGCACTATCTGATGTGGCCTTAAATGTATACAGAAATTTTTAAGATTATTACAAACAGAGAAGGTAAGGGAGGGAAAGATGGATAGGGTTTCTATACTTCATTTGATTTGGTGAAATAACACCACCAATAAATTATACACATGCACTATATATACCAATCAAATTAATTAGAATAACTACTTAAAAGTTATACAAAGAAATGGCCAACAAGCATATGAAAAGATGCTAATCACTAAGCATCAGGGAAATGCAAATTAAAACTTCAATGAGATATCAACTCATACCTCTTAGAATAGCCACTATTAGAAAAAAATAAAACAGATAGTAAGTGCTGGTGAGAATGTGGAAATATTGAAACTCTTGTGCACTGCTGGTATGGATGGAAAATGGTACAGCCACTATGGAAAACAATATGGAGGCTCCTCAAAAAATTAAACATAGAATCACCATATTATTCAGCAATCTCACTACTTGGTATCTATCCAAAAGCATCAAAAACAGGATCTCAAAGAGAGAGTTGCACACCCATGTTCACAGCAAGAATTAGTTCAAGCCAAGAGGTAGAAGCAACCTAAATGTCCATCAGTGGAGGAAGAGATAAAGAAAATGTGGTATATACACAAAATGGAATATGACTTAACCTTAAGGAAAGAAAGAATCTTGTCATATTTTCTGACATGGATGAACCATGAAGATATTATAATAAGTGAAATAAGCCAGTCATAGATGGGCAAATACTGTATGATTCCACTTATATGAAGTATAAAAATTAGCCATAGTAGCAGAAAGTAGAATGGTGGTTGCCAGGAGCTGAAGGGAAGGGAAAATGGGGAGTTGCTATTCAGCAGGCATAAAGTTCCAGTTATTCTAGATAAATAAGTCCATTAGATCTGCTGTACAACACTGTACCTATAGTTAAGAATATTGTACACTTAAATATGGTTAAGATGGTAATCTTTAAGTTATGAATTATTGACCACAATAAAAAATTACTTTTAATAGTTGGGGTAAAATGAAAATGAAATAAAATTTCAAATATTGGCTTAGAAACATAAAAAGAAATCTTCAAAATTGAAATAATATTTGCTTACTTGAAGACTTATGAAACATATCCAAATGAGTTGAAAACTGTCCACACAAAAACCTGCCCACAGATGTTTACAGCTGCTTTGCTCATAATTACTAAAACCTAGAAGCAATCAAGATATCCTTCAGTAGATGAATGGATAAATAAACTGTGATACATCCATACCAAGAAATATTATTCAGCTCTAAAAAGAAATTAGCTATCAAGCCACGAAAAGACATGGATGAACCTTAAATGCATATTATTAAATGACAGAAAACAATATGAAAAGTCTACACACTGAATGATTCCAACTATATGACATTCTGAAAAAGGTAAAACTATGGCTATAGTAAAAAAAAAAGGAAATCTGTGGTTTCTAGGGGTTGGGGTAAGGGAGGGATGATAGGTAGACCACAGGTGATATTTAGGGTAATGAAATGATTCCTTAAAATACTACAGTGATATCTGTCAAAGCTACATTTATTAAAATGCTACATTTTTCAAAATCCACAGAATGTACAATACTAAAGTGAACTCTAATGTAAGCTACAGATTTTAGGTGATAATAATGTGTTAATGTAGCTTCACTGATTGTAACAAATGTACCACTATGGTGCCCAGTATTGACAGTAGGAAAGGCTGGGCGTGTGGGGGGGCCTAGGGTATATGGGGACTCTGTGAACTAATTTTGCTGTGAACCTAAAACTGCTCTAAAAATTAAAGTCTATCTTTTTTAACCATACAAAGAGATACACTTCAAACCACTATAGATAAATCAAAATGGAATTCTAAAAAAAGTTCAAGCAAATACAAGGAGACAGGAAAAGGAAAACAAACAGGAAAAGCAGTGAGAACAAAAAGAAAACAAAAAATAAAATAGGAGATTTAAGGCCTAACTTATTAGGCCTAACAAATAACTACAATGTTCTAATGCAAATGTTCTAAATAGGCCAGACATTATATGACAGACATTGGCAAAGTGTATTTAAAAACACAATCCATCTATATGGTGTCTATAGGAACTCATCCAAAAATAAGACAATAGAGGCAGGTTGAAAATAAAAGGATAGAAAAATATACACCATGCAAACTTGAATCCCCAAAAAGCAAAAGGGGCTATGTCAGTATCAGGTAAAGTGGACTTCAGAACAAAGAAAATTACCAGAGACAAAGAGGGACACCATGTAATGACAAAAGGGTCAATCCATCAAGAACACATAACAATCCTAAATTTATATGTACCAAATTACAGAGCTGCAAAACATATGAAGCAGAAATGAACAGACTTAAGAGAAGAGACACACTGCAATTATATTTGGAGATTTCAACACCTCCTCTCACCAACTGATAGAACCAGACAAAAATCATCATGGATATAGAAGATAATAACACCATAAACCAATAGAGTCTAATTAAAATTTACCAATTGAATACACATTCTTTTCAAGTGCCCACAAAACATAAATCAAGATGGGCCATAAAATAAAGCTTAATCAATTTAAAAGAAGTGAAATCATATGAAGTGTGTTCTCCAACCACAATGGAATTAAACTTGAAAATGAAATATAACAAAGAACTGCCAAAGCAAAATAAACCCAAAGGAAGCAGACAGAAAGAATAAGTATAAGAACAAAAATCAGAGAAGTTAAAAATGGAAAACTAGAGAAAAATCAGTGAAACAAAGATAGTTCTTTGAAAACATCGATAAAATTGGGAAACATCTAGTACTACAGACAGAAAAAAGAAAAGATACAAATTACCAATATCAGGAATAAAAGAGGAGCTATTCCACAAACATTACACGATCAAAGCCTAATAAGAGAATTATTATTACAGAGTTACTAACAACTAACTCCACATGAATAAATTTGACAATTTTAAAAAATGGACCAATTCCTCAAAAATACAAACTGTCACAACTCATCAATATGCAATACATAATCTAAATAGCTTTACATTTATTAAGGACACTGACTTTGTAATTTAATAACTCCCCAAAAAAGAAATCCCCACGCCCAGATAGTTTCATTGGAAAATTCCACCAAATGCTTAAAGATTGAACATCTATTCTACAAAATCTCTTCCAGAAAACAGAAGAGGATGGAACATTTCCCAACTCATGTTATGAAGCCAGAATTACCCCGATACCAAATCAGAAAACTAAACCAACTATAAACCATTATCTCGCATGATAACAGATATAAATATCTTTACCAAAATATTAGCAAATAGAGTTCAACAATATATAAAAATAATCATAGACCATGACCAAGTGGGAATTATTGCTGGGATGTGAAGGCTGGTTCAATATTCGAAAAGTAATCTATAATATTAATGCTAAAAAAGAAAACTTACAATCTTATCAATTGATGCAGAAAATAGGATGTGAAAAAAGAGAAGTAAATAAATCTAATGAAAAGAGAGGCAAAGGAAATACCTAGAAAATTCCAACATAAGACTGTAAATTAGGCCTAGAGAGCAACTAACCCAGATTCCAATTTGTCAGAAGACTGAGTGAGATTTCTTTAAGATGGTAAAATAGAATACCAAATGTATTTAAAAGTATTAAAATAATGATTTATACAACTTGGGATGAGTTTGAGATTAAATTGCTGAAAAATTTGCAGAAAACTAAAACAAAACAAAAAGAACAGAAACAAACCCCAAAACAAACAAACAAAATAGACAATTATTAATTCCAATGAAAGGAATAGTAATCACAGTCCACTTGGAGTTTCAGCAGAATCAGTAAGAACGTTTTCGTACACAATAATGTAAAAACTAATATAACTAACATACTGCCAAAACTTACTGCTACTTTGGAAGAATGGGAAATGAGAATAATGCAAGTATTTGGGGGAAAAGGACATGAAGGAGATGAAAGAGCTAAATTTTTACTTTCCGCAGTACATAATCCCTAAAGTGGGGGGGGGGGGGGAATCAAGAATTAGCACTATCATCATGTTATTTAGAAATAAGAGGCTGTCTGGAAAAAATTTAGCCATTGTCAACAATTACCTGGCTGGATACTTTCCGGACAGCCCTTGTGTATCAAATGAATCAACTAAAAGTGGTTGCCATGGGGAATTGCTTGAAATGGCATAGTAGGACCCTTTGGGGAATTGCGTGATGTTTTTTGTAATAAGCTTAGTTCATCTATTTGCGTATTTAAGTTTTGAAAAAATATAAATAAATTAAAAACAAAACAAAATCCTCACAGATAATACACTGCTGGGCCAGAACTTAAACTCATGTAATTTAATTCCTAATCAGGTCCATTACTTTGTGAGCTCGTAAGGGGCCTGTGTCTTCTTAGTTCCTTACTTTGATGCCTGTCTAGCACAAAATAAGCCCTCAAACATGTGCCTGAATGAGTGGGAGAAAGTTCAAGAGTGGAATCACTTTCCTAACACCAGAAAATGAATGAGAAGGGTGTTCCGGCAGAGGAAACAGCAGAAGCAAAGACAGGGAAGGAAGTGTGGATGACGAACAAGGAAAGGGCAAGGTGGGAAGAAAATCATAAGAAGCATCCAGAAAATCCATTGGGTGGATGAAGGAAAATAGGATGAGCAGTCACTTAGAGCTGTGTGGCAGGGGTGTGGGAGGACACCGGTGCTTTGCTGGCAGATCCACAAGGCCCTGACTGTGTGTATATGAGCTTTAGGGTTTGTTGTGCAATGGTGACAGCAACAGTTCCTTCCCAAATAGTTTCAGCTTTCTGGAATCCAAAGTACTACGAGCCTCTCTACAGTCTGAGTTCTTTTAGTAGCTCAACTATAGTACAATTAGTTATTCTAAGTAGCCACAGAAAGGACAAACCCACAAGAGGTCTGCAGGGTGGAAATTCCTACAATGCCATTTTGACCCATTTTTTGGACCCCCTTCTGCTGTTTATAAAGGCATTAAAATCCAGGGCACAAAGGAATCATCACCTCTTGATAAACACAGGCATCTGCTATTATCATTATTCATAAATTCATTTCATCCAAAGTTTATTGGGTATTTACTCTATCAAGCAGTATGCTGGAATACAAAGTTTCTAATTTTAAATAACTTACTTTCTGATAGCAGAATTACTTATAAAATAACCAGATAAGCAATAACATTGGCATAACCAAAAGTACTGTGGAAACATAATGGATTAAAAGACTCTTTAAATTTTTTATGTATAATGTCCAACAGAGGTGAAAGTAAGAGGCAAATCTAACAAACTCATACACATCACTCTGCTTCAGTCATCAACTGTTTCTCTTCTAAATCCACTCATTAACTTCAAGACATCATATTATCTAATCCATAAATATTTCAGTTTATATCTCTAAGAGACACGGACTCTTCCTTTAAAATATAATCTGAATCTTGAAAACTGAGTAAGTTCTTAAGATGTGAGGTATAATTAACATAATAAAATGTACATAACTTAAGGTGTTCAACTGAGTTCTGACAATTGTGTAGTCCTGTGCAACCACCACACAACACAAGCTACTGAACATTTCTATGGCCCAGAAATTTCCCACATGCCCCTTTCTTGTTAATTTCCCACACCCAGATAACCACTGATTTTTATTACCAAAGATCACTTTTGCCTGTTCTTGGACTTTTATAAATGGAATCATAGAGTTATATATGAGTAAGAGGTTTTTAGACCAAAAGAAAGAGAAATGCATTTCAGGTAAAACAAACAAATAAACAAACAACAAAAAACAACTACATCTACAAAATAAAAACATGTGGAAAGATATGTTCACAGAATGCTGAAGAGCTCAAGAGGGTTGAAAACTGGGACTGGTAGACAAGATTAGTAGAGGTCGTTGTAAAACGAGGGTTTCTGGACTAAACTCCACAGGTAATTCTGGGAACCAGTTTGTGAAACAAACTATTCCCAATGCCCCAAACTATTTCTCTGACCTAAAAATTAGTCAATTTTCTCAATATGCTACTTTCTCCTCAATCCTGCAGCTGAGGGTGACCAAGGCAGAAGCAGTGTCCTACACCCCATTGCTGTTCACTCCCATCCTGTGCAGATGCCCCTCTGCCATCTCAGGGAAGGGAACAAGACTCCCTTGGTTTTTATGAGAGGGGACAGTCTCCCCTCACCCCCACTTTAAATAAGCACTCTCAAGTCTGAGAGGCAGCCTTACCATGATCTGGATTTCTCTCTTGCACACCTGGAGATCGTGCTCATTGTTGACAAACATGCGTTTCAAGGCACATTTCATTCCACTGCTTGTCCTCACCAGAAACACGATTGCAAAGCCACCTGCGAGAGAAACAAACACACAAGCTATTTTGAGTCACCTTCAAAAAGTCAGTCAGATGACTTTAATGGCTACAGGTTGCTGCTATTACTGATGTCATCGTGAGTACTCCTAGCCCTGGTCTAGCTTAGAAGGCATTCTTAGATTCTCGGAGCTCAAAGGTGTTTCTTGTGCAACTGAGTGCGAAGAATTGGAGAAACTGTTTTTAAACACATATCTCAGAAAAAGGAACAACAGTAATTATCTCCCAAAGGACCTTCAAATTAATAGAGGAACAAATAGATGAAAACCACATTCCAACCACTTTGAGCTCTTGTTGAATTCTAAGTACAGTCCCATGAGGCAAAGTGTTACTTTTACCTTTAACTCTTTTGCTGCGACATTCGCATATATCTGAATGAGTATTCCCATCCGCTGGCTGTGGCATTCAAGTTTTCCCCATGAGCTCAAAAAGACTTTATTCAGTGTGAAACTGTTTCAAGGATTTTTCTCCATTTACAAGATTTTTAAATGTTTTCCTATGGTTTGCACTATCAACAACAAAGATGTTTTATATGCCATATTGTGTAACATTTTATAGTATTTTTATGTCATCAATACCATTAGATTCTAATTTACCTATACTTAAATCTAATTGATGCCACTTAGTGTGTTTGATTATTTTTTGCTAAAATTCAATATAATGGTAAATTTATTACCATGTAACAAAAATTTAAAGTAAAAATAATCCTCACACCTGTTAGAATTGCTATTATCAACAAGACAAGGAATAACAAGTGCTGGAGAGGATGTGGAGAAAAAGGAACTCTTGCACACTGCTAGTGGGAAAGCAAATCAGTGAAAGATGGTGTGGAGGTTCCTCAGAAAGTTGGGAATGGAGTTACCATATGACCCAGCAATCCCCATTCTGGGGATCTACCCAAAAAACCTGAAAACCTTAGTCTGCAAAGACTTATGTACCCCAACGTTCATTGCAGCGCTGTTCACAGTGGCCAAAACATGGAAACAATCCAAGTGCCCTGCAACAGATGACTGGATAAAGAAGCTGTAGTACATATACACAATGGAATACTACTCAGCTATAAGAAAAGATGAAATAATGCCATTTGCGACAAAATAGATGGACCTGGAGATCATCATGCTTAGTGAAATAAGCCAGACAGAAAAAAACCAAAAACCATATGACTTCACTCATATGCAAAATATAAAACTGAAAGCAACAAACAAACAAAAAACTCATGGACACAATCAATAGTTTAAGGCAGTTCTCAACCTGTGAGTCGCGACCCCTTTGGGGGTCGAATGACCCTTTCACAGGGGTCACCTAAGACCATCAGAAAACACTTATCAGATATTTACATTACGATTCATAACAGTAGCAACATTACAGTTATGAAGTAGCAACGAAAATAATTTTATGGGGGTCACCACAACATGAGGGACTGTATTAAAGGGTCGCAGCATTAGGAAGGTTGAGAACCACTGGTTTAAGGATTACTTGGGGGTAAGGGGAGAGGGGGTGGGAGCAGAGGGATGAGGTGGGAGAGGAGGAAGGGGGAGCCAAATATCTGGTGATGGAAAGAGAAGTCACACTGGATGGTGAACATATAATGCAACAAATAGACAATGCACTGTAGAACTATACACCTGGAACCTATGTAACTCTTGACAACGATTGTCATACCAAAAAGTCTAACAATAAACACATTAAAAAAAATAAAGAATAACAAGCAAAAACATACAAATAATGTCATTCATATACAAAGCAACTCAAAATGTTATTATTAAATGCATAAAAGTCAAAATATCAACTTTTTTTGTGGCTTTCTGACACATTTTGAAAAAAAAAAAAACTTGAATTAACGCAGTGAAAGGGTTAAGGCAATAATTACGAGCTGAACCATCCTTAAATACTTTGAATTTGTTATACCTTAACATTCCACAAATCCTGAGAGCTCCTAACCTTGACCTCACCCACTAAACACTGTTATCTTCCAGGTGTTTGGTGCAACTGTTAATAAGGTACTACAGGTAAGGTGCTACAAAGCTGTCAAAGTTGAAGGTTTGGGAGTAAGCAGCAGTTATACTGGACACTTAGTCCATCTGCCTGCTCATACACATCCATAATTTAGCTTGAACTATCCTGTATATTGATCCTGCATAGCAAAAAAAGAAAAAGTGTCAGTGGGTTACTCTTCACACAAAGGTAATCACTAATTGAATGGAGGTGAACACAGAGAAAAGTTATCAGTACAGGAACTTAAGCTGAAGTTATCACATAGTCCTGGGGCCAGCAGCCACATGCAAAATTGATATAGAGCAATAAGCAGTGATTATAGAAACCTCAGGCCTGAGATAGGACATGGCTCCTGACTGACACTCTAGTTCCTCTTAGGCCCAGTGGCACTTCAGTATCTGTCTGTTGATGTTCATGGCATTTTCTGTTTGTATCTTTATAATAATGATTCCTTTTCAAGTCAGCCTGAGTAAATTTCTGTTCTTTACAACCAAAGAGAGCTTTATCATAAAACACTATTGCATGTTTTCATAAAATACACATAAAATTCTGTATTTAAATTTTTTGAATGGGCTCAAATGTTCCAATGTATATTTTGATAATGATTTACTGGAGAATGAATGCATGTTTGTATATTTCTTATCACAATGTTCTTTTTTAGTATTCAGATGAACACTAAAATTTACCATATAATCTTTCATTTCAACTTGTCTCTCTAATGTTTTTACCTCAAAATTTCCCATTTTCTTGCAATACTTTAAAGTTCACTTATACTGCTCAATAGTAATTCTAAATTTTAAGTGAATTTGAGTATTTACTTGAAAGAATTTTTCAAACCCTAGCATGAATTCACAAATAGAGGTCTTACTACAAAAAACAAAAACAACAACAAATCTCAGTTCTAAGATATACATTTTACATTTTAATTATTAAGATATCAGAATTTTTCTTGTAATAAATGTATACATTTAATGAAGTACTATTTGTCTTCATTTTTCCTCAAAAAGCTATTAAATTCATGATGTGTCTTATAATCAACTAGAACTGGGGAAAATGATAGTATAAATCATAACATTTTCTATGTATATTCATAACTGTTTTGTAAACAGTTCAAGTGGGTATCCATTTTTTACATATTCTGAACTTTTTAAAAACTCAGAGAACTACAGTCTGTGCACCAATAGTGTTTCTAGAGAGCATTAAGTCCAAGCATTTTGCTTTATGGGTGGGGGAACCTAATGAGGTTCAGGAGTCCCATGGCTGGTTAATGTGCAGAACCTGGAACAGTATGACTCTCCTGATTGTCCAAAGTATGTTCTTTCCACTCCATTTATCTTAGAGAAAACTATGCAATGCCTCTGACAATGCTGATAATGCTGCAGAACAAAAGTTGGGAGAACAAAAGTTAGCAATGGCTATTTCCTACAGTTCTGTGATTCGTGGCACCAGAAAAGGACACAGCTGTGCTTTCAGAAGCAGGTTGATGGTGCAGCAATTTGAGATAACTGCCACCAGATGGGAGCAGTGTAGTTTTCTTTACTGGGTAGCAAGATGACCTTTCCAGCCAGAACTGAAGAAATGAGTCACACGCCTACCACACGACGTAGGCAAGCACAACTGGTTGAGAAGAGCCAGCTCAGATTCTCAAAGCCCATGACCATCATAAATCTAAAGGCAAAGAAACGAACCACTATGCCTAACACAGAACCATGTTATTAAGCATCTATATCCATACAAGGGCTTCCTCGCAGGTAAAGAGCATTTGAATCAGTGATCTTAACCATGAGATCAAAATTGAAGGCTGACAGGATTTGCCAACTTAAAAATGTTGGTCACTATTACTATGGAGTTGACCAAATGAAGCCGTAAATTACTAGGTTGGAAGGTAGAGGGGAGACAGCACCACTCAAGATACTTCTCGGGCACAGGTTCGCCACATGGATCAGAGTAATAAGATTCTCAATCACAGTTAAATAGGGTTCAGGCTATTACTGAAGAAGGCAGCTTAAGACTGTCAGTAGAGATGCTCATTTCAGATTTTGCACCCCAAGATCTTTTTTTTGAAAATTCATTTTTATTGTTAGCCTTACTGGGGTGAAATCTGTTAGCAAGGATTATATAGGTTTCAGGTATACAATTCTACAGTGCATTGTCAACACCTAATGTGACTTCTCTTTCCATCACCTTATATTTAGCTTCCCCCCTCCTCTCCCACCCCCTCCTCTTTCTCCCCTCCCTGACCTACTTATCCCCAAATAAACATTAAACTATTGATTGTGTCCATGGGTTATTTGTTTGTTCATTTCTTTTTTCTTTGCTTTCAGTTTGACCCAGCAATCCCCCTTCTGGGGATCTACCCAAAAAACCTGAAAACCTTTGTCCTCAAAGACCCATGTACCCCAATGTTCATCGCAGTGCTGTTCACAGTGGCCAAAACATGGAAACAACCAAAGTGCCCTGCGAGAGATGACTGGATAAAGAAGCTGTGGTACATATACACAATGGAATATTACTCAGCTATAAGAAAAGATGAAATATTGCCATTTGCAACAAAATGGATGGACCTAGAGATCACCATGCTTAGTGAAATAAGCCAGACAGAGAAAACAAAGAACTGTATGACTTCACCCAAGATCTTGACTAAATATAAAAACCTAAAGCTGAGTTGGGGGTGGTTTGAACACAACTAAGAAAAACTAACATTCAGTATGGCCTATGCCAATCTCTCTGTCTACTGTCATTTTTGGAAATGCTACGATAAATATCCATGATTTTACTGGAATGCTTTTTTTTTTTTTTTTGACAATCCATGAATTTACTAAATCACAAAGGGAAAAGGATTTGATCCATTACGTAAGGTGAGTAAGAGAAATAGGCAAGATAACTGTGGCACACACTTTGGCTATTAAATATGTAGGAAAATCATTTTACTTCCACAAATAAACATGTTTTCTCCCACTTTCCCTAAAATATAAAGCACTTGTAATCTAACTTCCTCCTCCTAATTTTTGATGATGTGAATGGGTACTTACCACTCTGAGTTTAGAGATTTTGTGCCATTCCCCTTTGTATAATCATGTTCTAGAATAGCATGTAAAATATCATGGGCACTCAAAAATGAATTAACTTTCCTCTTAATGTTATTATAGAGCATAGAAAAGGCTACAGAGAGTGGTAGAGACTGTGGGAAACAAAGGCATATGGCTCATGAAAAGGAACAGCTCCTACACAATTCCAGATAATAGTTGCCATGTAGGAATGTGGACCAAGTTTTGTCAGATCTCCTAATTTCTAAAGATAAATTGGAACCCCAAAGCATTATGTGAACTCTCCAGATTTAAATACTGGCAGCAAGTCACATTTTTAAATTAACAATAGACAGACTGACACTGTGGAGCAGGGGTGTTCAACCTTTTGGCTTCCCTGAGCCACAGTGGAAGAAGAATTGTCCTGGGCCACACATAAAATACATCAACACTAACAATAGCTGATGAGCTTAAAAAAAAAAAAAGTGCCAAAAACATCTCATAATGTTTTAAGAAAGTTTACAAATTTGTGTTGGGCTGCTTTCAACGCCAGCCTGAGCCACATGTGGCCCGCAGGCTGCTCGTTGGACAAGCTTGCTGTAGAGGCTAAAGAAAACACATCTGAGAGGCTTTAGACAGTCTCTGAGCCCATAGTTTTCTAACTTTGATCTAGTCTAACTCTGTCATTTTCCTAATGATCAGAGAGGGAAAGCGACACAGCCAGTGTTACACAACATTAAAGATGACTTGAAAATAAGATTACACACACACACACACACACACATACACACACACACAAGGGTTGTATGAAAAAAATCCAGCCATATATGTTTCTATTTTTCATAGTACATAGCTGGATACTTTCTGGACAGCCCTCACATATCTATTAGCTCATACACTGGTTATCACAGTTCTTGTCTTTCTTCACTGAAGTTTATGAAATATTCCCCTTCCACACCCAACCAGTATTTGTATATGACTTTATAGTTGTATAAAGAAATCTCAAAATAAATTATTTCATTTATAGCTTCATAATAACTGAATGAGATAGGTGAGCTATACACTATCTCCATTTTCCCAACAGGAAGGAGATGGAGAGAGATTAAAGTCCTTTCACAAGAACACACAGAACTAGCTAGTGGTAGAGCTCAGCCCAGGTCCCTCATCTTTTAAGATCAGCTTTATATATAATACAATGCAACCTTTTAAATGGATAGTTTGATGTGTTTCACTCTTGTAATCATCACCACAATCAATCCATCATTGCAAGCAGTTCCTCATGCCATCTCCCTGCTCCTTCTCACACCATCTCATATAACTTCCGACCTGCTTTCCATCCTATAGATTAATTTTGCTTGCTCTAGAATAAATGAAATCATATAGTATGCACTCCCGTGTCAGGTTTCTTTAATTAAGCATAATATTTCTGAGATTCACCTTCACTGATACATGTATCAGTAGTTTGATTTTGTTAAATTACAGACTAGCAGAATTCCACTGTATAGATCATTAGTTCCCAAGCAGTGATATGCCTTGGACCATACAGGGGTACACGAAAAATGCCCCAGGGGTATGTACTGGGCTATACGAGGGTACACAAAAAATAATCGTAATGGTGAAAATACGTAAAGTAAAAAAATGCAAAACATTACTTATGGAATAATAAATGTTAAGTTTGAATCACTGTTAATGGGAACACTTCAAAATTAGATTGCATTAGTGAATGATGACTGATGAGGGCATGGCTATAAACCCTTACCCCAAACCGTTCTTCTACCAATTATTACAGTCTCAGAACAATCCATTTGTGATGTTTCTAGAACTTCCCCAAACATATAAATACATTCGTAGCCAGACTATGTGATCAATTTAGTTATTAAGTAAAACTAAGTATGTTGTCTTTAATTGTGATTCTTTTCAAGTAGTTTTTTAATTTAATGTTTAACATAGTTTCAGTTATTATTGTGAGTGATCTTGAAGCATGTCATTTATGGATCAGTGGTTGAAAACAAGAATGGTTAAAAATCCAAAACCTGATGTGGTATATAACCTGTCGCCAAGTACTCCTCAACACGTGTCTGCAGCCACAAGTACACTCACACCAGAAGACAGTGAAAAGGTGCAGGCTTCAGATACTACACAGAAGAAAAGGAAATACTCTAAAGAGTATATTAAATATGGATTTTCATTTGCAGGGGATGATGCCTTTAAGTGTTTGCTGTGTGGGGGGAAATATTATCCAATGGTAGCATGAAACCCTCTTTACTTATGCGACATTTAGAAACCAAACATCCTATGTATAAAAACAGGGAGTTCCCTGATGGTGTAGTGGCTTAAGGCTTCAGCGTTGGTGCTGTCAGCGCTGCGGCCTGGGTTCGATTCCCAGTCAGGGAGCTACCCACATACCAAAAAGCAAAAACAAAGAAATGCATTATTTTTAGCATTTAGAAAAGTGTCCAACTGTTACTTCATACATGATGTCAGGAAACAAAGACAATGACAATGCAGTTGAGGCTTCATACCGTATTGCTTATTGCATGGCTAAAGGAGGTAAAAACCACACCACAGCTGAAGATTTAATTTCTCCTTGTATTAAGGACACCATTTTTTGTATGTCTGGGGAAGAACATGTTCACAAAATCAATATATCTCTTTTTCAAACAAAGCAATGTCTCAACAAATTCAAGAAATGTCTGACAATGTTAAAGCTGTAGTAGTAGACAAAATTATAAAAATTATATTCTTTTCTATCCAAGTCGATGAAAGTGTAGATGTTGTCATTTATCAATTTTGCTTGTCACTGCAAGATACTGGGTAGAAAATGAAATTGAGGAAAACCTGTTGCTTTATTACCCATGGACAGAGTGTACCACAGGTGAAGATATTTTTAATGCAAGCAATGATTATTTCATTGAAAAGGACATTAGTTGGTCGAATTGTTGTGGTGTACGTACTGACAGAGGCAAGCCTATGTCAGGTTTTACAGGCCTACGTGGCCGAATTAAAGAAGTAGCTCCCCATGTACCATGGAGTCACTGCTGCGTTCATAGACAAAGTCTTGCATCCAAACCTCTCCCTACTGAACTGAAAGACGTTCTTGATGAGACTGTAAAAGTTGTAAATTTTATTGTCACAACCACAAAACTCCAGATTGTTTAAAGTGATGTGTGAAGAAAAGAATAGCATTCACAGCACTTTTTTTTTTTTTTTTGCATACAGAGGTAAGGTAGCTAGCTATCTTATGGCAAGGTACTTACATGGGTATTTGAACTTAGACATGAAGTCCAGATATTTTTTGAAGACCATCATTTCCCTCTTGCTCCAAAGTTTCAGGACAGTGATTAGCTTCAAAGACTTACATATTTATCAGATATTTTTCTAGAAATAAACAAACTCAACTTGGGACTTCAAAATAGCTCAATCACTATATTCAAAGTAACCAACAAAACTTAATCAATGAATAAAAAACTGGAATTTTTGGCAAGTGTGTATTGAAACCTGAAGTTTTTGAAACTGCACAGCTTCTTATCTGAGGATGATTTGCACCTATCCCAAAATGTGAAAGAGAAAATTGTAAGTCACTTGGAAGGTCTTACGTGCCCTGTTAGAAGCACTTCCCTCAACGTGGAAAAGAAAAACAACTGGATTGCAGATCACTTCAATGAAGAATTCTTCAAAGAAGTTAAAATATCAACCAATGAAAAAGGGCAGCTGATCGAAATTTCAACTGATTCTTCTTTAAATTCTGCTTTTAAAAGAAAGCATCTTATTACCTTCTAGATATAGATGTCAGGGAGGAATACAAACAGCTCAGTGAGAAGGCACTCAAATACCTCTTGCCATTTACTAATACTGAGCTAGGGGAAAGAGGTTTTTCTTCTCATACATTCATAAAAAATAAGTACAGCAACAACCTTAATGTAAGTCCAGATTTAAGACTGTGTCTTGCATCTTTTGAGCCTGATTTCAAGAAACTAAGTACATCAAAGCAAGCTCAACGATTTCACTAACAATATTTCAATCCGCTAGTGATCTGCAGATTGTAACGATTATTACAGACTTTTCAGATAACAGAAATAAATATTATTAATAAATTAAGTTTGCTAAATACTGATCATCATGATCAATATTTGTTATGAATATTGTAAAATTAAATGTGGTTTGTACGTTTAGTGTAGTAATTTTTCTTTTCTAACTTATTACCTCATTTCCACTATTTTACATTAAGATAGGCACTGAATAAAAGTGTCAGTATTTAAAAAACAGCTGTTTCAAAAACAATTTATAGAAATGGGTTTAAAAGGTATACACAAGTGCGAAAATGTTCAGAACTGCTGGTATAGATTTTCCACAATTAGTTTATCCATTTACCTATTCAAGGACATTTGAATTGTTTCTAGCTTTTGACTATTATTATAAATAAAATATTCACACAGAAACCCTTTTGTGGCATAGGTATTTATTTCTCTTAAGAGTAATACTTAAGAATGGAATTGCTGGGTCATATGGTTATGTGTATATTCAGCTTTATAAGAAACTGCTAACCAGTTCCCCACAGTGATTGCACCATTTCACAGTCCTAACAGCCACACATAAGAATTCTGGTTGTTCTACATCCTCATCAATACTTGGTATTGCTGGTCTTTTTTATTTTAGTCATTCCAGTGAGTGTGTAGTGATATTTAATCGTGGTTTTAATTTGCATTTCCCTATAGACTCTTTATCATTTAAACTCCTAGGATTAGCAGCTTCCCACCACTTTCACAATAAAAGGCTTTAATAAGCATGGGATCATAGAGTCACCAATGAATTGCTGAGGTAATCTGAAGTTTTACCTCTAAAGCAGAGACGGCAGAATGCCTACTTCTCTCTTGGGAGAAGGCAAGTGAAAATTTGTAATACACGTGGGGGGAATTTATAATCTCTAAAATCTCAACTCTGATGTCAACAAGAGACTATTAGCATCATTATCATGACTAAAACTTTTTCAACAACATCTTTTCAGGAGACTTATCATGATATTCAACATCAGCAATGGGGCTTTTGGAAAATTAAGTATAGTACCTCCCTTGGTTGGTCTCAAGTACTGAATCATGCTATGGTACCAGACCCCAGGGGCTGTTCTAAATAAATCAGGACACTAGTGACTTCCTTCCACTTAGCAAGGAAAAGTGAGGAATGGGGCAGGTAAGGTGAGTGGGAAGGAAAGAAAAACACCAGAGTGATGATCTGAGTGGTGATGTGCACAGAGACGGGAAACAGCTGGGCAGACAGTGAGAACGATTAGTCCATGCAACAAAGAAGCCCATCATGGTGCTGAGGCAGGGTTTCTGGATTCACCACCAAAGAGGTTTTGGTGGATATTTTAACATCAGGCCTATATTCTAGGCACGAAAATCTGCCTCCTGCTTATTTCTTGCAGATTAAAAGACGTCATTTGCTAACTAACATCAGTCCCATCTACACATTTAGGAACGGTTTCCACTTGTCTGAGATGAAGGGAGACACAAACCAAAGGAGCCAGAGGATACTAAAATGGAAAACCTCGTGCAGATCCATATTCTGCTCTTCTAGCCCACTTTTTCCACCCTGCACACTTTCTCTTTTACAATAAGGTTTAACCCAGTGAATGCTGTTTACTTAATGCAGTTTCCCTTTGAATTACATGAGGAGAAGGAATGAGCATAAAATGCATCAGCTTTCTGAGGCTTCTCTAAATAACTGGAAGGAGAATCCAGTTAAAGTGGAATTTTTCTGGAAGATGTAAAAGAAAGGGCAACATCAGACAAGTTACTGGATCCCTTTGGCCTCCATTGCCTCAATTGCAGAAATTAAGACTAAATTAGTGGTTTTAAAACGGGGTTCCTCAGAGCTCTAGGATTACAGGGGTTATTTCAGTAACCCCATGAAGAAAAAGACCCCATTTAAGGGTAGGGCTCTGCACACAGCTTCCCTTATCTGTTTCATACTAATTCTGAAAAAAGATGCTAGGCAAAAATGGGGGGCAACTCTGCTTTAAAGGAGAAGAAAAAGTACCCGAAGAATATTCTGAAGCTCTATGTAGAAGTATTTTATAAAGAAAAAAGGGCTATATCATTGCAAGTCATGCAAACAGCCCTGACCTACATGCCTCCTACAGTATGTGCCCAGGCTGCTTCAGAGAAGGGGAGCTGTGCCACCACACCCACTTTACATTGAGACCAGGTAGCATTCCTGCAGAGTCGAACAGGTTAGTTTCAAACCCTGGCTCAGGCTAGCCACTGAGGCCCTGTCCTCTCACAGTAAAGGGCGGCTGAGATCTACGTCATAGCTTTTTGGACATTACATAATAAGCAGAGCACTTAGCACATAGGAGATAGGTGATGAATACGGGTGTTCCCTCCTTATCTACTCCCACCAAAAAAAAATCCTTAGTATTTGCATGATACCTGACTTATCATAAAGTTCTAAATCTGGAACATCTTCTTCCAATCAAGGCCACAAACCCAAATGCCCAGAGAGGCCAGACAGATCACCTAGAGGAGGGAGAGAGTCCAGGTATAACAAAATGTATACAGGGAACCTAAAGACTCACTGGGGACACCACGGGGAGCAGTGGAACTGCGCAAACCAGAACATGCACACCCCAGCTCCTGGGGAGCCATTTCTCAACTTCAGTCACTGTTGTCACAGAGGAATGTGGGCTGAGGGTTGCCAAGTTCTTTGATTTCCAAGAGAAGCTACAAGTTTAGGTAAAATTTCCTGATTTTTACATCCAGGAAACAAACTTTTTAAAAAATCTCTTAAACCCTGTGCAAGTTAATAAAAAACTATCTCTAGGCTAGGACTGTACTAGACAGCGCGGCTCCATCTTTATGGGAACCTTATGAAGTAAGCAGAGTATGTATTACAGTCTCCACTTGACTGGCTGGGAAAGTGAGGCACAGAGAAACCCTTAAGTGGCTTCCCTCATACTGCCGCTTAATTCCAGGACCAGGGCTAGAATCCACACCTTGGTTCTCTCCCTCACATTGCTGTCCCCTCCCTTCAACAGCACCCAATGCAGGAACACCTGCACTACCAAGGAAGGGAAGAGAAGACAGTGAAAGGCCAGGGAGGCTGACCAAAGCTCTGCTGCTCTAGCTGACCAGGTGGGCGAGAGTCCTTGCACAGTGAGAACTTGGGTGCGTGGCCCAGTGTCTGCAAGCTCCCAAAGGGAATGACACCCCAAAAGCCTACAAACACCCACCTACAATTTATTCACATTGAAGGCAATTTTGCCAAAAGTGTTAGAAGGAACAAAACATCTCAAAACTTTAAAACAGATGGCAAGGAGCAAAGCAAAGATTTCACAGGAGAAAAGGTCAATCTGAAGCATGTCAACATCGATTTCAGTGGGGACATGGGTTTGTTTTTTTTACTGTCAATCTCTCCTCACTTGCCTCAAATTAAAAACCACCAATGTGCCAGCTCCTTCTGGAAAACATGTCAACGCAGTCCCTTCTCCAGGCAGAAAGAGCACCCAGATGGGGATTGACTTACGGCATTCGACTCCATCAGGAGCTGTGGGCACAAGTCAGAGACTAGCAAACCGGCAGCGGTACAGAAACACCCACAGAGCCCAACTAAGGCCACCCAGGTTGAATGTGGGGTGACTAGCAATTGGTTCTTCCTTTCTAGGACTGCAAAATTGGGAAGCATCTTCAGTTCAGGGGTTTGGCAAAAGTCTCCAAAAAAAAAAAAAAAAAAAAAAAAAAAAAAAAAAAAAAAAAAAAAAAAAAAAAAAAAAAAAAAAAAAGACATTTCCAGGGAAGGTATCTGCCTGCCTGCAACAAAGGTTAGGGTTTTGGTAAATCAACTTGGCTCACACACCAGAGGCTTGTGAATTATTGCCCGAAGAACCAGAACATATGGGGCCTGTCAACAGCTAAGATCGACCGAAAGAGGGCCCTTCTCAAGCTACCTGGCCCACCTGTGCTGTACTGTTACCACGGGGTTCACTATCTGGCAAATGTAGACTGAAATGGTGAGAGACATCATTAGGGCCATATTCTTTGTTCTCTGAAACCCACTGACCAGTTTCCGCACGTCAGACTAAACCATGTTCTATTCTCTATACTATAGAGTCTATATTACTGGGGTGTTCTTTTAAAAACAGAAATTTATATCATTCACCTGTTTGAAACACCTCAGCCCCTCTTAGAATAAAACTCCAAATGCTGACCATGATCTGCAATACCCTATGTGATATTTGTGATGATCACTCTCTCCAGTCAAATACCACAAGCCTTGCACCACTCGCTCTGTTCTAGCCACAACTGCCTTCCTTCTTCCTCAATGTTGCTTATACTCCACCCTTCCTAAGAGTTTCTTCTGTACATGCTTCTCCCTTTGCCCTATTCACCTCATTCTTGGCCTGACCATCTCCTACTCTTTGAGGTTTCGGGCTGAAGGTTACTTTCTAGGACAAGCCTTCCCTGATTGCCCTCGGCCCCCACCCTCTTCTTCTGATGAGGTTATGTCCCTTGTTATACATAGCACCCTCTGCTTTTCCTTCAGGGCATATCAGGAGTATAATTAGATTCTCAGGTGGGTAATTCCTGATTGATGCCTTCTTTCCTTGAACCCTGTAAACTGCACAAGGGCAAGGACAATAACTGACTCACTGTGGCCTCTATCACCCAGCACAGTACCTACTACATAAATGGTACTCAAGTGTTGGTTACACAATGTGTTTGCCTCATACTATAAAAAATATCCCCCCCAAAAAATAATCTCAAAATAAAACAAAAAACATGACACATAGTCTCAGCGTTTCTGAAGATTATAACCTAGTTTGGGACAGAAGGGACACATTTTGAGAGAAAGTCCCTCAGTGAAAAAGGTAGTCACCCCTCCAGAGAAAAAACCTGAGTTCTCAGCCAAGCACAACTAAGAGCTGCATGAGACTGGAGCCCACTGGACCATATCCTGGGGCAATATGCTCAAGGTGCAGCGTTATGGAGAGCTGTACAGAAATCTCTGTGCTGTCACAGAGTGACCCTTGTTCTATGTGCAGTCCTTCTGTTAAAAACAACACTTACCTGGAAATGAAAACATTCTTTAGTTGAGAAGGAAAACAAATTACACTCCCCCCCAACACAATCCTGCATCATCCCTCACCTGAAGGAGTGGAGAGTCTCTTGGACATGAATTGTCTTGCCCCCTAAGCCACTGTTGTCAGCAATCTTCTAGTAAGCGGTGTGCACACAAATAGAGCAGCTGAGGTCAGCCAGAGGGCGCGGCATCAGTGCCCAGATCTGTCAGCCTCCCACCACAGACACCCAAGTTCTGGCTCTACTCATTTCCACCAAGACTTCATGTGTGTTACTTGTCCACATTCTCCAAAGAACTGGGGTTTTAGCAAAGCCAAAGTTTGGCTAATATCCTCTCAGCTCCCAACTGTTAATTCCAGAGCGTTCTGCTTTAACTTCGTGCATCACAGCTTACTTTATTTTCTGAACTTACTGCTTTTGTAGTAAGATCAGGTTAACTAGCTCCGTTCCTGAAAGGGCACGCTGTTCCAAAAAGAGCATTTACTAGTGTGGTGATTTGAGCTTAGCAGCCAGGATAAAAGCTGCGTTTTCTGTTCTACTAAGATATGCACTGACATTAAAGGTACATAATATAAAAGTTTTCAACTGCCTAGGTTTCATTAGAACTGGTCACCAGACACAACTGCTTTATCCAGGTCATCCTAATCTGCCTCAACCCACCTAGTTGTGAGCGGAGATGGGTTCTCATCCTAGAAAGCAGGATAACATTTTCTCAACTCCCAACTGTTGATTCCACAGTTTTCCAATTTAATTTCATGCTGAATTAAAGCCTTTCCCCTGCAGTTCGGAATATCTGACTATTCTACCCATTACTGCCATCCACCAGTCCATAGGTCATGGCCCCTCACCCAGTTCACAATCGCCTTGCCTTCCCAACTCCTGCCATCACCCAACCTGATTTCACCAGTCTTAACAACTCTATCCCCTAAACCTCTCCAGGAGCCACCTCCTCCACTCCATCCCTGATGCTCCTTTACACTCTCCTCTTTTCTTACCAGAAAAACTAAAAGTGAGTCTTAACTTTCCACCCTTGGAGCTCTTTCTCTTCTAAAATTTGTATTTAATAACTCCTCTTAAAATCATTGATTAGTTTCCCAAAGTCAGAATGGAGACCAAATTCCTTAGTACCACAGTACATGAGAACATTTATATTTTTCCCCACTTTGTTATGAAAATTTTCGAACATGCGTAGAGTTGAAAAGATTATACTGCAAACATCCATATACCCACCACCTAGAGTTTGCAATTGTTAATATTTGCCATATTTGTTTTATCACATATTTATCATCCATTTATGCAAATACCAACTCATCTTATTTTTTATGCATTTCCAAGTTACAGACCTCGGTGCATTTTTATCCTAAACACTGCAGCATGTTTTGTCTTTAGTGTTCAGAGTTCATGGTTCTTTAGGAAGTAAGGTAGAAATAAAATCTATTTATAGTAAAATGTATAAATCTTAAGTGTGTTACTGGATGAGTTCTGATAAATACGTCTTCACGTAACCCAAACCCCTAGAAAGATATAAAGACTTTCCACCACACAGAAAGTTCCCTCTTGCTCCTTTCCAGACAATCTGACCTTCATATCCCCACTAGAGACAATCACTGTTTTGATTTTTTTCATCTGTTACTAGTTTTATCATCTTTCCAATTTCATATAAATGGAATCATACACACACGATATGTGCTTTTCATGTAAGGATCTTTCACTCTTTATAATAGTTTTATTGTTGAATGTACTGGGTAGTTTGTTACTTTTGTGGCTGATTAGTATTATATTATTTAAATAAACCTGTTTATCCTTTCTCTTACAGATAGACATTTGGGTCATTTCAAACTTGGAGGTATTATGAAGAAAGCTCTATATGCATTCTTACACAAGTCTGTTTGTGTCATGTTTTATTTCTCTTGGGTAAATATCTAATACCCAAGAGTGTAAGTGCTGGGCTACTAGTTAAGAGTATATTTAATTTTATAAGAAACTGCCAGACCTTTTTCCAAATAGGTTATATTATTTTATACTCCCATCAACAATGTATGACAATTTCAGACCCTTTATAATCTGAATACTATCTGGTCCTGGCCCAATGCGATCTCATAATGCTCTCTCCTTGCTATTACCAAGCTTTCAGAACTTTAACTTTTTTGCTGCTTTACTCCCAGAAGACTTAGGCATGCCATTTCCTCTGTCTGGAATATCTTGTCCCAATCTTCTGCTTGATAAAAGGAGTTTAAGATTGTTAAAATAATACCTCTTCTGTGAAGTCTTCCCTTTCCCTGACAATCACCTCCAGGCTTTCATATTATGGTATACATTTGGCTAGTACCTCTGTTGTTGCACTTATCACAATGTATTATGATTATCTATGATATGTTAATCTCTCCACAAGATAGGCTAAGGCAAAGAGGGAGCCACTCTCTTCTGCCCTGGTAGAAATGACACTTGTTATCATAATCCTTTGTGTTATATTACATGATACTTTATAAAGTATTTTTATATGAAGTATACTACCTATACTTTATGATACTTTAATGTTATCATTAAACACCAGTTTAAGGACTGAATATTGTGAAACCATAAAGACAACATCCTACATTGTTCTCTAGGTGGGGCACTTAACCAAAGAAAATTGAAATGGCAAGAAGAGCTTCCTACTTCTCTTGGAGTCCTCAGGGCTAGCATACTACCAGGAACATGGGAGATGATTAATAGATGTTTCATAAATTAATAGCAAATCTAATCATGTTATTTCCCTGCTCATAATTCTCCTCTAGCTCTCAACCACCTCCAAGATAAAATCCCAACTTTAATGTGGCATACAAGGCCCATCATAATCTGGAGCCCACACTAAACTGAGTGCTTGGATGGCATCCTCCAACGCCTCAGTGGTTTTTGCTTGTATTTTCTATCTGGAATGCCTGTCTTCTCTTTAGTTAGTAAACCTGTAACTGTTAAGTCCAAGTGTAGCTCAAACCAGGACCCTATGTGAACTTTCACCTAAGAGAATGCCGCTTCCCTATTACTTTCTTGCCCTGATTATATCTCATTTGTCTGCGTTCCAGTCTTCCTCGCCAAGACTGTCTTTTCTCAGAGGGCAAAGATTTTAGTTTATTTTTGTTCACTGTAGGGCACACATTGGTCTAACTTACCACACCCTTCACCCTATGCTTCTCTTAGCCACGGCTAACTGGACCAGGAGTGGGCAGCTGGCACATTCTTTCCACCGAAAATCCGAGTGACAAACTCAGGAACTGTAATCAGACGGTGCTGTACAACCATGTAGACTAGGCTGGTGGCTACTGTTCATCACGTGCATGCTCACAAATAATCAGAGAAGAGTGTTCTCCAGAAAAGGCAAGAGAATGGAACTGACACTGGAAGAAGCTGCAATCCGAGCCTATGAGGCTCTGAGGCGAGGCCGGCGGTGAGAAGAGCCACCTGGTAAGTTTCCAGTACTCACAACATCCAGCTTCACATCTGTGAAGTGCTGTTGGGTTCTGAAAGGGTCCCCTGTATTTACCCAATAAATTCTTTTTGTTACTTAATTTGAATTACATTTCTATTCCTTGCACCCAATGACCCTAAGACACTTCACACCAATGTTTATAGAATACACAAGCTCTGATATAATCTAAGTTTTAATCACTATAACTGTTACAGGCTATTTTAAATGAAAGTATCCATTAACAGAGTGTTAAAACAGTATTAAAAATTTGCACTTGAAGACAGAGAATTTTTAAGTTAAGGACTGGATGTACAGTAATATAGAATCTGCATTACTATACAGAAATCTAAGAAATAAAGTGGTCAAAAATCTATTTGGGTAAGGACAGTCACAAGGAACCTGAAAAGGGGGGACACAGTCGCAGTGTAACTTTTCTTAGGCTCACAGGGAGACACACAAGATCCCTAGCACTCAGAGTACTCATTTCTGAGGATGTTGTGAAGATGGTTTTTACCTGGGATTACCAGAAAGTAATACAGAGACGAGGATTTAGCCCTCAAGTGGGAGAAAACAGAGTGAAGTCTTTCATAACAAGTGAAAAAAGAACCTAGCCATGTCTCCAAAAAGACCAGGAGCATGTAACTAGTGACCAACACACTGAATTACATGCAGGAAAAACTTCCTCTGCCTCTGGTATAAAACCAGGGTCAGGACTAGGGTAAGCAGAGTGAGGCACCTGCCTAGGCACAAAACAACAAAGTCAGTAGTAATAATTTTTCCTTCTGACTCAGGCTGCAGTATGACTGGCACAGCACTGTTAAACTGATCCTGACTTTATTTTAAATTCTTACATTTTGTTCATCATGATTTCTTGCATTCATTTTTATTATAAATATTTGCATTAAAATACTGGGAGTTCCCTGATGGTGTAGTGGCTTAAGGCTTCGGCGCTGGCACTGTCAGCACTGCAGCCTGGGTTCGATTCCCAGTCAGGGAGCTACCCACATACCAAAAAAAAAAAATTATTTATGTTTATTACTGAGTTTTGGGGTACCCCTTTAAATTCTTACTTGGAATGAGAGTCTCATTCTAATCCCAGCTCTATGTGAAACTATTCCTTGCACAGTAGAGAAATCTGCCCAGGCATCAGTATCCATGCTGTCCTTCAACTCTGCTCCATGGAAGACCTGAGAGGTCAAGACATTTCTCAGGGGAAGAGAACAGAAACTCAGTGTCTCCAAAGGATGTGGGGACTGGGAAACAGGAAGAGAAACAGAATTGTGGAGTCAGTTTCTGGCTCTCATTGGGAAGTAAGCAATGTAGTAAAGCTCTAAGGATGGCCTATTCATAAGCTCTCTTGGGCACAGATGAGATCAGACTTGACTCAGGCACCAAACAAACAAAGAAACCAAGCTTCGCTGCTTCACTGAAGCAGAGATCAAGCATTAAAAGCCTAGATACCAAATGACTATAACCTCATCAACTAGGCCAGGGGTATCCAATCTTTTGGCTTCCCTGGGCTACACTGAAAGAATTGTCTTTGGCCACACATAAAATACACTAACACTAATGACAGCTGATGAGCTGAAAAACAAAACAAAACAAAACAAAAAAAATTCAAAAATATCTCATAATGTTTTAAGAAAGTTTACGAATTTACATTGGGCAGCATTCAAAGCCATACTAGGCCACATGAGGCCTGCAGGCTGTAGGATGGACAAGCCTCGGCTAGACTGATAATAAATGAGTACCAACCAAAAGAAAACAGAGAACTATAGGTTAGGAGAAAAGTGGGTCTTCCAATAACCAGAGTCTTGGGAGCCTCAATCAAGGGTTGAAGAAAGAGGCTATTGGGTCAGTGCAGAGCAGCCAAAAGCCTAGGAAAAACATCTGAAGCTTAATTAGAAAAGTGCTCACTTACTCAGGAGCCAATACAGGGCACCAAGAGAAATCAAGATGTCACAGGGTTCTAAGGGATTTATGCCAACAAGGAAGGAAAGTATAGCTGAAGAACAGAAAATCCCATCTGACTTGGAAGTAGAAGGATAATTCTACTCAAGTATCCAGTACTATTGAAAAGGCTGTACCTCAAAGAAAAGTTAAGGAGAGGGAAAAGAATAGAGCTGAGTATTCCCTGCTGTATCAGCAAGTAGTCTGAGTTAGGCAGTCTCACCTTCTGGTAACCGTGTGCCTGGAAAACAACATGGAAATATGTACAAAAAGCCCACGAGATCTTTTTACTCAAAAATTTCATTTCTAGAAATCTATCTTAAGAAAATAATCAGAAATATTTACAAAATGTACACAAAAATGCTCGAGACAAAAAGAATTATAAGTACAAAAATGGAAATTACTTAAATGTCCAATAAGAAAAGATTCAGGTTTAATGCAATCCCCATCAAAATCCCAAAGGCATTTTTTTAAAAAAGAAACAATCATCAAATTTGTATGAAACCAGAAAGAACCCCGAATAGCTAAAGCAATCCTGAGAGAAAAAAGAACAAAGCCTCAGGTATCACATTCCCTGACTTCAAATTATACAAAGTGACAATAATTAAAACAGCCTGGTATTGGCAGAAAAACAGACACACAAACCAATGGAACAGAACTGAGAGCCCAGAAATAAATCCACACATATTCATGGGCAAATCATTTTCGACAATGGAGTCAAAAACATACAGTGGAGAAGAGAAAGTCTCTTCAATAAGTGGTGCTGGGAAAATTGGAAAGCCACATGCAAAAGAAGTAAAAAGCAAAAATAAATGAATGGGACTATATCAAACTAAAAGGCTTCTGCACAGCGAAAGAAACCATCAACAACACAAAGAGACGACCAATCAAATGGGAGAAAGTATTTGCAAACAACCCCTCCAATAAAGGGCTAGTATCCAAAATATATAAACAACTCATAAAACTCAACCTCATAAAAAATACCAAACAATATAATTAAAAAATGGGCAGAGGACATACAAACAGCCAACAGATATATGAAAAAATGTTCAACTTCACTAGCAATTAGGGAAATGGAAACCAAAACCACAATGAGACACCACCTCACATCTGTCAGAATGGCTATTATCAACAAGAAAAGTAGTAATAACAAGTGTCAGAGGAGCTATGGAGAAAAAGGAATCCTCATACACTGCTGGTGGGAATATAAAATGATATAACCACTATGGAAAACAGTACGGAGGTTCCTCAAAAAAGAATAGAATTACCATATGACCCAGTAATCCCTCTTCTGGGTATCTACTCAAAAATTTAAAAACAATTTATCTGTAAAGATACATGTGTCCCTATGTTCATTGCAGCATTATTCATGGTGGCCAAAACATTGAAACAACCAATGTGTCCTTCGATAGATGACTGGATAAAGGAGATGTGATACACACACACACACACACACACACACACACACAATGAAATATTACTCCATAAGAAAAGATGAATGCTGCCATTTGTAACATGGATGGGTCTTGAGATCATCATGCTAAGTGAAATAAGTCAGAAAAAACAAGAACCATAAGATTTCACTTACATGCGGAATGTAAAACAGAAAGCAACAAGCAAACAAACAAAACAAACTTAGACAAGTTTACTAGTTACTAGAGAGGAAGTGAGGAAGGGGAAGGCAGAAGAGGGTAAAGGGGTCAAACATGTAGTGACGGAAGAAGACTTGACTCTGGGTGGTGAACACAGAATGCAATATACACACGACGTATTGTAGAATTGTACACTTGAAACTTAATATCATCTTATTAACAACCAATGCCACTCCAATAAATTTAATAAAATTAAAAAAAAAAATTTTTAAGAGACAAAATCTTCTATACTTAAGAGACACGGACTTGAAGCCAAATGAAAAATGAAAAATGAGCTAGTGGTATTGAGGGCCATATGAGGAAAGTACTAATTGAAATGCAGGAAAAGCTTAGCCCTGAAAAAAATATGTAATACTTTAGAGTTAATTCAGTGTCTTCATTGTTGATGTTATAGAAATTTGGAGTATCAGAACTATTCTTTAAAGAATGAGATAACAGTGCTCATTGACAAATTATCATCATACTCATCATGACTGACCATTCTGACCTAATTTTCTTATCTGCACATTAATGCAGGTATTTTTCCCTAACAATTTCTACTATACCCTAAACCACTTTGTATATTTGGGAATATGAGCCATATTTGGAATGTGCATTCACCACTGATATCAGACAAATAAGCCAGAAGCAAAACCATTTATTTGACTCTAGGATACTAAATGCACCAAATTGCCTAGAAATAACAAAATGAGGCTTAAAAGACTAGGATAAATATTCCTTGCATTTTCTGAGAAATACTAACATTAGCCATCAAGCACATAGGACGTTCCTTTAGCATCACTGAATGAGCCATAGTTTCCTCACAAAGAGTAGCTTTATTTTTGCCAACTACGTATGATTCTGCTGCTAAACTATTATTCAAAATTAATATTCCATTTTGCTTATAGGTATGTACAATACATAAATTAATAAGTGCTGGTACAAAAAAAAAGAGAAGATTTGGTTAAAATTTAAAGTTTGTTCATACTAAAGAACATTGCGTAGCCATTAAATAGTTAATGTTTTAATATATTAAAATGCAAACAATATATTGAATAAAAGAACAAGACACAAAGTTCTAAATTTATTAAGAACACAACTATGTAAAAATGCATATGGTAGCAAAACGACTAGAAGAAAATACAACAAAATGCTGAAACTGAAACAATCAAAACATTTTCTAAGACTGAGTTACCTGTGTATGATGGGACTGTAGATGATTTTTTTCTTCTGTATTCATTTCTCTATTTTTCCAAATTTTCTAATGACCATATATTATCTTTCTTAAATTAAAAAACAAAACAAAAAAACAACAAAAAATATCTCCTTTAGTTGTTAGTTTATATATAAAACCTGCCTTTCAAACCTGGGGAGGTGTGTTAAGAATGTAAGTCTCCAAAATGGACCAGGAGCACCCCAACACCAACTGACGCACAGAATTAAATACAGAGCAAACATCCTCTGCCTTTTTTTGTAAACCAGGGCGAGGGACTAGCACAAAGGGAGTGAGGCCCTTGTCTGGGGCACAAAATTTAAAGGAAGACCAAAAACTCAGTAATGAAGTTATATAAATATTATTTTAAGGTATTTTTAAATGAAAATTAATGCAAAAAATCCACAATGACAAATTTCAAATTTTTAAATAAAGTCAAGATCAATATTGATTTTTTTCCCTTTGCCAATCTGGCTGGGCATATCACTGTTACTAATCCTGTCTTTATTTAAAATTCTGATATTGTTCACCGTAGTTTTTGCATTACTTTGTTTCTATGCCTACTGTAATCCTCACTAGCTGATTTCCTGGAAAACTTTTTCCACCCCTGCAATCATGGTCAGGGTAGTGAGGTGGACCAAAGCCTGTCTGAACTGATGGCAGCCTTAAGCAGGAACAAAAGAATGATGATGGCCTGGAGAAGGAGTAAACTGGCCTAGAGAGCCCACAGGTTCCCTCAGACCACAAGTCTAGTCCAAACTCCCTCTCCAGTGACCTGCTGGCATTAAAATAAGAAAAATTCTTTCCATTCAGAAAATATAGAGGATGTCAAAAAATATACATACACATTTTAAGAAAGGAAAAAAAAACTGTATTAAAATTGTAATATTGAACATATACCAATACCAAAAGCTGTCACATTTGACTTCTGCAATTACAAGAGCTGCTCAAAGAGTTTACCATCAGCATCCAGACACTTCTGATGATGGCGAACTACTGCTTGAGCAACACTGACCAAAGTGTCCACCTGTATTGCTGCACATGCCATTTCAATTTCTTCCCGAAGTACTGCCAGTGTTGCCGGTTTTCTACAGTACACCACACCCTTTAAGGGCCCCCATAGGTAACAGGTCAAAGGGTGCTAAGTCAGGAGAACGTGGGGAAAACTCAAA
Source organism: Lyroderma lyra (assembly GCA_004026885.1). NCBI lineage: Eukaryota > Metazoa > Chordata > Mammalia > Chiroptera > Megadermatidae > Lyroderma > Lyroderma lyra. The sequence continues at coordinate 244,855 of PVJL010000469.1, read as the reverse complement.
CAATGTTCTCAAATTTCAAATACTACTTCAAAATGGTCTTGTACCCCTTGAATGACAATCGTGCTTCTACCATTTTCTTTGACTGATCTGCCTGTCACATGATAACAACAGCATTCATTTGGTTAATGTCATCTTTTGAGCGAATGTCATACTACACTTTGCTACCATAATTCAATTCAACTTCAAAAAGTAATGCATGGATAAAAATCTCTTAAAATGTGTGTACATTTTTTTGGCACCCTGGTACATAACATACAAGGACTGCCATCCCCACCAACCATAAAAAGGAGCATTAGTTCTTAACAGAATACCATTTTTAAATATTTACATGTTAACAATTATGCTTGAGTTTAATGATGGTATAAACATAATGCACACATAAACATTCAAAAAGCAAGTGAGTGAAAGTCAATTAGAATAATTAGCTCAATTAGCTATGCTTATGAGAAGTGTTATATCAAGGCCTGGGTCTGTCTACCTGGGGATAGGCATAGGCATATATGCCTAGAAAAAATTGTCTCTAGAGCTCAAGAGCTCAAGTCCATGATCACCGAAGGATCACCACTGGGAAAGCAGTCTGAAAAATTATCAGATAATAACTCAGATACAATCTGAATATAAGGAGAAAGAAACAGAACACACAACGTAACACTCCCTGGCATTAAGGCCACATGGCCTATTCTCAATCAGACCTTCACATCTTCCAGCTACTTCATGGCACATCTGTTTAGGACACATCCAAAAATAGCACTATTGAGATTGAGCTCTGTGCCAAGCACTTTCACATGCATCATCTAATTGCATTCCCATGACAATCCTGTGAGGCAATTATTATCATATCCGTCTACTCGATGAGGAACTAAAGGTTCACTCTGTAAGCAGCAGAACCCCAATAACCTGGATGTGTGCCCAGTACCCTGGATCTGTGCCTGGCAGGCTCATTTCCTAAAGCCCACCTACAGAACACGTTTCCAAAGCTTCCTCCGGCATATTCTACTGTGGTCATCTCATCAAACTACCCATCATGCATTCAGAAACTCAAGTCCCACTTTACCAAGAAGGAAAGTGAGACACAGCAAAGCAGAGAATTCACCTAACTTTCTACCATCTGACCTCCGGCACCACATACTTAAGAGTGGGCCACTGTGCTGTTCTGAGGAACCAGGCTGCTCTGCAGAATGTACTTCCCAGTTGTGAGGGGGAAATGGTGCCCGAATACTATCAGGTTCCCTTCTAGGTGAAACCTAGACAAGGAGAGCTGAGTGACAACATAGGAGAGTACCAGGTAACTACCAGTGCGTCAGCTTTCAGCACATCATCCACCTTCCAGTACAGTGGAGGGGATCACTTCCCAGACCTGCCACAACTAAACTGCGGGAGGGATTTCAGCTACAAGGTTTGTTACATTCCTGCCCTCCTGGCCCCAAACCTCTCCTCTTGTCCTTTGTATTCACTCCAACAGTAGAAGGCAGGGTGCAATCTATACTGTGCCAAAGGAAAGGAGCCAGGTACTGGCAAGGGCCCTCTCCTTACCCCAACCATGTTAGTTTCCCCAGGAGCACAAGGGACCCAGACCAAGCAGCAGCACATGTCCACAGGGGCTAGCAGTTTAGGTTGGGAGGCAGTGAGGATGAGTTCTTTTCACCATCCTTGTATCTCTTTCACTTCATCTTCACTTGGGCACCCTGGGAACACAGGTTCTGGGACAATGTGACCTCGGTTAAAGGGGAAAGCTTGTACTGGGGAAGGAGTAGAAGTCAACGCACTTCCCTCCCACGCGCAGGGCTGTAAAGTGGAACGCGGGGGCCTTACCTCTCAACTTTCAAGCAGTAATTACTTAAGGCAAGTCAAGGGTTTTGGATGAAGTGAAAAACGGTTTACACTAGCCAAAATCAGAGCATACACACATCCCAACACCAATTATGGTAATAAGAGTATGTAAAGGGATTGTGGGAACTGTTTTCAGTGAAATTTTGAACAGAAAGATGCCTTTAAGGATTTTCTCTGAATGCTGAATATTAAGAGATGCTGACTGGTCCCAGCCTGCTTCATTGCAATTAGTGATTCAATCCCAAGGAAACCTGAGAGTCCAATGCTGAGCACATCTACAACCTGGCTCAGACAAGAGTTCAAATGCAATGAGATCCTATTCCCAGGTACACTGCCTTCCTTCCAACACCCACTGATCTATACAACACAGCCACCCACTTTTGTTTCTAAAATTATTCTTGGGGTCAAAAGCATCATTTAAAAAAATCTCAGGGAGTTCCCTGGTGGTGTAGTGGCTTCAGGCTTCGGCTCTGGCCCTGTCAACGCTGCAGCCTGGGTTCGCTTCCCAGCCAGGGCACTACCCACATACAAAACAAACAAATAAACAAAAAATTAAAAAAATAAAAAAATCTCAACATTGAAAGGGTCTCAACTCCTTCCTTTCCATTACCTCTACCTACCGACAGTTCTCAAGCCCCGAAAAGTCCAGAATCCACCCAGTGTCCTCAATTTTCATGCCACTCCCTCTTCTAAGTTCCCCTACATTAGCCCCTTCCTTGTCCCCATCCCCACTCCTGTCTCTGGAGCCCATCGCTACCCCTTTAAAGATTTCACTCCAGAAATAGTCCTCCTGCCTTGTATTTTCAATTGCTCCTCACTACTGTCCTTCTCCCACCAGTATTGAAACATGCTCCAGTCTCTCTGATCTTAAAAAGAAAAAAAGAGGGGGAAAAATATCTTTCCCCCTTTCTTGATCCAACTAGCAACCACCCCATTCCCCCCTTTCACAACAAGACATTTTTAATTGCCTATTCTCTCTCTCCAGCGACCTCCCAGTCATGCAGAAACCTCTTGTAATCTGATTACTGTCCTCTCCAAGACTCTCTGTGTGGCTCAGTCCAGTACACTACTTTCCAGATGTTATCACGTGTGACAGTTGTGCAGCACTGTTCACTGGTGACACTCCACAATCCAACACTCTTTCCACTGGGCTTCCAAAGGAAGGGACATTCCATGCTCAGCTTTCTCCTCTGTTTCTGTCTACTTCTTGGTCTCCTTTAGAGTTCATCCTCTTCCTGTTCCTTAAATGCTAGTGCTTTTTAAAGATTCAGTCCTGAGTCATCTGTGTTTGCTCTGTAAATGCTCTGTAGGCAAGTTCATCCATTAAGCAGTTAAGCATCCTTTAATTACAATCAAAATATTGACAACTCTTCTCATAGGTCCAGACTCACATATTGGACTTTCTCAATTAGCCTGAGAGACATTTCCACTTGTAATTTTCATAGGCACTCCAAATCGAACATGTTTAAAACTGAAATCAAGCCCTCTTGACCCCCAATACCTTTCCTGTGTTCCCTGTTACAGTGAACGTAACCATCTCCCCTACTGCCTATCTTCAACAACTCCCTCTCCCAATATCACCAGAGTTTATTGATTTTTCTCCCTCTCTGTCAAATATGCTTACTCTTCCTATACTCGCTGCCATTGCCTTATTTCAGATTCTCATTTTTCTGCTGGGAACTACAATTTCTTAGTGCACTCCCAGAACAGAAAGCTTTGGGGTACCTGCCCAAGTCAATGATTCACCTTCCTCTGGACACTCCCTTTCCCTATCAGTCATGTCTGACTAAATAATAACCTAACCCCATCCTTACCAGAGCTGATGGGACCAGTAAGAACATCTGACTCAAGCTTGGATCAATCATATTCTCTATGCCTAGAAAGTGGTATTTGGTATAATTCCATGCAGGGAAGTTAAACTCTAATAAGTGAAAGTGGGAGCTGTACAGTAACTATAGTAAGTCACAAGAATGAATGAGCAGAGAAAGTCCACCTGCAGAGAGCAAGGGAAGACCAAAGCAGGAGCAGGGGGAAAATAAACAAATAAATAAACAAACAAACAACCAGATATAAGAGAGAAAGAGACTCCTAAGAGCCTTCTTGTTCCCAACTCAGACCCTTCTCAAGGGTCTGCAGCACTCCTGCTCCCAGGTTCCATCACACACACACACACACACACACACACACACACACACACACACACACAGCTTTATCTTTTAAATATTTTCCCTTTTGTACTTCAGCTAACTTAACCAGGTAACTATTGAGTTCCTATAAAAAGTCTTGATTAACACTTCTACATTTGGATCAACTCACTTCCCCTCACTGGGTCTCAGCTTCTCCATCTGTAAAACTAGAAGGCTGAATTAGAGGAACTATGAAGGCAGTATTAACACACTATAATTTTCAGAGTCTGTGTCACTTCTACTTTCAGTCTATGTGCAAAATGATGGTCACCACCTGCCGAAGGACAGCCAAATGCATATTTCAGGTGTTTGCTTTAGAATAATAAGGTTTTTAAAAGATGCTGGGTTTAAAAACTAATTAATAAAAGAATCTATTTTTAACTCAAAGAAAGTGTTTTATTTGTGACAATTTTCAACCCATTTACCATAAAGGAACATTTTTAAATTACTTCCTTTTTTAAAACCCTGAATTAAAACATTTCTCTGCAATTTAGTAGATCTCACGGGGAACTCTGCAGGTGAGTCAGTATATTTTCCAATGGGCCATCTCTGAACATATTTAGAGAATGCTTTTCACTATTCATTCTTATATTATTGTATAAAAACACAGATTCACTTTATAATGCGACCATGAATGTAGTACCCTAGGTGTTTAAAAAAATACAAAACATTTTGTCCTTTCTATAGCCTCTGGATAAATTAATAGGCCACTGATTAAGTATCCAATATACAAAGTACATATTACATCACTGGTGAAGTACTTGGTAAATAGGGAAATGCTGATATAGAGGCTGATTAAGTAAGCTTGGGTGGAGCTCTGAGATCTATTTTTTTTACAAAATCTCTCAGACAATACAGATCATCTGCCAGTTTGGGGAAGCACTGCCCCAGGATCAGAGGCATTTCAGATCTTTTTGAAGTAAAAAGTAAAAATTGCAGTATCCTGAGAACACTTAGAATAGAATCAGAGTCTCTAGATTAAAAACCTGTCTGTGTGACTAAATTAAATAAACCCTAAAAGTAGTTTAGGGGTGAGAGAGGTGATAAGGAAGTTTGATGTGCTGGCTCTCTGTGTCTAAGGAAGGAAGCCAATGACTTTGCAAATTCCTATTCTCCTGAAAATATCTGCCACTGGGGAAAAAGCAAAATATACTATAATCCACATTTTAAGTGACTATTCAAGATCTTACCAAGAGACCTCTTTGCTAGGTGTGTGCTCAAGCTCAAGTGTGAATGCCAGGAAAGTCAGGAAAAAGAGAAAGGTTGTTAAAGAAACAGGATCCAATTAAGAAATAGTGATCAAAGTGAAAGAAGCAGCAAGCTCAATGTGGAAATAAAACTTTCTGCTCCAAAGTCTTCACAAACACATGGAAAAGAATGCTGATGTCTAAGCACCTTAAAACTATTTCCTGCTGCTCTGAGGACTCAGAGCTAGAAGTTAAGACACCAGTGAGAGGCCCACTTAATGACTAGGGACTGTGTGGTTTTATCATTGGCACTGCCACAGAACTCCTGGCAACGTTTCAAATAAATTTCCACGTGAGATATCGAGGGGTGACAGAAAGAACAACAGGCCAAGAGTCAGGAGGTTTAGTTCTGGTCCAAGTTCCACAAATGACAAGCTATGACCTTGAGTAAGTCACTATACTTTTCTGGGCCTCCATTTCTTTACCTGCAAAATAAAAATGTGACAAAATAAAAATGGAACTGGGTATTTGCCATATTTTGGTGATTCTTTAGGGATATGAAATACATCAAACAACCTCGTATATTCTATGCAGAAATATGAATGATCAATTCTTCAAAAGACAACACTGTTTTCATACTGGTGGGTAGGTGGTAGGAAGGAACTGACAAAACACAATTTCCTTGGGGATGTTCAGTCTTTACTATTTCAATCCTTGCTGATGTTCCTGATACAGGCAAATCTCGGGGATGCTGCGGGTTTGGTTCCAGACCACCATGGCAATAAAACAAGTCATAATCTTTTTGCTGGTGGAGGGTCTTGCCTTCAATTTATAAAAAGAACTCAATATAGTCAACATCTGTGAAACACAATAAAATGAGATATGCATATATAGGCAAATTTTCAAAACCTGAAGGCAAAGAGATTTCCTGTTACAGATTCTCCTAAAGAGAGTTTAGAAAGTTTGATACTTTCTTTCAAGTCCTTCCTTAAAAGTCCTAGTGTACAAGCAGCATATCAGAACCCTCCTGGGCCTCAGCCCCATGGCTCACAGTGAAAAAACTCCTTTGCAGCTGAGCACAATACCCACAGCAGGTCCAGAGATATACTCCCTCCCCTGCCACTTTGCCATATGATTTTTTCATCTGATTCTTGGTCCTAAGTCCCTTCAGAGGCAACTTATCAGGTGCCCTGAGCACAGTGGTTTGTTTCTATGCTGACTTGTGCCCATTTTTTTCAGGATCCTGGATTTAATGTTTTCATCCATAGTACAAACCATGTATTTAAAAAAAAAAAAAAAAGTAGAATTTTTTCACTCTCTGAATGGAGAAAAATATCTCATTGGTTCTCCACCAAGACTTGTGGTTTCGGGCCATTTTCTGACAGCAACCTTCAGCTAACTGCCCCTCTCCTGATATCTGGAGCCTCTCCTACAGAATAATTACCTTTACCACTGCTCTGCACGTTAGTGGGTCATATCTGCGTAGGAGCCCTCCAAAACTGCTTCATCTCCTTCTCCCCACAACCTACCAACCTCCTTTAAGAAAGGAACTAGTGTTTCCAGTGTTATTTACCTAATACACACACACACACACACACACACACACACACACACACACACACTGCTCCCTTAACAATCTAGCATCTTCCTTGAAAAATGCAAGCAGGGAATCCTAACCAGGCAAGCGTGACTCCTAAGCAGATGGCAGGCCTCATAATTAGGTCATTACATAATACCTCTTCTCTAACCAGCTTCTCTATACTTTACTCAGAGACCTGGCGTTGATGAGCGTTACACTGTGGTTACTTTAATTATAATTCACTCTTGAGAACACAGTAATACCATGTTTTGATAAAAGAAAAACGGTGAGAGAATGTGGAAGAAATAAGAGACAGAGGATGCTTTTAGCTTCGGTTTTGATTAGTAGATTTATTACAGTTAACTTGCTGTCTTGGTGCCTTGGTTTCTCAACCTATGTCACAAACTCATATATGCCAATGTCTAGTTGCATTGGGACTCACATATACATGCTGTATCATGTGATTTGATTTCTATAGGATACTCCATCACATTTAGGTGTCATGTCAGGCTTTTAACAACTCATCACAGAACTAAAGATTGTACAAGGTCACGTCCACCTGCACACAGGCAACTGCTGCCCTCAGTACGACCCCAGGTCAGCATCAAATCAGGTCTAGTCTTTGATCTCTCTTTAACCTCCAACTCCAAGCACTCACAGATCTTATTTCTATCCCCTCCACTCCCAAGAAATCTAAAGCCTTCCAACCATTCCCAGTGCAGCCTCCGGACTCTTACCTTGTTTCTCCTGGAGTTCTCCATGCTCCCTTCACCCTGTGTCAAACTGCCATTCTCACCAATCTGCTAGTTTCTAAGGAAGCTGAAGTCTCATACTTAGCATTTTTATGGATAGTCTACAGTTCGCAAGTCATTCACATATATGTCCTCATTTCCTCATTACAAGAGGTCTCAATTATCACTCTGAGGCCCATACAGGTGTTACCAAAAAAGCAAGGTACATAAAAATCCAAGATATAGTTTAAGATTTAAAGAAAAGACTACAAGTACTCTACTAAAAGGAGAGATTAGTGATTTCCAATTGGGAAAATGTTTCATGGGAAGTATTTCTGAGCTGGAAGTCCATCTCTCCATACTGCTTCTGGCTCCCCAAGGACCTTGGCTTACCATTTATGCTTTGGTCACTCTAAGTTTTCCAAGTTCTGACAATGGCTTTTGATAGTGGCCGTGTTGGCCCCTGGTTCCAAAGGGCTGGCCTAGGGGGTTCAGTGACAATTCTCATAGCAATTCCCAGGCTGTGATACCCAATGCTATCCTCTCTAGAGTCCTGTCCCAAGTCGTGTATCTCTCCGGGATTGCTAAATCAAAGCCTTGATTTCTAAAACCTACTGAGGATATCAAAAATCAAATTTAAGAGTCACTTATCCAAAAAGTAGGTCTGAACTAGGTCAAAAGCTTAACATATAACATGTCTTGTGGTACAGTCAGGGGCTGTATAATGACATTTTGGTCAACAACAAACCACATGTACGACAGTGGTATCATAAAAGTATAATGGAGCGGAAAAATTCCTATTGTCTAGTGATATCACTGCCACTGTAAAGTCACAGCATAAAGCATTACTCACATGCATGCGGTGACACTGGTGTAAATACATGTCAGTTATATAAAAGTATGGCACATACAATTACAGTAGCAGGCTATACCATCTGGGTTTGTTTAAGTACATTCTGCCACGTTCACACAATGATGAAATCGCCTAATGATACATTTCTCAGAATGTATCCCAATCCTTAAGTGGCACGTGACTGTACAAGGAAAACAACGTGACCTTTAGATCAGAAGGTTCTATGGTTGGATTTCTAGCAACAAAATCTACTTGTTTATATAACCTTGAGAAAGTTACTTAACTTCCATAAGCCTCAGTCATTACCCATATTTTGCAGATGTGGAAACTTTCTCCTCCAAGGCTATTGAGAAGAATGAAAGAAAAAATATATAAAAGAGGGCCTAGCACAGTGCTGGGCACACACTGCCCTTTCCGCCCTGATGACTGGAGGGAAATGTTCCCTGCCCTCTGCTGCATTCACTGTCCTGAGGGGTCTGGAAAATCTGAAAACCATGCAGCCCACAAAAATACTGTGGGATGACTCAGAGGACTGTGACCTAATGAGAAAGCATAGCAAGGAGATCAGGATGACCACTAATAGGGCAGGTTTTGTCCAAGTACTGAATTTCTAAAATAATCATTGTGCAGCTTTTCAGGCCTTTTCCAGGTGAGATGCTTCGACATGAACTGAGAACAAAGCAGTGAACTGAAAAGCTGTGGGCCTGTGGACCTACGGCCAAATGGGTGGTTGGATACCAGGCTGGTAATGATGCAGAAAGGCAGGCAGGAAACTTCTGGACTGAGGAAACCAGAGGCTTTGGAGGTCACTTAACCACCACAGTGTTAAGAGGAACCATTTACACAGCTTGGGGGATGTCAAAGAGGGCCAGGCAATGAGAGTATTCAAAAGGCGCTGGAACACCAGTGAAGTCGGGAAGCATGGGTTCCTATTGTGGCTTTGCGTTACGGACTATGTGGCCTTTAGTAAAAAAAGTCCTCAAGAGCAGGGAAAGTAATTTTCCTTGCATTTTCTGAATCACCGAGAATAACAAATAGTGGATGGTGGGTAAGAGCTGGACTGAATGAGGAGTATCTGACTTCTAAGCTCTCTGGACCCGCTCCCTCCCACAAGAGGGCCGGAAATATTAATACCACTAGGACCACCCCAAGGCTCACATCCATTCCATTGCTCTCTACATGGAGTGTTTCTCAACCCTAACAGCATGTCAGAATCATCTTGGAAGTTCGAGCGTGGGTCCAGAATCCACCTAAATCCAGAATCCTTGGGGCAGTGCATCTGTTTTCCCTTTTTTTAAAATTTTCACAGGCGATCCAAATAAACAGCTGGTGTTGATGCACCATGCTTTCTAGTGCAGCAATGTTTACGAAATGAGGGGATTAAGGCTGTCCTTCCATATCTCCTGCCTTTCTGCTAAAATCATCAACTTTTCTTTTTAAAAGCAAGCCTCCCTCATTCTAAAAAGCGAGGCGTTAAAATTAGATCCAGGTTCACGTCCCACTGCAAACACTCCATAGTGATGTGACCTTGGCGCATTTACGAAATGAGGGACCACGGGTTCCTCCACAGGTGTTAGGAAGGTTATACGAGATAGCATCATGAAGCACCTGGCACTCATCTAGCCACAGAAGCAGTCAACAAACAGTCATCTCCATCTCCCTTACCCCTTTCCTTCCTTAGTAATTCCATTAGATGATGTCTGACATCACCTGCAGCCTTATAAACCTAAACTCTGGTTACAGTAACTTTTGAGGATATTTGCTCCATTTTTGGTATTTGTCAGGAGCATCAGATTCCCCCATACCTTATATTAAGAGGGAAGACTAAACCTATCCTCTTCTTAACTAATGACTCTCTATGTGTTATAAGGGTTTGCTGTCAGCAATAGATGGCTTCAGATGATTCAAGTATCCAGAAATCTTACCCTCTGAATGGTCAAAGCGAGTCCTAGTCCTGAGTGCCTGAGGCATCTGAGCATATGTGAAACCAACCCTAGTAATTTTGTAACTCCTCAGGTCTTAACATTTCTTTTATACTTGCTATCACAGCTACATGCTTCTTGTTTCCCATGTAGGTTTTTATGATGCTTCCATTAAACAAGCTGGTTTTATTGAGTTCTTCTATATTATTAATTTTTATCAAATGGCACATCTGATATGTGGATAAGGTTTACTACTGTTATGATTATCCCAGTACATAATGTGGGAAAATATTTTATAAAGAGCTCACTCAATCTGGATCCTCCAACAGACTAAATGAAAGAAGTGCTACCAAAAAGTCAGCCCCTGATTTCCAAAAGTATTTCCAACTGCTTTTTAGATGTCTTTTAGAAAAGGTAGAATCAGATTTGAGGGACATATAAACAATATGCTCATACAGCACACATCTGGGGTTAAAGGTCAGAGTACAGATGAGAAACCAGGGTTTTCACTGAATGCCTTGGTGGGCACAGATGTGTCAGACTGGACAGAAGTTAAACAGTTCTTAGACCAGGCAACGAGTTAACACTAGGCAGAGATTTGTCAAAGTCAGGAAACAAAACCCATAAAAGCAGCAGACTGTGTGCTGGACAGAGTGGAGAATACAATCAGTGGACTCTGAAACAGGCTAGAGGTCAAGCACAGAGGTCCACAATCAAAACCTAGAAAGAAGATCAGCAGGAAAAGGAGACCCAGGAGATATGAACAGAATAGATGTAATATTCCAACTAAAAGAACGTAAAGGAGTATTGGGTCTGAGAAGCTGACCAAGTGGCCTTCAAGGCAGAGAGGAATCACTAGGCATGATCTGCCTCAAGCAGTCAGGTATAGATACAGAGCACCCGGACTAGGAGTTCAGGCACAGGGAAGTTAGCAGCTCTAGTTTGTTTCCAGACAGCTGCTCCACAGAAGAAAGCCAAGCAATAAGATTAAAAGAAAACATGGTCCAACTGGTTCTGATAAAATAATCTATAGAAGCTAACTCGGCCAGGCCAGGGGAGTAAGTCAAAATCTCTAAATGACTCTACTCAATGCATGGAACAACCAACAACGAAGGTCACACGTGTGGACAAGTGGGAGCTTCATTCCCCATTCTGTGGCTTAGCATACACCAGCAGAGTCTTTCTCTGCAGTGTCCATGCTCAATGAGGCACACATACTAACTTCCTAGTCACTTACGTGCATACTAGAGCCCGTTCCTAAAACCCCAGGTTTAGCTGGTATTAAAGCTCTATCAGTAGTAGCAGAAATGCTAAGGGTTAAAGCTGAGGACATTGAGGACTTTGGTCAGCAAAGGTGCCTGAGAATAAGAAAGAGCACACGTTCCCAGAGAAACGGTTGTATGATCAGAATCTGTATACCCAACCCCAGATTGCTATTGCGCAGTGCCTGTCCTTCCTGGAGGACAGAGTCAGGGCAAGAGTGATTCAGCATAAGCCATCCCCACTAACCTTGTACACAGCCTACTTAATATAGCAGGCTTAGATGTCTCAGTACTTTAACTGGCAACACTGCACTTCTGCACATTGCAAATATAATAACAAATCAAAAACAGTTTTTAGGTTTGCACAATTTCTCTAGTTAGGAATCCCAATACCTAATGGGTACTATTCTTGGTTTAACCACCTATTAACTGGATAAGGCTGGAAAGATTTCTCTAAAGCTCTACTTGCAGTTGTAAAATGGAAATAATTATATTTGTCCTAATAATCTTAAAGACAGTAGAAAGATAAAATAAGATAGAGCATAAAAAGTACTTAATATCATATAAAAATATGATGTCCCATCAAATCTCCACTCCTATCACCCTGAGAAAACACAATTTGTTGGATATATAAGACATGAAACAATGAGAAACGTTTGTAAGCCTATAGAAAGACAAATGTTAGCTGGAACTGGCAGGGAAAGTTTCTTGGGACATAGGGAATTTTGGATGGATTCTGAAGGACTGGTAAGATTTGAGAGGCAAATCCATTTTGTATGTCCAGATTTTATAGAGCATTTATTTTAACTATAGTTAGATTATTTATAGTTAAGAAGTTAACATTATAAATATCACTTAGTTTTTTTACTCTCAATGACTCTAAGAAATAGGTAGCGTTCTGGCATAAGGTAGATAAAGGACTCAATTCAAAAGGTCACAACAGCAAAACAAGAAATGAAGTCCAGTTCAGTACGCTACGTTACCTGGCTCTATAAGAGCATGAAATAAGTGGAAACAAAAACTATTACAGTAAGGTCTAATGATCATCCACAACGCCAGTCTGATTCCACGTAAGAGATTCTGTCATTTCCCATGAATGTATAGAAGTGTCATTCCTACAACTCACAGTGAACCAAGGCAGGAGACATAAGACCATGTTAAATGACTTATAAATCACTTTATTCTAGAATCAAGAGGATTAGTGTTGATTCTATATTTCAAACCACGACAACCACAGACAGTCTAATGGAACTTCAATAGGAAAGTTGGGGCAAAATGTCATTAAGGGATCTGCTGACAATCTTCCTAACATTATTAATAACTTTCCAGTTACCTTCTCCTGGTTCTTCTGCTCCACAGAGGGGTTATAAGAGAAGATGGGGAAGTGAAGCAGAGGAACCAATTTCTCAAGTGGTGGTACACGTACTCCCGGGGGTACGTGCTGGACCATTCAGAGGTATGCGAAAAATAATCAGTAATGCCTAAACAAGTTAAGTAAAAAAATATAAAATGTTAGGGAACAATAAATATTAAGTTTGAATCACTGTTCATGTACGCATTTCTTAATTGGATCACATAGCAAATGATGATGGTGAGGGCATGGCTGTGAACCCTTCCCCCAACCTGTTCTTCTACCAATCATTATACACAGTTTGAACTTAGACATGAAGTCCAGGTATTTTTTGAAGACCATCATTTCTCTCTTGCTCCAAAGTTTCAGGACAGTGATTGGCTTCAAAATCTTGCATATTGATCAGATATTTTTCTAGAAATAAACATACTCAACTTGGGACTTCAAAACAGCTCGATCACTACATTCAAAGTCACTGACAAAACTGAGTCAATGATTAAAAACTGGACTTCTAGAAAGTGTGATTTGAAAGAAGTCAGCCTGAAGTTTTTGAAACTGCAAAGCTTCTTCTCTGAGAATGACTTGCACCTATCCTGAAATGTGAAAGAATACCGTAAGGCACGTGCAAGGTCTAAAAGTGTCCTTTTAGAGCACTTCCCTCAATGTGGAAAAGAAAACAAATGGATTGCAAATGACTTCAACCAAGAATTCTTCGAAAAAGCAAAACTATCGATCAGTGAAAGAGAGCAGTTAATCAAACTTTCAATGGATTCTTCTTTAAATTCTGATTTTAAAAGAAAGCATCTTATTACCTTCTGGGTAGATGTCAGTGAAGAATATGAACAGCTCAGTGAGAAGGCACTCAAATACCTCTTGCCATTTACTAATACTAAACTAGAAGAGAGCTTTTTCTTCTTATATGTTCATAAAAAATAAGTATTGCAACAAGCTTAATGCAAGTCCAGATTTAAGATTGTATCTTGCATCTTACGAGCCTGATTTCAAGATACCAAGTGCATTAAAGCAAACTCAATGATCTCACTAACAATGCTTCAATTAGCTAGTGATCTGCATAACCATTATGGACTTTTCCGGTAACACAAATATTATTATTAATAATAAATTAAGTTTGTTAAATACTTGATCATGATCAATATTTAACTGTTATGAATATACAATTAAATCTGTGGTTTGTACCTTTAGTGTAGTAATCTTCTTCCCTAACTTATTACCTCATTTCCACTATTTTACATTAAGATAGGCACTGAACAAAAGCGTCAGTATTTAAAAACAGCTGTTTTAAAAACAAGGGTACAATTTATAGAAATGGATTTAAAAGGGGTACACAAGTGGGAAAAGATTGGGAACCACTGCTCTAGAGTATTTCACCAACTAATGAAATGGTCTCATGTCCTGCCGGTGTTTCTTAGTGAATAGTGCCTACATCCCTTTCAAGATCATTCACATTATTGTTTCTCAAAGAACAGCAATTATGCCCCCCAGGAAGGACATTTGATGACATCTGGAGACATTTTTGACTGTCATACCTTGGGGGGTGAGGGGGTACCTACTGGCATTAAGTGGGTAGAGGCCAGGGATGCTTACATCCTACGATGCACAGGACAGCATCCTATAAGCCCTATATGTCAATAGTGTTGAGTTTGAAAAACCCTGCTCTAGAGAATGACCTGTCACATATATATATCCTAGGACCACATGAAACCTTATTTATTAACTCATAAATGTTGACAATGACTATGACAGGCAGGTGGTAACAATTTATAAGAACTGAATATACACCATTTTTTTTTAAAAATCCATAAGAGAATTTCTGCAATGTATGACATAAATAGGTACATCTGTGTGCTTTTGAAGGATAACAGGCATTTCTGAACCTGTCATGGGGACAGATGATGAAATTTGCTTATCCTTCAGAAGTTAGTATTTAATCATGGATGGCCTATGTACTGCTCTCTCCAGAGTTGGAGCACTGAATTCATAAAGTGGTGTATATGAAAACAAAATTGTGAACTGTTTATAATGAAAAACATGAATAAATAAATTGTGACACTATTTGATTAATAATAACTTAGTCACAGCTCATTCATACTACATCACTGAATAATGAGTTGTTTTGAGTTTTTCAGCTGACCCCTTCAAAAAAATGTCAACATATTTTTATTTTAATTATTTGATGAAACACTTTTTCAAATGTACTAAATCTATGTGGGAAGTTTGAGCCAATGAAGTTAAGCCAGAAGGAAAAAATAAAGAGAGATACTGAAAATGTTCAGACTACATTTTTATTACTCATAGTTGATGTGACAGTCTACTTGGAAAACTCAAGACAATTAGCTTAAAAATAACTATTAAAATTCAGTGAGAAAGGTAGCTAAAAAATCAATACACAAAAATCTACAGCTTTCCAAAATTACAAACCAGACAATTCAAGTGCTTGCTGAGAATGTAGAGCAATAAAAACATTCATACATTGCTGGCAGGAATGTAAAATTGTACAACTTCATAAGAAACTATTTTTCCAAAGTTAAGCAGACATTTACCATATGAACCAGCAATTCTACTTTTAGAGAAGTGAAACAAGTATCTACACAGACTTGCGCAGCCTAACAGTCACAACTGGAAAATTCAACTGTCTTTTAAAAAGTGAATGAATAAACAAATTATGAAATATCTATAACATGGAATACTATGCAAGAATAAGAAGGTATAAACTACCTTCATACTGATACAACCAACAGGGATGAATCAAAACCTTAATGTTGTATAAAAGCAGCCAGAGAGAAAAAATGGCACATACTATACACTCCAATTAAAATGCAGACACTTTCAGACTGCATAAAAAATAAAGATCCAGTTATATTAAAATGATGCCTATAAGAAACCCACTTTAAATATAAAGATACAAATATGTTAAAGTTAAATGATGGGAAAAAGATACACCATGCTAACACTAAGCAAAGAAAGTGACTATATTAATATCAGAAAAGTAGAGTTCAGAGCAAAGAATATTACAAGGTCATTTCATAATCATAACAAGGTCAATTCATTAAGAGGACATAACACTCTTAATGTCTACTCATATGTACCTAATAATAGAGCTTCAAAATACATGAAACAAAAACTGCTAGAAATGCAGGGAGAAATGGCCAAACCCACAATAATAGTCAAAGATTTAATACCCCTCTCTCAATAATTGATAGAACAAGCAAGAAGAAAATCAATATGGATATAGGAGTCCTGAACAATACTACCAAGCAATTTGATCCAATTGACATTTATAGAACACTCCATTTAACAACAGCAGAATACACATTCTTTTCAAGTGCCCGAAGAAGACCAAGATACGCCATATTCTAAGCCATAAAACAATTCTCAATAAACTTAAAAGGATTTAAATCAAAGTATGTTCTTTGATTATAATGATCTTGTTTTTTTTTTGTTTTGTTTTGTTTTTTTTGTTTTTTTTTTGTTTTTTTTGGTATATGGGTAGCTCCCTGACTGGGAATCGAACCCAGGCCACAGCGCTGACAGCGCCAACGCCGAAGCCTTAAGCCACTACACCATCAGGGAACTCCCTGATTATAATGATCTTAAATGGAACTCACTAATCAGTAACAGAAAGATCTCTGGGGAAATGAGCAAATATTTGGGAGTTCCCTGATGGTGTAGTGGCTTAAGGCTTCAGCGCTGGCGCTGTCAGCGCTGCGGCCAGGGTTCGATTCCCAGCCAGGGAGCTACCCACATACCAAAAAAAAAAAAAAAAATTTGGAAACTAAATAAAATTCTTCTAAATAAGCCTTGGGTGAAATGCAAAACCAAAAGGGAAATTAAGATATTTTTAAGCTGAATGAAAATTTCAATAGGTTGCTTTGTTTTGGATAAATTTATTCTAAATTTCATCTAGGATGCACTAGAATACTACAGCAGTCAAGATTTTGGGGGTAGGGTGGTAATGAGGGGATAAGGGGAAGCTGGTCCTACCAGATATTAAGATTTAAAAACATGTAATTCAGATATAAAGTTATAAAATGTTACTGTTGTAAGAATATACCAAAAATGTAAAACCTCAAGAACATGTAAAAATTTAATATATATTAGAATTATCCAATAAAAAAATTTTAATGCTGCTAATTAGTCATTTGGGGGAAATTTTTTTAAGTCAAATTCCCTCTATCACCCAAATACCAAAATAAACTCTAGATAGACTAATTAGGGGTCACAGACTTCTATGTCCATAAGGACCATGTAGGTAAAATAAAATGTTCAAATCTAAGTATATGAGGTATAATACAACCGGGAGTTGTGAGGATTGAAGCAAATTAGATGATACATGC
Organism: Lyroderma lyra; assembly: GCA_004026885.1. Taxonomy (NCBI): domain Eukaryota; kingdom Metazoa; phylum Chordata; class Mammalia; order Chiroptera; family Megadermatidae; genus Lyroderma; species Lyroderma lyra. The sequence continues at coordinate 227,599 of PVJL010000469.1, read as the reverse complement.
CTTTTCTAAAAGGTATTTAAATTCCAACTTTTAAAAATACTATAATGGGGGAAACTACCCACCTCTTCTAGCAAGTGGAATGCAGCCTATTAGCTAAAAATATTTGTAAATTCTGATTTAAATGGAAAAACTAAAACTATAAAACCACTAAAAGAAAGTTAAGGTAATACTACCTTTGAAGTAGGGAAATTTTTCTATAAACATAATATGCATAGGGAGGGGAGAAAGGGGAGGGGGTGGGAGAGGAGGGGAGGGAAGCTAAATATAAGGTGATGGAAAGAGAAGTCACATTAGGTGGTGAACTTATTATACATCAAGTTGACAATGCACTGTAGAATTGTATGCCTGAAACCTATGTAATCCTTGCTAACAGATGTCACCCCAATAAGTCTAACAATAAAAATGAATTTAAAAAAAACAAAACATAATATGCAAAGAATAACCAAAGCCTGTTGATTTTCACTCATTAAAACTTGAAACTTCTTTGTGACAAACAACAAACACTACACACACACACACACACACACACACACACACACACACACAGTTAAAGACAACTACATAAAAGTTCTCCATAAAAAAATTACACAAATATCACCACAGTCCTATCCTAAGATTTACCTATTTGGGTTCTGAGAATTAGACTTATTTAACACCTCTTCTTCAAATTTTGAAGCATTTCTTCTTATTCATGTGGACTGATTTGGGTTTTGCATACTTCATGAAAAGATGTCTTAAGATGACAGTTGTCATGCTTGTGCACTGAATAGTTATATGTTAAGTTCTCCTAAAAAAAAACAATAGTTTGCTAGTTTAAAAACCATAACAATGTCATATATCACATTCCCGAAGATGTATTTTTTCTCATTGACTTTCCTAACTTTTGCTGGTTTGCTTCTTTTTTTTTTTTTTTTTTTGCATTTAAGATTGATTCACATAAACACTGACTTAAAATAATTATACAATCAAATATTGGCAGGAATACAGTGAAAGGGGCACTTAAATATCATGACAGAAGTGCAATTTGACAATATACATTGGAAGCTAATACACATCCATTAATCCAACAATTCTCTTGGAACTTTATCCTGATGAAATATGGAGGTATATATATTTAAAGATGCTTTATGCAGTGTTAATAACCAAAACTGGAAACCTACATATCTGACAACAGAGGATTGATTAACTTGATTATGGTATATCCATGTATCCTCAGGAATGAACATCTATATCCATAGATAGGAAAATGTTCACACTGTGTTGTTGTGTAAAAAAAAGGAGGCTTCAAAATGTAGATATAGTTAACACTACTGAACAGTACACTTAAAAACAAAAGGGTAAATTTTATATAATGTGTTTTTTAACCATAATCTTAAAAATTAAAAAAAAAAATGCAAGTTTCGAGTTCTCACAAATTTGGCATAAATGTGTATCACACATTATTTATTTCCTATATAACATAAAAATATATACGTAGAGAGCAAAATACTAATATGCTAAGAGCTGTTAAATCTATGGGTAATAAGATAGCTGTTTTTATATATTATATATATTATAATATATATTATAATATATATTATATAATTATATTATATAATTATATATTACATATATTATATATATATATAAAAATATTACATATATATATATATATATATATATATATATATATATATATCCTTCATGTTTCTGGAGATTTACAATTAATGTAAATTAGTTGTAGCAAAAGTTTTCAAGGTTAGCTATTATTCACATCTTGATTTTCCTAAATTGTATACTAGATAAGATTTCACCTTTGATAGTTAATTGGAGAAATCATTAGAAATATTAATTACCTGGTCTGTACTCAACACTGAGATACCCTTAGGAGCTAGTGGAGTGTGAAATGCTACTTCCCTCACTCATTAAATATCTCCAGACTGAGAAGTTTTTAACTCTTCTGCCAGCTTTTATGCTTTTGTATTTTACTCAGTGGCTCCTGTCATTTCTCACTATTGTCAGAATGGCATCTCTCTCCATTTTAATTTAGCAGTAAACCAAAAGTACAAAAATTCATTAATAAAAAAGGGAAAGAATTAAAAAAGACTGAAGGAGGACAAGAAATCTCTCCTAAGGTACAAATCAGAGTGGGCTTTTGTGAGAGATTTCTGCCACCCAAAAAACTTTTCTTTGGGAAAGGTAGGTAGAGCAATGGTATTTTTCGAAATTCAAATCAGTTTTAACATAAGACATTCTACTATCCTCTACTATGATACAGACACCCAATGACATTCACAAATAAGATACTGGTCCCTGGAATATTCAGGGACTCATGTAAGGGCTAGTTTGACCAGGAGCATCCTGTAGGCTGTCACTCCTTAAGGGTAAGAGCTATACCGCCACATCATCCTTTGGCACTCAAGAAAAGTCAAATTTTGAGGGACAGTCAGAGTATGTGGGGATGACCTTGAATTTATTCATGTGTTTATATATGAATGTATTTCAAAATAAATGATTAAAATTCAATATTTTATATCCAACAACATGACAAGCATGTTGTGACATCATAGCAGAGAACTGTGTTTTCAGGGTTACAACTATCAGGAATGTGACTGCTGAATAAGAAGCACATTACCATTTCTCATTACTATTATATCTCACCTCTTTGACCTCTCATGAGCAGAAGTCACCAGCTTTCCCCAAAAGTACCCTGGTGAGGTTAGAAATTTAGAATTGCTGAGAAACTGTGCTCTAAAGAAAGCACAAAGTCAATTCCCGGCCAGGGAACCAAAAAACAAAAAAGCAAAAAAACAAACACATAAAAAAAGCACAAAGTAACTCTCTTGAATGGAGGTGAGGGGAGAAAAGCAGTTTCCCTATGCCAATATTGACCCAAAGAGACCAACTTTCTTTGTTTCAACTTGTTATCTAACCTCTAGTTCAACTAAAAAGCTGGTAGGCACTGTAACCAGAGACCAGAAGCAGAGAGAGACATGGCTATTATGAATGCCTGCAAATCAACACAGAGAGAGTTAGCATGTGGCTTTCCTAATGTTCCTGGTGCTTGAAGTGGGCCAGAGGGAAGTCCCACCAAGACCTCACAAGCCTACTCTCAGCTTCTGGTTGAGCCATCTACTAGAAAGGATGTATTCTTACCTTTGTGTAGAGTATGCGAATTCTTACCTGTGTGCCTCTTCTCACAACATCCCTACCAATCTATTATTCAAGGCTCATTTCCCACAAAAAGTTTTTTTTTTTCTTCACTCATCTCTCCTTTAACTTCTATAGCTTCTAATTGTAAGAAGTGGCAATTAATTTTCTACCACTTGGTATTTTAAAAATTTCTTCATATTAAGTTGAGTAAAAACCTACTTCTGTGACTCACATAACAATTGTAGCCTTAGCAAAGTCCCCGGATATATAACTGTGACTCAGTAGACAGGTGTCTGATTAGATGGTTCTGGTAGCCAGAGCAATGACTGTTCACAAGTGATTTAATACAGAGGGAGTTTACTCTGGCCTCCAGAATCTTAATCAGAACCAAAGATAAGAGGTCAAAAGGTCCAAGAAAGAACAGAGCCATAGGCCAAAGACCCAAAGGGCACCTGTAACCAGAATAAACTGGTTGGATGATCTTGGGCCCTGGGTGACCAAACTTCAAGCCCAAAGGTCATAGGACACAGTCATTCACTATTCTCAAGATTGTGACTAAAGTTTAGTTAACATAGGTAGGCAACAGTTAAAAATAATATATGACTGATCTGCCTAATAAGCTGAATGCCTCACATTCTCTTGGCTTCACTTTAGCGCCAAGGGAAGCAAAAGTCTGTGTTCACTTTGGGCATCCTTACTTGTTGCCCCAAAAGATATAGTGCATGCTAAAATTAGTGAGTGAAAGTTTGATGAGGAACAGGATATTTATATGGTCTCAAAATATTATCCCAGAAAATACTTACAAAGTAAAAAAATTGTAACTTTACAGGCGAGAAGCCTGGCAGATACCATTTAACCAGGTGATTAAAGTTAAACACCAATGTAGATCAAATAAACATCTCCTGTCTCCTGATATGCTGCACTGAGGTATTCCAGCTCAAACCACAGAACCTGTATCTAATCATAGAAAACATCAGACTCACCAAATTAAGGAATATCCTACAAAAAGGAACTAGTCTGTACTCTTTAAAAATGTCAAGGCCATGAAAGACAAAGCAAGATTAAGGAGCTGTTCCAGATTAAAGGAGATTTAGGAGACATAACAACTAAATAGAATGTTTGATCTCGGATTAGATCCTGGACTGGGAAATATTTTTCTTTTGCTATAAAAGACATTGGTGGGACAACTGGTAAAATTTGACTAATTACATAACAGTATTATATATATATATAAATTAATCCCCTGGTTTTGACAACTGTACAGTGGTTTTGTTCTTTCTTTAAAGAAATACACATTGAAGTACTTAGGGGAAAAGGGTCATTATATCTGCAACTGTCAAATGGTTAAGACAAAATATGTGTTTATAAATAAAGAGAAAGCTAATACAACAAAATGTTAGCCTTTGGTGAATTAGTATATGGGAATTTTTGTGCTATTTTTCAACTGTTTCTATAATTGAGTTCTTTCAAAATTTAAAGTTTAATTTTAAAAAATGACAAGATGAGTTAAAGACTGGGCCTCCTGACCAAAGAGACCCCGGGTTCCAAGACTGGGCTCTGTCCTTTGACGTGGGCTGCAGTGATGAACTAGAAGAACATGGACTTTGGAGCTATGCAGATCTGAGTTCCAATAACTGTGCCTCACACAAACTAAGTTCACAATAAATGACAGTATTTAGTATTTCAACATTTTTTAAAAACCAAAATAGAGGAAAGGATTTTACATTTATTTTACAGGAGCAAGAAATACAGCCCTAATACCAAAACTCTGACATTCAATACAGGAAAAAAGAAAACTATAGGCTTCGGCGCTCTCAACGCCGCAGCCTGGGTTCAATTCCCAGCCAAGACACCCCCCGCCCCCCCAAAAAAGAAAATTACAGATTATCTCATTTATAAATGAAGACACAGAGATAGTCAAGAAAAAACTAGCAAACTAAATCTGACAGGAGATTAAAAGAATAATCGACCATGCCAAACTCTAGTTAGTTCTGAAAGGTAAGGATAAATGGATGTATGAATATCAAGAAATCTATTAAAATAATTCAGCAGTTATGAAAATCAAAAAAGAAAAAGACTTTTAAGTTCAATAGACATTTTCAATATTTGAACATCTTTTCCTAATTTTTAAGTGTTGATTTTTTTCAGTGGAAATATTTGTTACTTTTCTGATTATAAAAAGTAATTATGGCTATTGTGAAATATTTCAAATAATGCAAAAGTAGGTAAGTAGAAAGTCTCCTGAATAGTCCATGATAATGTAGAGTAGTAATAAATCTTTCCAGTAGTGAAAGCACTTATAGGTAAATAGATAGCAAGCCAGTGAACAAGAAAAAGAAAAGAGGAAGAGAGAAACCCCATTCTGAGAATAAAAGGTAGGCTCTGTTCCCCATACCCCAAGTACTCTATATGAATTGAGGGCTCTCAAAGCATACCACTGATAAAGTGAAGTCCACATGTAGTATACCTTTCCATCACCTTTTCCCTCTTCTTGCCTAATCAGTCACCATGAATGCAGAAGGTAGCAAAAATCTACTTGTGAGTCACTTCAGAGAAGCTCTTACCACATATAGGTCCTTGCCATTCAGATACTATCCACCATCAGTTATCAATGGGTTCTGTGTAGAAAGGTAGGAGGATCAAAAAAATAAAGGAAAAGATTTTAAAAGAGAGGATATTTAGGTATAAACTTTTTAAACAAAGATGGGGCAATTAAAAGAATTAAAGTGATCTTATGCAGAAGAACCCGTTAAAATCATCATCATCTGCTTTGGGGACTACACGGTGTAAAAAAACCACACTATTTAGAGTATCTTTGTGTTGAAATTCTCTGGTATTACAGGGGTTGGCAGTACTTTTTCAGAACTCAAACAGACAACAGCATTCAAGTAATGGACAAAAGAGAAAAAAGCAAGTAAAGAAGTGGGAGCCCTCTTTAGTGATGCTATTCTCTACCTGTGGCTGGAAAATAAGGCATTTTCCAATAATAAAAGGCACAGAATCTAACAGGAAGCATATCCACTTCCAATTCCAAATAACCTGCCCTGTAAAAGGTAAAGCCTTCTGAAACCAGGGAAGTTAAAGAGTCTGATCTCATCCCTTCAGAACAACCAGAGCTCAAGGTTACAGTAATCCAACTCCCCAGTATTATTTTGACCAACTTCAGAAAAAACAAAAGCTGCCTTTGATGCACTTCAATGCCCAGCCACTTCACCAGAGAATCAGATATTAAAAATTAATCAGGCTGGCAAGACAGCATTCAATGTCAGACAGCTCTACATATGAGGTGGAGCTCTGGTGGACTGCGACTGAATGCTGATCTTTTGTTGTCATGAACTTCTACAATTTAGATCATGGCCTACGCCTATTTCTTCTCCTAGGACGTCTAATTCCGTTTGGTCAACTCTGCTATGATTGAGCAGTCAAACTTCCATTTGGCCCCTCTATTTTCTTGGTTCTTCTACTCCCCAACTGCTCATCTCCTTCCTCTGGGCTCGCCACCTCCAAATTCAGACTGCCTACTCACCTTCTTCTCTTCTTGCCCTACTACGGTATCTGTGCACAAAATTACACTAGCCAAGTTCCAGTCATCACCCTGCTCTGAAGCAGGCATTTATAGGACTGGGATTTCACTACACAGGGAATGAAGAGAGGGACAGTGCAAGGCCAAGGCAGACTTAAAAAACATACTGCAGATGGACGATTAAGGAAGTGGCAAATGGTCCAGTGTGGATAACAGCTTAAGTTCCACTACATCCTTACATCAAGGTTCTGCTTCTCCTGAGTTCCACACACCAACCTTACATCAGGCTCTCCACTTGGGGTTCTTCAAATACTTCAAACCTAACATATTCTAGACAAAACCTTTTTCTCCTATACTCAAAATTTTGGCTAATAGAGCCACAGTGCATTTTGTCAGGCTCAAAATTTCTGTCCAAACACACTGTATATAAACAATTTGCATCAATATATTCCAAAATAATCCTGAATCTGTTCCCTACTCTCAATTCCCACTAGCAATAATTTTAGCTAGTCTTTCATCTATTGCAGAACCCCCCGTAAACAAGGTCTGACAAATTTGCCACTATGCGCTTACGTTGGTGGCACTGTACAAACAATTCAGTAAGGTTTCATAATTTGGTATATCTGTGTCTCACAGCTGTGTTCATGTCGACATGTGGCAATGTCTTGCTGCGTGGTGTTCATTATTGTTCTTTGGTGTTTTTTGTGTGCTGTCAAGAGAATATTGGAGCTTGAATTAGAGCAATGAACAAACATTAAATTCCATGTTAAACTTGGCTAGAGTGGAAGTGAAATCAGGAGAATGTTAGTCCAAGTTTCTGAGGATCATGCCATGAAGAAAACAGCAGTGTACAAATGGATTAAACATTTTTCTGAGGGAAGAGAAAGCGTCACTGATGAAGAGAGGTAGATGAAATCACTGCAAAAAAACTGTCAAATTGTGCATCAAAATCATTGGCTGATTGAGAAGCATAGCAGACCAAGTAAACATCGATTAAAAAAAACAGGAAAATCTGAACTGAAAATCTTGGCATGAAAAAGGTGTGTGCAAAAATGGTCCTGAAGGAGCTCACCAATGAACAAAATTTTAACAAAGTTAAAGTTTGCCAGACCTTTTGGAGAGGAAAGACAATAATTTGGGTGGTGTAATCACTGGTAATGAAACATGGGTGTACCAATACAACTCTGAAACAAAGCATCAAAGTGCACAATGGAAGTCAGCCAATTCTCCACAACCAAAAAACTTCCATGAGTCCAAATAATGTTGCTGAACTTTTTTTTATATCAGAGGGATTGTTCATTATGAATTTGTACCAACTGGACAAATAGTCAACCAAGTTTACTCTTTGGAAGTGCTGAAAAGGCTGCATGAAAAAGTTAGATGAAAACCATCTGAACTTTCGCCATCAACTCATGGCTCTTGCATCATGACAACGCACCAGCTCACATGGCACTGTCTGTGAGGGAATTTTTAGCCAGTAAACAAATAATTATTGGAACACCCTCCCTACTCACCTGATCTGGCCCCCAGTGATTTATTTCTTTACCCCAAAATAAAGGAAATATTCAAAGGAAGATATTTTGATGACATTCAGGACATCAAGGGTCATATGACAACAACTCTGAGGGCCATTCCAGAAAGAGTTCCAAAATTGCTTTGAAGGGTGGACTAGGCACTGCCTTGAGTGCACAGCTTCCCAAGGGGAGTACTTTTAAGGTGACCATAGTGATATTCAGCAATGACATACATAGCACTTTTTCTAGGATGAGTTCGTGAACTTAACTGTCAGACCTGATATGCCACCCAAACACCCATCCTTCTCTCAGAGTCAGTCTAGTCATTGTGTCAGCATCAGTATGAAGCCTACCCCACCCCCCGCAGTATGTCCCCCCTTTTCCCTACTCTCTTAGTGCTTTACACCTATCTTTACCAGTACCAAAGCAGCACACGCTATGGGCACTATTTAAAACATGTCTGTCTCAACTGAACAATTCCTCAAGGGTAGGCACCATATTTTATAACTTCCCAAATATCTTATATATATCTGGACAAGCATTTCACAATAAAATACTGTAAAATAAATGAAAACTCTAATCAGTCTCCCTACACCAGCTTCTCCTTCATCAAGTTTTCCTTCCTATGCTTTTCTCTAACTTTTTATTTTGAAATAATTACAGATTCAAAGGAAGTTGGAGAAACAGTACAGAGAGAACCCATGTACCCTTCACTCAGTTTCCCCCAATGATAACGTTTTACATACCTGTAGTAATATCAAAACCAGGAAACTGACATTGGCACAATCTTCAGCCTTTATTCCGATTTTGCCAATTTTGCATCTATTTGTATGCATGCGTATGTGATGTCTATGCAAATATCACATGTATAGATTCATGTATCTACCACCAAAATCAAGACACAGAATTGTTCTATCACCACAAAGATAATTTACACGGCCCCTTTACAGTCAACTCATCCTCCCTCCCTACCATTTTCCCTCACCACCACCTATAATTCCTGGCAATAACTAATAACGTTCTGCATCTCTGGAACAGACACTTCTAACAGTGTTGCACTGCCTACAGAATAAAATTCACAGATCTCAGTATGGTATGCAAGGACCTCATAATGTGGGCTGGGTCTACTGTTCCAGCCTATTCCTTACTGCCAGCCACATACAACAATATAAGACAACTCACTGCTCTAGGAGCATGCTTTGTACTTTCCTGCATTTGTATCTTCGCTTGTGATGTTTCTATGCCTATTACATTCTCTCCCTGGTTTTTCCACTCAGAAAAAACATCTTTAAAGGCTCAGCTCAAATGTCTTATTTATAAAAGGCTCTCCCTGACCACCAACACCCCCAAGCAATTGGATTTTCCCTTCTCTGTGATCCCTCTCTTACAGCAGTCAGATCACAGAATTGTTGTGTGTCCACGTCTTCCCCACGTGACTACAATCCAACTAAACAGAGATATGTATTATTCACTTTTGTCTTCGTAAGACCAAGTGGTTTTGTTCAATGGACTTTCACAAATCCTCCCTTTGTGCTACCTGTCACTAGTTACACTTAAGTGCTGGACATGCAAAAATAAACATACTTGTAAGGGGCTTATAAGCTGATACTTCAGTGTCTGACTCAATAAGAATACACAACAAAAACTTCTTGAATGAATGAATGAGTCCTGAAAATCTGCCTATCACTTAAAAACAGTTTCAAGACTCAATGACATAGATTATCCATGATCCTGATGCCACCAATCACTGATTATTCAATAGATGCTTACTGAGTGACGACTACATGTCAGGTACTTTTACAGGTACTGGGGACACAGCAGTCAACAAAAATCCCTGCCCTCATGAACTTTCATTCAAGTGCAGGGAGACAGGAAATAAAATACAAGACGTCAATTTAAAAGGTTAGAATGTATTAAGTGCTATGAAGAAAAACAAAGCAATGGGTTGGTAGGGAGTTATGTATATTGCGGGGAGGAGGAAATTTTAAATCAATGGTCAGGGAAGGAGTTCCTGAAAAGGTGACATTTTTACCAAGTCATGAAGGAAGTGAGGGAGCATGTTATGGGGCTATCTGGAGGAAAACTGTCCCAGACAAAGGGAAAAGCAGGCAGAAGCACATCTGGCATATTCGAGGACTAGTTATTTAGCAGGCTGGTGAGTGTTAGGAAATAAGCTCCGAAAGGTGGAGGATTGTGTGTAGGGGCTGGGGTGGGGTAGAGGAGGGGAGATCATGCAGGGCCTTATAGGACATGAGGATTTTCCCTTGATTACTAGTGACACTTTGACTCTACCCTTTTCTACCTGTCTGTTTTCCCCATGTTATTTGGCCACTCTTTCCCACTCCCACAAGCCCCACAAATAGTACTCAGGGGTAAAATAATTTATTGAATACAGGTAATAACTACTGCTAACTACCAGAATGTAAAACCTATCAGACATGGCCATCAAAAGCTGGGAACATAACATCAAAGCCTTCTAAATTAGACTTATAATAAACCAACCCATTTCTGACTTTAGTAATTCTTTTTAAAAAAATTGTTTTTTCCCTGAATCATAACAGTAATACAGGAGAAGCTCTCTCTTTTCAGGCCAGTAGTTAGAATCATCAGGGTGTGGAGACATTACACTAAGTGAAATAAACCAGTCGTAAAAGAACAAATATTACATGACTGCGCTCATATGTGGTACCTAGAGTAGTTAAATTCACAGAGACAGAAGGTAGATACTCTGTACCCATTAAATACTAACTTGCTATTTCTCTCCCCAGCTCCTGGTGGGTATAGAGTATCATTTGGAGAAAATGAAAAAGTGTGGAGATGGATGGTGGTGACAGTTGTATAACAATGTGAAATGTACTTAGTGCCACAGAACTGTACACTTAAAATGGTTAAAATAATTAATTTTCTAGTATGTATTTATTTTTACCACAATAGGAAAAAAAAAAGGCTTGGATTTGGGATCAGCAGTCACTCTACCCACTATTAGATAACTGGCCTTGGGCAAGCTGCTTAACCTCTCTTGGATGTAAAATGAGGTAATAACAGTATCTACTTCATAGGGCTGTTGAAATAATGGGTAATTCGAGTACAGCACTAAAGGTAAGCTCTTATTATTATTATGAAGATTACTATCAGGATGGCACAGCTGACAGCCAGGAGTTTAACCAGAAAAGGACTGCAACTGTATTTTTTAATCACTATCTAGGGAAGGATGCTTTCATTTTTGTTTGTACTGTCGTTGATTGATAAATGTTTTTTCTATTACTCCCCAGTGGCCCTTGTCCACTTCACTATTCAGTCCTTCTAGGACTGAACTATGTGCTGTATAACTTTTACCCGACAAGTCTCAATGTTGCCAAAGGAGGTAGGACATTTCTTGGAAAAATTAAGAACTGACATATTCACACCAAGGTGGAAGATATGACCCAGTTTATAAATAGCAACTCAATGAGGATCTCCAAGCTAGGCAAAGATTCCAGAGACTTTGTGTCTTCAACTCTACCTCTGTCAACTTTTACAGATTTGCCAATGTTTTTGTCAGTCTTAAAAGAGTTATTTGGAGAAGGGCTGACTAGGCTTCTGAACCTTTGGAACTATTATCATTCTCAGGGGAGATCTTCATTTTAACAAAATAATTTAACCATATATGATGGCCTGAACTCTAGATCTGGGAGGCCACAAAAACTCAATGGAAACAGGTGATTCAAGGTCTCAGGAGGCCCATCCCCTTACCAAGTCTAATGGTTCCCCATAAGACAGGTATATTGTCAAGGAAAGTGAGATGTAAGCATTTGAAGGCATAGGTTGGTGCAGTCCCAAAAGCTCCTAGAATCACATCTCAAATCATGTCTCCAAAGACCAAGAATCTAGGAAGGGGGAAGGTCACTGCAAGGCTATAGCACCATCACCTTCTGAGTCAGCTCAGAAGACAGCAACAAAGAAATTACTTGATAAACAGTAAAATTACTAAAATACATACTTCTGTCTGATCTACTGTCCACAATGCAGACAGAAAATAACAAAGGAAAGCAAAGTCCTAGAGAAAAAACATCTGACAAGGAAGGAGAGAGGGAAGAGCAAGGGCTCGTGGACGGAAGCAGACATGGGATCACACAGGGACAGGTTCAGGGGTGTGGGATGAGGTCTAGTAAACTATCTCTGGTAAAGCCAAGCCTGGTCAGGCCACTCTAGTCCATTACCTATGGGGCTGGCATTTCAAGCTAATTGCATCCAGGGAGGGCGAGAGCAGTACTGCAGGTGCCCAGGTGAGGGTTTTGGCCATGCCACTCTCTATAGCACCTTGTCTCCTTCACCCTGGTAGTGGGCTGAGTGGTGGTCCGTGTCCTAACCCCAGAAACCTGTAAATGTGACCATATTTGGCAAAGGGTCTTTGCAGATGTAATTAAGAATCTCAAAATGAGATCATCCTGGATTATACTAGGCCCTAAATTCAATGACAAGTGTCCTTAGACCAACTCAGGGGAGAAGGTCACGTGAAGATGGATGCTGAGATTGGAGTGATGAAGCCACAGCAAGGAGCCCCTGGAGCCAAGAGAAGCTGGAAGAGGCAGGAAGGAGTCTCCCCTAGAGCCTTTAGGGGAGCACGGCCCTGCCCACACCTTGATTTCAGGCTCCTGGCCTCCAGAACTGTGAGAAAACAAATCTCTGTAGTTGTAAGCCACCCAGTTTACAGTTATTTGTCACAGCAGCCCAAAGACGCCAACCGTGGGAGAAAAACAAACAAACAAACAAACAAACACTGGGCTGTATTCCTTCTTCACGGACACTATCACCAAATTCTTTCTTCTGAGAAATCTTTGCTTACATGGTCTACCCAGGACACTACATGTCCACTGGCACTGCACTTCCCATGTGGACTTGGACCTCAGGGACTTCACAAAGAAAGGGGTTCTGCAGGCCAGAACAGTTTATCCCACCAGGTACCCAGCCCACCTCATCTTATCTGGGCTCTGATTCTGACAGAAGACACAGATGGGTGGCAGCATATGCAATTTTTCTTTTTAACCAATTCAAAACAAAATATAACTGGCCCATCTGTATGGCTCAAAAGATAAAGACAGATCATAATGGAAGATGTTTTAAGAACCTGCTTGGGGAGTTTCTAAAGGAACCTGAAATATAGGATTTCCCCAGTGGACTAGAGGCCAGGGACAAATGCCAGAGCACCAGTCCTCCCGCCTCCTCACTGATGGATCTTGTATTTCTCTTCATTTATTTTCTTTCCCATGTCTTTTAAACTACAAATTTGACCTTACATGAAAAGAACTACACATACACCTAAGCGAAGTGGAAACCAAGAAACTGTAATAGTCAACCCTGCTGCAAGAGCTAGACCTCTTAGACTTTCTACTAAAACACTTCCAAGACTTAACAGCTTAGTGGTGGGACTTGAATAGTGTCTGTCTTCTCAGGACCTACACCTGTCCTGCTCATCATAATTTACACAGGGTTCTCAACCATGTCCCCAGGGGCAGAGCCTCAAAATGTATTTGTTGAATGACCAGTCTGTATCAAAGGTGAAATATTAACATGGTAAATTGTGTTGTGTATACTTTACCATGATAAAAAAATTTTTTTTTAAACTGCAGTGAGCTATGATTTCACACCTACTATGATGGCGATCATTAAAACAAAAAACAAACAAACAAAAAACAATCAAGTGTTGGCAAGAATGTGAAGAAGTTGGTACATACACTGGTAGTGGGAGGGTAAAATGCTTCAGCCACTGTGGAAAACAGTTTGGTAGTTGCTCAAAAAGCTAAGAACAGAATTACCATATGACCCAGCAATTCCACTGCTGGGTATATACCAAAGAAAAATTTAAAAATAATTTTATTTTTCAAAAAAAAACTTGTATACGAATGCTTGCAGCTGCATTATTCACAATAGCCAATGATGGAAAACAACCCAAATAGCCATCAGTGACTAAATGGATAAATAAATTGTGGTATATCTACATGATGGAGTACTATTCGGCTATAAAAATGGATGGCGTACTGACACATGCTACAGCATGAATAAACTTTACAAATATTATCCTAAGTGAAAGAAGCCAGTCACATAGACAATCATGATTCCATTTATACGAAATACCTAGAATAGGTACATCATAGAGACAGAAAGCAGACTTACGTTTCCAGGGGCTGGAGAAGAAGGCAGTGGGGAGTAACCACTTAAAGGGCACAGGTTTCATTTTGGGGGGATGAAAATGTTTTGGAACTAGACAGAGGTAGTGGTTGCACAATATCGTGAATGTACTAAATGCAACTGAACTCTTCACTTTAAAATAACTGTGTTATATAAATTTCACCTCAATTAAAAAATAAAAAGGGTGAAATAAATCCAATTTTGCCATTTAACTACAGAATGTAAAGAATGCATATAAAATATCTGTTTCCATGACTTAACCACATCTACTCGTAAATCAGGGTTTCCCAACCTGAGTAAAATTTATTTTGGGCTAGATAATTCATTCCTTGATGTGAGTGGCTGCTGTATGCACTATAGGACGGACGTTCAGCAGCATCCCTGCTGTCTACCCATTTCATGCTAGCAACACACACACACACACACACACACACACACACACACTCTCACACAAACTCTTACCAAGTTGTGACAACCGATATTGTTTCTAGCCATTGCCAAATTCCCCCTGGCAGGCCAAACAGCCCCCAATGAAGAATCACTGGTCTAAATGGAAAAAGGAGTCTCCAAGCAATTACTCAGAATTTGTTCTTTTTCAATCCCCTCACCTGCCAGTGTGACTCACTATTCCCTACCAACCCTACCAGCCACAAATGACTTCCCCATGAACTTCGGGCACCTGATTATAATGTCTTTTCTTCTAATTCCAAATTCCCCCAACCACTCACAAGTATCCCAGATATGTTGCTTTCTGACTGTCAGGCCAGAGATTATCTAGTATCCTTCATCTTTTCCCTGGGGCATGACTCCATGTCTCCATCAGCACCCACTAGACAGTGGATATCCTGAAGGCACAGGTCAAGGAAAAAGCAAACCTACCAGTTTTACAAGTAGGACAGAGCCTTCCAGTGCCTAGGCTCTCATTCCCCAATCTCAGTAGTTAATTAAACAACAAAAGTCCCACCTATCATCCCATAACCAAACAAGATGACAGGCAAAATGAGAGGTTGAAAGCCCCAATCCCTAGAAGATATGACTAAATTTTCCAGTTCAATTATCTCTAACTATGGGGAACACTATCAATTCAGGCCTAGCTGTTTTGACATTAATCTTTCAAAAAGCACCAAAACCTTGAGAGGGGAAATCTAATCTAATCCCATTTGAACCTATGTAGCCTTGAACAGGTCATTTAATCCTCTGGGTACAACTTTATCCTTTGTAAAAAATGTGAATTAGGCTGCTTGACTTCTAAGTTTAATGCATTAATTCAATACCACTTCCTCAGTACACGAGGGCTGTCTGGAAAGTATCCAGCCATGTAATATAAAAACTTTATGCCTGGATTTTTTTCCAGACAGCCCTTGTATACCTACTAATTATGAGCATATAAAAGGTAAGTGAAAACCTAATCATACCCTCAAGGAGTCCAAGTTGTGTCAGAGGTAGGTGGAGAATAGCTTAGAAGACAGAGACACAGGAAGAGAGAGAGAGAAAAGAAAAGATCAATTGATCAATCAATCAATACAGTGAGATGGAACAAAAATAAAAGAAGTTTGTGCCAAGTGTTCCTGAGTGTATGACAGAATAAACATCAGAAACAACTAATTACATGTAAAATAAGTCAACAGGTATTCCTAGCAGCACCTTATAACCTATGGAGAGGTGAAGTGAGGAGCTTAAAGTATTAGGGGTATGGCAGAGGTAGCATTTAACAGACTTCCCAGCTACTTTGGTTCTTAGATAATGGGGAATATGCAAGATACCATATCTAACTCACAGACTGAGCATTTCTGCTAACACAGTCAGACTTCTTCCTTTATGCAAGTTTGTTCAACCCGTGGCTAGCAGGCCACATGCAGCCCAGGACTGCTTTGAATGCAGCCCAACACAAATTCATAAATTTTCTTAAAACATTATGAGATTTGTTTGTGACCCCCTTTTTAGCTCCTCAGCTATCGTTAGTGTTAGTGTATTTTATGTGTGGCCTGAGACAATTCTTCTTCTTCCAATGTGGCCCAGGGAAGCCAAAAGATTGACACCCTTAGTCTAGAGGCTGAAGATGACTCAGCGAAGTGGTCCTTAAGGGCTTCCCTACTAAGAGTTAACCTCTTAGTCCAAAAGCGAATCCAAAAGGCAACCAACCTGAGCAGGAGGGCCTAAAAGTTAAAGGTGAGCAGAAACTCTCAGCAACAAAATATAAAAGGCAAATTCAAAACCACATGCTAAGGATGTCTATAGTGACCATGCAAGGTCTTTCTTCTCAAAGCCAAGATCCAAGAGAAAAAATTTTAAATTGCTATATATGTATTTATATATTAAAATATAAGTAAATATATAAGTAAATATAATAAATATGTAAATATATAAGCAATTATAAGTAAAAGGATAATTTATTTTTTTAATAAGAGGAAACACAAAACTATCAAATAAATGCCATATATTATATTTACAGAACAATAACAACTTAGCTCCAGAATTTAGCCTAACACTGTGTTATCCAAATTGCTCTGGCCTGCTCCTGCACCTGCTCTTGCATCACCAGCCCTCTGGTGCCAGATTTTTCTATACCTCAAGAACATCAGGGCAGGAGGTCAGCATGATCCTTGTCCTCCTAAGGTGATTTCAGGTTGATTGTAACTCCTTGCATCTTCCACCCTCATGGAAAAATTCCTGCCCCTCCAAGTTCATGCCACTGGCTCCTGTGGCTTCCACACTGCCTTGCCTTTGTACCTCCACCTACTCATTTCCCAACATTCATTGAAGCCTTTGGCATCCTGGTGTCCTCTCCTACACAACTCCTGCCATGATCCTCGTTTCAAAATCCACAAGGATGATTTTTTCCCTATACTTCAAGCCTCTAACTTTCTTCACTACAATGACTTTTGGTCCTCTCTACCACATACATCCATGGCCACACTCTAAACCTGTCAACATAAATCTTAATGTCAATCATTCACTTTCTGACACACTTTTCAAGCCTTCCAGTCTCTCATGCCTTCACTCTGGCCTAATCTCTTTTTTAAACTCATCCATCCTCCAGGTTCCAACCCTTTCCATTTTCTCCCAACCAACCAACCTGCTCCTTAGATGGTCTTCTTTCCCCATTCTGGCCCCACAGTTGATGGTCTGGACTGCTCCTTTGACTCCTCTGTGCCCCTGGCTTCGCATCGCATCTACCCAACCCTGGAACAATGCTAAATCCACACATTCTTCTAACCCCAGGCTCCTGAGTTCTACCAGAGAAAAATCACATAGTCTTACAAAACCATTATGAATTCATGGCTTTCATCCTGACCTGGGTCGTTTACTTGTCCTTGGATAACACAAACGTCGTTTGACCTGGGAGACAGCAGTGGAGGAAGTTAGAAGTGGTTGGTGCATTGTGAACATAGAGCAAATAGGACTTTCTGATAACCTGAATGAGAGGAAAGAGGTTTTGGGGCCTGGATTATGGAAGGACACAACTGGACGATGACAGAAAAGGCTTTTGACCCAAGCAACTGAAAGAATGGAGTTACAATTCACAAAGATGAAGATTCCATCTCCTCTAGTCTCCTCTGGAACCTCACCCAATAGGGAAATCGCACTCTTGTTTTAGTATCCCTCTTTGTACCTCTGTCTCTGTCTCCTGGTCTCTTCCCATCAGTCTGCTAGTATGCTCAAGCATTTCCTGATCTAGCTAAGATACTATCTCTTCTTTTCTTTTCTCCTTTTCTTATTCGCACTTGGAAGAAATACTCTAGGCTTGCTGCTGCTCCCACTCATCATCTCACCATTCTTTTGAAACCACTCTGGTGGAGGCCAATGTCATTGCATTGGCCAATCCAGAGAACTTTTTCCATTCTGTATCCTACATGACCACTCTGGAGCATCTGATCGTCTCCTTTAATCCAGCTTGTTAACTCTGTTAGCATCCCATGTGTGCAAGACACTGCAGTCCACTGCCTCTCCTCACACCTTCAAGGGCTCTTTCCTTTAAGCTATCCCTTAAATGTTGCTAAACCTCAATTCCACTCTCAGCTCATTTTTTGTCTTACTCTTGACTTTTCAAACCTGAGTGCAAGTATCTCTGCATGGACAGCTCCAAACAGACCAATTTCATAATATCCAACTTCCCTACATGCTCCTCCCTAAAAATTATCTGCCCACATTCTTCAAAATGGGGGCGGGGGGGGGGGAAGCTAGGTATAGGGTGATGGGGAGAGAGGTCACATTAGGTGGTGAACTGATTATACATCAAGTTGACAATGCACTGTAGAACTGTATGCCTGAGGCCTATGTAATCCTTGCTAATAGATGTCACCCCAGTAAGTCTAACAATAAAAATGAATTTTAAAAAAATGCTTATCCCATTTTATGATAATAAGTAAATTTTTTAAAAGGTATACCCTTCTCCTAATTCTCACTGCAGTGCATCCTCCAGAGTGTGAAAAAACACCAGAGTTTTGTTTGGCTTTATCTTCTAATTTATTCTACTATCACTATGGATTAATTTGTATAAAAAAAGTCTTTAAAGATTTCTTAGATGCTTTCTTCCATATCAACAAGGATTATTTATAAAATTAGCATTCATTTAATTGTTTCAAGTCTTCCAGCCCCCAACCCCAAATACCATTTGAGAGTTTCCAGCAGAGCTGGAGATATGAACATCTGAGATATAAACATATACAGCATTAAACAGTGGATTATAATCCTGGTAACTTCTCTAGGGTTTCAAATAGATAGAAATTACATGATTAAAGAAATACTATAATGATGCCTAAAAAACTGCCTTACATGGAAAGTGTGGAGAAGGGACTGAGGGCAGGTTGGGAGAGAATGAGAGAAGGGATGATAGTGAGCGGAAAGGAAAACAGAAACAGGTAAAGTCCCTATGGTATTGATACTCAATGTTTCACCCAAATGGTTATAAAGAAATTTAATTACTAATAAATATCTAATGGGAACCCATTATCTCTTCAGAACTTCATCTTTCTAGAACATGAGTCATAAAATCTGGTTTCTGTGCCAGGAGACAAAAGCCCATGCTCAGCAGCTCAGGTACATTAAGCACAGACAAGACCCTCAAACTCTCACTTAGAATCTCTTTGTTATTATACACAGTTCTAATAAGAACAGGCATCTAGTTTCCAAGGCCACAGTTCAAAAGTGGCAAAGTAGAGAAGCACTAATTCAGGAAAGTACCCAGAAGAAGTGACAGCTGATAGTTTCATAAGAAAGGAACCAGAAGATACTATAAAGCACAAACATGAAATTCAAAATGCATAGCAATCCAGGGCCATTTTATTCAGGAGTAAACTGTCTTACCATATCAAACAAAGATACTATTAGATCTATAATAAAACAATAACATTTTAATAACAATGCATTTGAGAAATGAAAGGGAAGATGTTATAGAGTTGGAAAGCAACTTCACCATCATCTAGTCCAATGGTTTTCAACACCAGTCCGTGGAACAGAAATTTCCTGCCAACCCGTGAAATATTTTCATATTCTCAGGATGTATTTATAAGAAAATAATAAATTTACTTCAGTGGAATCTAAACTATTTCACGGACTGCCAGTAAATTTCTGATGGACCAGACCCAGTCTGTGGACCACAGTTGAAAACCACTGACCTAGTACTCATTTTATAGACAAGGAACCTGATGGACAGAGTTGGGAAGCAATGTGTCCAACAGACAGGGCATGGTGATCACCAGACAGGTTCGGATCAGGAGTACTTTGCACCTATATTATACTGCCTCTGTGGCATATAATCTAGAAGACAGGAAATAAATTATGTATTTTAGAAAAAGTCCTATCCTAAACAGTACATTTTTCAAAACTGATAAACCCTCAGGGTTCAGGAAAGCCTATCTTTCCACAATCTGAAATGGGCTCTGCATATGACCAAACCATTCTTACCTTTTGTCAGGCCTTCTATCCATAAACCTAAGGAATTTCTCCCCATCCTTCGCCACCGTCTTTAAAACCCCAATTCAACTCCCAGCCAGCCGCATTCAATAGAAAAGAGAAGCCATGAAGCAAGAACTCCTTCAATTTGCTAAGCTTCACCAATTTCTTCTTCTCTGTACCCATTCTCCACTTCCTTCCAGGTCAGGGAATAAAGTGCCCTTTACCTATCCAACATCATCTCCTATACTTGAGTTCTATGGAATCATGAACTCAAGTTCATGGATCATCCTGCCATCACCTCCTCAGCCCTATTCCATTAAGAATACACCCTGTACTATTATCTCCAAGCTCCTCTCTGCTAATGTACTTGAGTCTCTTCCACCATTAAAAATAATAATAAATTCCTCCGTGACTCAGCAACCACCTTATTCCCAAATCACTCAATTCACTGCCACCTGGATTCCATTCCATTGCTCCATTCAAACTGCTCTAATAAAGCTCAGGAATAAATTTCATATTTCCAAGTCCAATAATCCTTTCTGATTTCCAACACTCCAATGTATCCACAGCCTTCTTCTTTTAAATCTACTTAGTGCTCATTTTCACTCTGTCCTGATTCTACGTCTATATCTTCAATTATTCCTTCTGTCTCCTTCATGTGCTCACTCATTCATTCAATGGTTTTCACTAAGTTCCTCAGTTCTGCCACTACACTAGGCACTGGGGATATCACAATTAGTAAGTCAGTCAAGGTCTTGGCTTCTATGAAGGTGAAATTCTACTGAGGAGGGAGATAAACAATAAGACAAGCAGCTGGCACATGCTACCTGGCAAAATAAAACATAAAGGGCTTCTTACATTGGATGGTCAAGGAAGGCCTTTCTGAGGTAAGATTTAGGGAGATCTGAAGGGCAAGAAGAAACCAGCCATGAAAAGGGCAGCAGGAAGAACACTTCCGGCACAGTCCAGCCAAGAAGACTCAGACAGTACAGAGGAAACGATGTTGAATGCACAGAAAGATAAGGAGGAACCGCTGTGGCTAACAAGCACCCTGACCGAGGTGAAGCAAGATACAAGCTCCTGTAGGGGGCTGCATGTCAGAGCAAGGGGTTCAGATTTTATTTCAGGTGTGCTCCTCCTCCTGCACCTACCCCTTACACACTGATGCTCCCCAAGAATCTACCCACAGCCCCATTCCTCTTTTCTTCTACAGTCTCCTTGTAAAATCTCATCCCATTTCAGTCATCATTAATACAATGTGCTTGTAAGACAATTCCCATCAAACTTTTCTCTAAAATCCAGGCCAGTCTTATCCAACAGTGTCCTGTATCCACACTGGACTTCCATGGGTGCTTCATGCTACAAAGTCCCAAACCAAAGTTATTCTCTTTCCCTCATACATTGTTCTTTCTTCTTTTTATTGATACCATTACCTACCCAGTCACTGAAGCTAGAGACCCAAGATTCATCCTAGCTTCTTCTCACCTCCAACATCTAATTACTAACACTGATATTTCTGGTTTAAAAATATATATATGGAAAAAAGTAAGTAGAAAAGGAACAGTCTCTTTCATCTCCACTAATTATGACACCTCCCATATATGGCTCATACACAAGCCAAGGTTAACAATCCATCTCTGCAATGTTGGAGAGCTGAACTTTCAGCTACTTCAACCTAATCAATCTCACCCCACTCTCCCTCCCAAATGGCTCAACACAAACTACACAAAAACCCCACAGCAAATTAGGATATTAAATACTTCACAGTACAGTACTTAAAAACCATGGCTGAGTTAGAAGGGATCTCCAGGATCACCGAGTGACCTCCTTAATTACAGAGAGACATGCTCAGAGAAAGGAAGTGATATGTCCAAGATTATTGAGAAAGTACATGGAAAAAGTGACAACCTACTTCCCCTACCTCATACAGAATTTGAATAGATAGACTTGGACAGTATTCCATTATATCACCTTATAATTATTCCAAAATTACTGAGGGAGTAGATAGCCACTTAGCCTATTTTGTTATTAATATAACATATTAATATTGTAGAACTATGATTTTAAAAGAGAAAGAACTACTTCATTTTCTGGAAAAGTTTGTATTATCTAAAAGTAACTTTTTTTGAGTGAAATATCACCATTAGTCAGAGAGCCACTGAGAGTGGACCTTTCAACAAGGTCCTGGAGCTCACAGGGCAAACCACCGGGCATGACTTACTGATGATCCCTCTTTTCACTTCTTCTCTCTGAAAACAGCAAGAACAGAGAGAAACAAGTGCCTATTATAGTCTAAGAGCTATATACAGTGATCGATTTTATACACCACCTCTCTAGACTCAGTTTATAACCAAGCTATTATTGCCATATTTATCAACCTTTTAAAAACCATATCCTCACTGACAAATATAAAAGTCTCATGTGCTCTCCTCACCCCAACCCATCAAATCTACAATATATGCCTCTTAAGAGGGTATACCCTCCCCATCGTTTTCTGGCTGAACCTGGGATCAATCTCATGCTTTTTCAAATTATATACTCCCCTCCTATCTGTCCCCTGCCTCCATGCTCACTATTCCAAATATAGGTTGAGAATCACTGTCCTAATTTATTGTGGGCCAACGACCACCACAAACTAGAAAATATCTGAGTTTTTGATCCTTGACCTAATCTCCATCTTCAAAGTACAGTATTTAAATAGTTTGAGTTCCTTCATATAGTTAAGACACTTATATCTTATATCTCTACTTTTGAGTTTGATAGTATTAGGTACCCATAATTGAATCCCATTTACATGGTTTTCTGGAAGGTGTTTTACTTTGCTTTAAATTTTATTTTCAACTTTACCAAAAGCCTGTAAGATGTAATAGTTCTTATCATTGCAATAAGGTCCCAAACACAAATCTATTATAGTATTGGAAAAGGGAAAAAAGAGATCTGTATATTTCAAACTTGTCTGGTCTCTAGTGCCTGGTCAGTGAATCTGAATTAGTACTGATTTACTGTACTATTCATTCAATTAATTTATTCTCCAGTATCCACTGTTGCGTTGTTCAAATTTAAGAGTCCTGAACTGGATACAAAATAAACCTAAGGTTTACACCCTGCTCTCTACGTACTAATCATCTAACCCTAGAAAGGAGATACAAATGAAACAGATAAATAGCCAAATGAAACTTTGAAATTATGAGCCAAAACAGTCAACACAGCCAGCAAGAACGGTAGGCATCCAGAGGACAGGAGGATAGAGATCATTTTGGCGGGTGTGTTGAGTACTGAGGTTAGGTAGGACAAAGGTTAGATGGGATTAAGATAGGTGGGTGAGGAAGGGGAGGTTATCCCAGGTGCAGGGAACACTGGAAAGAACTAAATTCATGGTACATGGGGAGGGCACAGGCCTAAATGAAGCCAAAGGCCTGTGCCAGAGCACAAGAATTTGAAGTTGTATGGGCAGCTGGGGTAAGGAGGGGCCCATCATACTAATAACAACTTGAGAAGTTGGGGAAATTTTCCTAATACAAAGGTGGCTTCAAGCAGGGAAAAAAAAAAAAATCAAACCACAATATCTATCTGAGATTCTCTCTCTTCTCCTTATACCTCATCCTAGAGTCTGTGGATACTCCACTATGTATCTATAGCTACATAGCTACATAGCTATTTCTAGATGATCACCAACACGCTAACTCTACCAGTTTATACACACAGCAAAACAAATACTCCTGATAAAAACAAAATTGATGCATCCAAATATTAAGAGTGATCATTTACAGACAACTAACTATATGCTAAGAACTATGCTAAGTGCTTTACATAATTTTATCTTATTCAGGTTTGTCCAACATGCGGCCCAACACAAATTCATAAACTTTCTTAAAACATTATAAAAATTATGCACAGACTTTTTTTTTTTAGCTCATCCGCTATCATTAGTGTTAGTGTTATTTTATGTGTGGCCCAAGACAATTCTTCTTCCTATGTGTCCCAGGGAAACCAGAAGGTTAGACACCCCTGAATTCTTAGAACCACCGACAGTATTATCCACAGTTTATGAGAAGACTGGGTGTTAGTAAGTTGCCCAATATCATAGGGACAGGTTCAGGATTCAAGCCAAGGGCTGCCTACCTCCAATCCAAGCTCTTAAACCACCACACATGGTGCTAAACTTGAAAGTCTTCTCCTAAAAAGAATATCATAGTGCTCTCTTCATTCCAGGGGGACAAGGGAAGAAAGATAGTACTGAATATCAGGTTTTCCCCAATCATTACTGAGTTACACCTTTTGGCCACATCAAGATTTTTTTTCATCTCCAAAAGGCCAAATGGAATTATTTCTTCCAACATTGCTCACCCCCACACCACCAAGATTTCCAGGCTTCTAAAAATAGAGGACAAAGGTCTGTGGAACAGGCTAGGCTACCCTTGGAGGAAATTAAACAAGTCTAACAAACCTGTAAAATAATCAGTACTTCCTGAACCAAGAAGATGCACTGGCCAGGGAAAATGATGAGTCAAGAGTAGCAGTCAGAGTCCTGCCACCTCTTTAAATGCAACTCAGGCCCACATCCTCCAGGAAGGGCCCAACTGATGAGGGCTGCATCTTCTTTGTTCCTGTTCTCAAAGGGTAATAAAGTCTTGATCTTGTTCTCAAATTCATGCTTAATCCCAGAGGGACAATAATCTTTCTTTCATCCTAAAGGTCCCAGCACAACAGCTATAAGCTTCCTTAAAAACAGGCAACAAACAAATTGCATGGAATTATAGTGCTTTCTCCAAGATTCCAGATGAAAGACATCATTATTTAAGATCATTATAATTATAAATGATAATCTAATACAAATACTATGCTTGGATTTCTATTATAATAATACAGGCATGCCATAAACTCTTTCATCCAATAATCTCTCAGCTCTTCAGAAATCATAAATAACAAAGCTTCCATTGGCATTGACATCCATTGCCTGCCAAAGTTAACTTACAGTCCAGGGAGAAAGCTGACCAGCTCAAGCTGATACACTCACAGCAGACTTCAAATGAAACTCGATTTTTACTCTTTCAGCTTCATTACAACACGAGGAACTCACTCTCTGCCAAGGTAGAAGTCTCACTCAAAAGGAGTCCTCTTTCCTCACAATTGTCTGTTACAGAATAGGAGAAGTGAGGTTGTTTAGAGTACACATAAGGCTAAATAATAAAGATGACAGACTAATAATAATCAAGATAATAATGGAGGGAGAAAGTAGGCACAAAATGCTGTAGCCAATGTTGCCTTAACGTGATAATATTTATTACTCCTATGTGTTTCAAAATCACACAGAATGAAAGTGCTTTTTTTGCTTTGGGAATAAACACAAAACATATGATTTATTTAGGTAGGCAATTTTGTTCCTCAAAAGAAGCCAAAGATATTGCGATAATTCCTTCTACTTTATTAAGAATATAACATATGCAAATGTGTTAACTAGATATGCTCCCTAAACAAGGTTCCTCAAAGAAGGGGTTCCAGAGAAAAGACTCTTAAAGTCTTAAGATTGTTACGAACAATCCATCTTCACAAAATCTTTCCTAACCATTTTAGTCCTCACTGATGTCTTTCTTATCAACCTCTCCAGAATTTGAGACTACACCACAGACCCCAGCATTTAAAGAGCTATTATGGTGTGGGGTGAACTTTTTTATTGTGTGTTGGTCATATCATGCCAAATAGAAGGGCAGAAGCCAAGTCTTCTATTACTTCTCTATTTGCCATGCCATCTCCGACTGAGGTAAGAATATCCTAGATGCTCAATAAACCTTGCCACACCTGGAGAGCAGAATAAGCTGTCTCTTATGCACTCTACATTATATCTACAACCTCTCATTTAATGATCACAACATCCCCATTGAGGTAAAAAGGACATTTTTACAAATGAGAAAGCAGTGGCTCACATTGGTTAAATGACTTTCCCAAAGCCATACTGAAAAGCAGAAATGAAAGAACTTGAACCTAAGACTCCTAACTGCAAGTATTAGACTCTTCCTGAAAATTCTTCCTTGAATAAAGGATTATAGTATCTTCTTACATAACATTCTTATCTTTGATAACCCTTTGTCAATGAACCTCCCTATGGGCAACTCAAGTCAGAAAATGCTTCCATAACATTTTGGGGTTGCTCAGATATGAGAATATGGGGAGAATTTTTCAAGCTCATAATCCATATCAGTCAGTGGTACAGTACTATTATAACTCTCCTCAGTCAGAACCTGCAAAGGCACAGACATGCCACTCTACCTCCTTTGGCTTACTGGTTTACTTTAGGAAGTAGCTATTTTATACAGAAAATGATGTAAAGATTTTTTAAACCACAATAGGTTAAGAAAGATCATCTGGCTCATTGATTCTAAGAAAATGAATTAAAAATTCAGTGATTTGCCTGAAGTCACACAGCAAATGACACCCTTCTGAGACATCCCTGACTCCTTTCTCTCTCTCCTCACATCCGTCAACCTATCATGTTGTGCCACCTTGGCACTTCTGATATTTTGGACTGGATAATTGTTTGGGAGGGGGCTGGGAGGATGGTTGTATGCACAAAAACAACATAGCAGTATCCTTGGTCTATACCCAATAGATGTCAGTATTCTCTCTCTTCCTGTGACAATGAAAAATGCTTCCAGACATTACTAAATGTCAGCTGGGGATAATCAACCTTGGATGAGAACCACTGCTCTAGACCAGTGATCTCCAAACAGAGGTACACAAAACAATCTGCTTGGGGGAGTTCCCTGGTGGTGTAGTGGCTTAAGGCTTCAGCACTGGCGCTGTCAGCGCTGCGGCCAGGGTTCGTTTCCCAGCCAGGGAGCTACCCACATACCAAAAAGAAAAAAAAAAAAAACAAAAAAACAAAAAAAAAACAATCTGCTTGGGTATAGAAAGAAAAGATGAGACTATTTATATTAATTTTCATCTTAGAAAATAAGATTTTATCTTTATTAATATTTAATATATGGTACAACACCAGTGCTCCCATTCAGTCCATATGTCAGTCACACATCTCACACAAATCTGATGGAATCCTGAAGAGTGGAAGCTCCATAGCACAGGCTGAGATGTACTAGATACACTGCAGTTCATGTGCCTGCTTAAATGGATTCACTGATTACATTTGTTTTAAATTAATTAACCCTCATAAAACATACAAGTGGCTTACAAAAAGATTCCTGCAAAGAAATCTTGGATTAACAATAACATAAGCATACATGAACAAGAGACTAGCAGAGTCTCGTTGCTACTACTGGTATTTCTTCATCAGTCACATTACAATGTAGAAACAATCACAGTCTAATAAGATATGACAAGAAGTTCACCAAAATCTTATCAAAATTATTTAAAATATGAATTTGCATCCACTACCATAAACGATGAACTTAATTTTAAATATATACTGTGCCTTCAGATAGCAGGCATAGCTAATGATAGCAAGACATGAATATAACTTATAAACAAGCATAACTTATTACTATGAAGAGATTACATGTTTTTGAACTAATAGTGCAATTCTATCTAAAAAGTTTAGAGACTATTGCTCTAACCAACACTGAACAGAACTTCTGGGATAATGAATTATCTTCTATCGATGCTGTCCAAAACTGCAGACGCTAGCCACATGTGGCTATTTAAACAAATGAAATGTGGCTACTGTATCTGAAGAATTAAATTTTTATTTTATTTCAGATAATTTAAATTTAAGTAGCCATTGGTGGCTCATGACTGCTTTATTAGTTAGCACAGCCCTGGATCACATCTCAAAATATACAACTCCCAGCAAGCAGTGCACTTTCCTGCTTTTGTGTCTTTGGCCATGTCATTCTTTCTGCTTAGAATGTTCTCTTAACCTTGTCCATCTAGTAGTAAGTTATTATTTTTGAAGATACACCTCAAATATCACCTTTCTTTAGCTTTCCATGATTACTCCTCACTCCATAAAATTAATTGCTTCCTCATGTCTGTTCCCTTGGCCCTTTCACATCTTTAGAGCTATTTCCTCATGTGTCTCAAGTTCTGTAACTGTGAACTCAAGGCAGAGCCATGTCTTATTTATCACTGTATGTCCAGCACATACTGAGTGCTCAATAAGTTACTGAACATGGCAATAAATGAACTAACAAACCTTGATCTCCCAATTTATACTGCAGTGTTCCTTCTACTGTACCAAAAGATCACTCTAGAAAAGTAGACCAAAGGCTAATTTTTTCCACTTCAAAGTGCTAGATGCTACTTCAACAGACAATACCATTTCTATTATTATTATTATTATTATTATTATTATTAATTATTATTATTATTGTTTGGCTCTTTCAGATGCAAATGTCAGTTATTTCTTAAGCAGGAGCAGGCTCAGAAAGCACTTATCCTTTGAAGAATACAAGATGAAGTAGATGGTGGTGTGAGTCCACTATTTTATTAATATTTATCAGGCTTTTTCTGTGTACTCTACACGCAGTTAGTTTTTGCTATTGAGATACAAGTGTATGCCTCTCCCATATCCTCCCACTCAAAACCCACTGAAACTGTTTCCCTCTCTTCATCTTTCATTAAATGTGTGACTTAGAAAGACCAAAGGAAAGGCTCTGACCATGCAACCACTTATTCTGGGTTTCATTTCTGAATTCTAGATTTGGCTATATTTAGCAAAGCTATAACCATCATCATGCCTGAAGTCAGGAAGAAGACACCATTCACAAAACACCCCCTGAAAATCTGCAGTTGCCACTAAAAAAAAACAGGCTTCCAAGACATCTGAAGTGGGACAGATCAAACTGGTGTTTGCATAAAGAGAAGACCTCAGGTGCTTATAATTAACAGCTGTGCCTGGTACTAAAGCTCTCCATAATCTCATTTCCTTTTCTTTTCTCTCCAACATAACCTTCTGCTCTGATCAAACATCCTAATTCCCTGACCATTCCTTTCTGTAACACTGATCATCTCACTACCCAACTTGCTTCTGCTTTAAGCTTCTTGCTTCTCTTTGAACCTTCAGAACCACACTTTCCCCAGATACTAGCCACTCTCTTGCCCCTCCATGAGATGAAGTCCAGAGGAAAGCAGCGCATATTCAATACCTATTCAACAGTTATTCAAAAGGCCCAGGTCCACTGAAGAAAATGAGCAGCAAGCACAGCCAGCAAACAAACTGTAAAAGAATTTCCTTCTAACATTCCATGTCCTTCTTTTCTTGATTCTAGGAAAGAAACTTGTACTAACCAAAATATTACTAAACAAGTCAGTATTCTTGGAACTCATACTGTTTCACCACCCCATACTTTTGCATATGCTATTCTCTCTACTTGGAAAACCTCAGGTAACCCTCATCTGGAACATCTGCTGGGCAATTTCCATTTCTGTTCAAAGCACACTTCATCTGCAAACCCTCATCCCAGGCCCTTTCTGTTTATCATCTCTTAACATCTTTTGACCACCTACTAGCTACCAAGGGCCATGCTAAATGCTGGACACTTATCTTAGGGTTATTTGTTGGTCTATAAGATCCTTGAGAGCAGGACCCAGTCTAACCACTATGCTATACACCTAAGATTAATATAAAATAATATTGAATATAATAAAAAGAAGAGGTGGGACACATAGACAGTGGAATATTACTCAGCCATAAAAAAGAATGAAATCTTGCCATTTGCAACCACCTGGTTGGACCCAGAGGGTATCATGCTGAGTATAATCAGTCAGACAAACAAAGACAAATGTCATATGATTTTACTTATTTGTGGAATCTAAAGACCAAATAAAAAAAACAACAAAACAGAAACAGACTCAGATACAGAAAACATTTTGATAGTTGTTAGATGGGGGGGGGGGTTGAAGGGGTGGGTGAAAAAAAGGGAGGAGATTAAGAAGTACAAATTCATAGTTACAAAAGAGTCATAGGGATGTAAAGTACAACGTTCAGTCAATAATACTGGTAATGTAGTAACTACGTATGGTGTCTGATGGGTACCAGATTTATCAGGGTGATGACTTTGTGGGGTGTCTGATGGGTACCAGATTTATCAGGGTGATGACTTTGTGGGTTATATAAATGTCTCAGCACTATGTTGTACACTTGGAACTAATGTTGTATGTCAAATTTAATTGAAAAAAAAATTTTTTTGGCGGGGGGATAGTTCCCTGGCTGGGAATCGAACCCAGGCTGCAGCGTTGAGAGCACCGAAGCCTAGAGACTACACCACGAGAGAACCCCCGCTGAAAAAATTTTTTAATTGTAAAAAAAAAAAAAAAAAAATGGGGGGAACCCAAGTCCCATTTATCTGGTAGCTTTGAAACCTAATACAGTGTCTGCCACAAAGAAGGCACTAATGAACAAACATTAAATAAATACATGTATGCATTATATTGATCATACTGATACCACCAACATATTATAATTATGTCATGGGGGGGGGCTGTCTGGAAAGTATCCAGCCATGTAATATGAAAAATAGAGGCATTTATGGCTGGATTCTTTCTGGACAGCCCTCATATATGTTTGGTTTTTTGTTGTTGCTGTTGTTGTTGTTTTTTAGTGGCTTCACACACATTTTTTAGCCTCACTACCTTGCTGTAGGTCCCTGTCAAAGTTTACTGATTCAGAGACTTAGTAGTTGTGATTAGGCTTAGACCCGGATTCCTTTAGTGTAGAGGAGAGAGAATGTGTTCTGAAGGGCCACCTGGTCAACCTTACATAGAACTTAAGCAGTTCTGGAATGTTGTCTTTGACCCAGTAGCTATTCAACAACATTTATTTATTGTTTAAACTTTAGATGTAAGGCCTCATATAGCTAAGGAGGTAATGATAAAAGCACAGCTTCAGTCCTTCCTTAAGCATTGCTCCAATTTTCCCACTGCTCATTCTGGAAGCTTAAACCAAATCATCCCTTGACATCACATGCTTATTACATCAGACATGATCTAGCATCTCACTGTGGCATCTTTAATGAGGAAGCTAGAGAGAAAATAATCCCCCCGTGCACCCAGCCTAGGTTCAGCCATATCCCTCTGAACTCAGGACTTACACTCTTCACTTCCCCCAAACCAACCCCCACTGGACTAGTTCGTGAAACTAGGAGAGCAGGGTTGATACTGCTGATGGAAGAGATAGCAGCCCAAGCATTCTGTTTTACTCTAGCACCTCCTTCTTGAAGTTCCTACCATTCCTCACTATAAAGTACAGACTAATACCCACATTAGGGAAAAAGGGATTATTAGTGGGATGTGGTGGTAACAGGATCTGTGTTTGAAACCCTTAGCAAATATCATACTTAATGGTGAGAAACTGAAAGCCTCTCCCCTAAGATCAGGAACAAGACAAGGATGCCCCCGCTCACCACTGTTATTCAACATAGTATTAGAAGTCCTAGCCAGAGCAATCAGGCAAGGGAAAGAAAGAAAAGGCATCCAAATTTGGAATGAAGATTTCAAATTGTCACTTCTTGTTACATAAATAGTGTATACTGGCTCCTACACAGCCACATACTTCTAAAAGCCACAAATTCAAACTCAATTCTAGTCAAAGAACATAAAGAGGACAACACTGCCAGACCCAATTTTACATAAGACTCTCCCTTATTACTGAGTCTTTGTCTATGATGTCACCATACCTGGATAATTCATTATTTCAGTCAGTCACTTCCTGCAGAAAGCAATTCTTGGCTCTTTAAAATTGGGGGCCATCCTAAATTTATCTCTATCTCACTCTATTCTAAATGGCTATTTTCCATCTCTCAAAAGTAGTTTGAGAACTCCGGCTTCTAGTTTTACATCACATCCCCAGAGTCTACCACAGTGCCTGGCATGTCACAGACATTCCATAACTGTTTGCTGAATATACGAATGAATGAATGAATGAAGAGCTGCAAGCCCTAGATTCCACTTACAAATATAATGTATGATGTGCAGTTCTCAGGGATGATTTCTGGCTAAGAGGAGGGCAGCCTAGATAACAAAGACCAACTTTGCCTTTTCACTTCTTCATCGTTCAGACTCTGAGAACAGGCACAGAGAATATTCTAGCTGAACAAAAGGCTCCTGGGTTATAAGGTCAACAGAGACCATACAGAAAGAAGAAGGATAAAGCTCTGTGCCTCATCATTCCTCCTGATTTCTCTCTCACACACTCCTCCATTTCTCCATCCCACTGCAGTCAAGGGTTTTGGCACAGGGATGAAAAACACAGATCAGACTCAAGGGTGAGGATCTGGCAGCAGGCACAGAAGCATCTCCCATCCTGCACCAAAGCCCACAAGGAAAGATCCATGAAGACAGTGACTAAGGCCCCAGATTAAGTCCAGCTAGAGCAGTACTGAGAATAGAAAAAAGCAACAATTTCACAATTTCACAAGGACATTGTCAGACCTCATTAAAAAAAAGCGTTTTTTTAAAGTAGAGACTTCCACCCTAATCCCAGAAAACTGGGCCCAGCAGGATCTACTATTTAGACAAGCTGAGAGCCAAACACAGCTTCTTCCTCCTCCCAACTGCCCTGCCTGCAATACTCACGATAACAGGCATTTTCCAGGCCCAGGTTGAGACTCTTGCTTCAGTCTTAGCTTGCCTAAAAGCTCCTTCCCCAGCTAATAAACTGTTCCACCACCACCACTACCACCTTGCAGTAATAGAGGCCTCCCCCTTCCCCCATCCCCTCTTCAGCAGATAACACAACCTTCAGCAGGCTGGCCCCATCCAATTAGTTTGAATAGCATCATACCAAGGAAATTGCTGCTTTTATTAAAAATAAAGCACACTAGGCAGGCAATGGGCTATGAAAACTATGAGTCTGGCATAATTATGAAGGTCGAGGTTAAGGTTACCAAAAGACACATGCAAAGATTTCCAGAAAGCCTGGGGAATAAAGATATGGATTTAGATAGAGATACAGAATTTACACAGCAGACACATGGCAGATCTAAATAACATCCTCTTCAATAGAGAAAAAGCAAAAATCTTTCAGGAGAAAAAGAAAAACATCTAAAACAGGAGGAAGAGGGGCCTACTGAACTGATTTCAAGATAACCACATTCATTTCATGTAATTTCTGTTATCTTAGCTACATCCTGGGGACATTATTACAGTTGGGTCAGGAAACAAACCTAGTCAAATCCACCAAGAGCCTTGGCTCTTAGAAAAACATTCCCATGCTCCATGCTCCGAAAAACCTGTCTTCCTTCCAGTGCCTGCTCTTGGCAGTGGGAAAGTTGGGGAGGAGAAAGAGGAGAAACCCTTCTCTTCAGCCCTCACATCAATTATTTCAAGTTTTAGGAGGATGACAAGCCCACCACCCTACACCTGATGTGAAGCTTTACACTTTCACATATAGGTTTTCTTGTCAGTTCCTCATAATTCAGAGACGCTCACAAGATTTGGCTTGTCAATGTTTTGTTGTTGTTTTTTTTTAATAAAATAAAAAATCATTGAGATAAACAATTTTGGGCTACCTTCCCCCACGCCATAAACTCTGTCACTTTCAAGTCTCAGTTTTAAATTCCTCAAGGACAATGATTCACAGGGCAAGAGAAGGGGGAAGGGAGGGTCAACTAGTCAAAACCCATTCATACATTCAACAACTAGAAACCAAAATCTTGCTGCATCAGCCCAAGATTTTCATGTACGGCGCACTGAAAGAGTCCCACCGTACCTTCTGCCAACACCTCGTCCACAGTGACCTGCTGTCGCCCAATGCCAAAGACCCTTCCGATGTAGCCACTGCCCAGGCCTGAGGTGCTGCCCCCTCCTCCGCTGGAGCCGGAGCCCAGGCCAGAGCCGCCCTGCTCTCGCCGGGAGTCGAAAAACTTCTTCATCTTGCGAATAGGAAGCCGTAAAGCAAAATACCGACAGCTTCTAGATTTTTTAAAAAAAGAAAACAAGAGATCCAAGGATTTCTTCTCGGATTTCAGCTCGGAGAGGAGCCACCCGAATCCGGTCGTGGGGGTGGGGGCTGACGGAGGATGCCTACAGGAATATGCGTGTCAATCGCGCGGCGGTCCCCTCCTCCTCAAGAGAGCGATTCGTGTAAGTTTAAACCTGTGATGACAGAGGCAGAGAGAGAGGATGAATCAGTAACACACTTAAGAATTCAACTGCTGAGTCCTAGGGAAAGCAAAAGCCATCACCCTGGGGAAACGCTTCATGCATTTTCTTAATGAGAAAAACCCTGGGGCTGAAAACGCGTCCCCAGCCTCAAAACCTAGGACCCCGTGCGCGGGGCTTAGAAAAAGGGTCGCCTAGGGCAGTGCCGACTCAGCCGATCCCTGCCTCCCTCTTCTCCCGGTCTCCCCACCGCCGCGCGAGGCAGCATCCCGGCAGCACCCACTTGAGATGGCTCGGCAGCCGGCGCCCAGTTACCAGCCCCGCAACATTGTCACGGCCGCCGGGCCGGCCTGCGACACGGAGAGGAGGCGGCGCTGCAGCGAGAGCCGGGGCCGCGTTCGGCACCCGCCCGCCCGCCAGCCAGCTGATCTCCGGAGCGCCCGGCAGAGACTGACCCGCCGCCCCTCCCCCGCGCGCGCTCCCGCCCGGCTCCATCCACCCAACCAGGAAGTGAACCGTCGCCGGAAGTGCCTCTAGGGGCGGTGAGGCGACGGGCCAAGGGACCTCCTGCAGCCGCCACTCTGTTGCGACAGACGAGAAGAGATTGTTGGAGAAAAGGGGACCGGGGAAAGGCGGTGTCAGTGCGGAGAGAGTTTTGGAAAAGAATGTTAATATCGCCCTTCCCGCGGGCACCATGGGAAAGGTAGTTCGGCTCAGCCCAGCGGGTGAACTACGACTCCCAGGATGCTCCTGGAGGAGCCAGCGAGGCGGTGGCAGTGGCCTCCTCGGCCTCGAAGGTGGTTAGTGGGGTGGTGCATTTGTGGGGATTCTGTTATTTAAACACATCCGGTAAAGAAACTGCCAGAGACTTAGGGTTTCCACCCTGCTGCGTGTTCCACCCTCTGGAGCCATCTTATTTGCGGCTTGATCTCCTTGCACAAGGGATTCTGGGTTTTGTGGTTTCCAAATGGATCGAGGCTGCCACCTGAAGGACGCGGCTTACCCTCTTAGCCCCTAGCCAGTCTTGCAGGGCTTACCGACGTCACCTGGACAGAAGGTGGAAGCCAGAGGGCGATCGGGAAGATTGTGCTGGCAGTTGGTACGAGGCCACACCCTCACTTAAATAAAACCAGTGCTTTTCCGCCCCCAACCTCAAAAGCCGCTTGTGCGCCCTGGTGTTATTGAGACTCGGCTCAGCGGTCAGCCTCGAGCTAGGCACTATTGAAAACAGTGTCTCATCTGGGAATCTGCAGGCGAAACTCTAACCGGGAAACTTACAGGGTGTGTGTAGATCCTGGGGTACCAGGAGATCCGACCCCTTAGCTCCGACCCCTAACTTTGGGACTCGTCTGCCTACGGTGACCCTTAATTTTTCCACGTTCGCTGATGCTGTGCGTGGGCCTGACCTTCACTAACCCTCTCTCACACTAGGCTAACTTTCTGTTACTTCTTTTGCACTTCGAGATGCCCCCCGCTCCCCATTGATGCCCTCCTTGTTGATATCTCTTGGATGATGAGGGTGGGGGAGGACAATGTGATTTGCATCTGTCAAATGCGGAAGATTGGAAGGCCGGTTGGTACCCTTCTCCAGTTCTTGATTTCCTGATAGAAGATGTTGAATGGAGGAAATGCCAAGTCCCTGGTCCTCCCCCCATCCAAAATCCTTGATTTTTTCTCACTCCTGAATATAGGTTATTTCTCACCTCCACACGCTCTCCTCCATTGCTAATTTTGCAACAGCCCTCTTAGCTTGTGATTCGTCCGAGAATTTTTTGGCAGAGGTTTGAGGAGAGTAGAGAAGGGTGCTCCAGGAAAAAATGGTGCTTGCTTTCTCTAATCTGAATATTGAACTGAGCTGTGACCAGGCTGGCAGCAGCGTCGCTGCTACTTCTTTCTCCTCTTTTTCTCCTTCTCCTTCTCCTCCTCCTCCTCCTCGTTTCAAGTAGTGCTATTGTAGTTAAACTGCCTGTGTGGAGACAGCATCTTCATAAGGGAGTCAGTGTTGTCATCTCAGTTCACAAATTCATGCAGCCACCTCCAGGGTAGAATGCAGCACGTGCCTAAACAGTTTCTCAAAGCAAGCCCAGGGAGACATGTGCTCTGCTCTTCCCTTAAAAGGCTAGATTTTGTCTAAGGAAGTTTGGACTAGATCTTAAAATAGATGGGCAAGCTTCATTTAGAATTAAATTCACTGACCTCCATCTTTCCCTGCATCTGTTGATCTTGACTGACTTTCTTAAAGAAGCTCTGTTGCGTCCTAGAATCTATTGCTATCTCAGTTTTCATTTTTCTAGACTGTCCTGTTACCAGACTGGCCCAGACTAAAGAAAACCTTAGAAGACTAGACTTTTGCCTTCCATTCTCTTGGAGGCCAATAATAATTACAGTGATAAAACCACAGTTTTTAATGCTTTACATATATTAAATTGTATAATCCTCATAACAACCCTATGAAATAAAGTACCATTATTCTACTCATTTTATAGATGGGGGAACTGAAATACAGAGATAAGTGATTTGTCCAAAATCACACAGATGGTAACTGGCAAAGCCAGTACTCAAACCCGAACATTTTGGCTTCACAACCCAGGGCTGAACTAGCTACATTAAACTGACTACTTAGAGCAAACATAAACTGATTAAAATACTTGAAAATAGTTAGAAACATCTACCAGCAGCATGGGACCAGGAGGCAGGAAACCTCTGCCAGTCTAGAGCTGTGCTCCTAGACCACTTAGATCTCTGGACCATTTTCTCAGCGGTAAAACCAGAGCTGTCTTGTAACTCAGTAATTCCCTGTTCCTGAATACAAAATAATCACAGATCAGCCACTATAATCTCAAAACTCCTACCGTATTTTCTGTATAGTTTGTCCCACTCTGCCTTTCATTGCTACTTAACTTTTCATGTATGAGGGTTGTCTGGGAAAAAAATCCAACCATCATTAATATGACGAGAATGGCTATGTGGCTAGATACTTTCCGGATAGCCATCTTATATAATCATTTCAACCAAGTACCTCCAAGTCAGGGAAACAGTGTTCTACTTACCTCCCTGAACATCCAATATAATAGTTTATACAGAGTATATATCCTTACCAGTACTTAAATAACCCAAATAATTGACTTCAAATTAAATGTAGCACAGAAGAGAGCAGTCTGATTAAGGTGGAAAGATTGATTTGAGGTATTCTACACTAGGTGAGCTTTTGAACTCGGCATAGGAGATACTGTGCTTAAATACCCAATTGAAGGGAAGGAGACAGGAAGCTGTTGTTTACTATGTATCTTCCATGTGTCAGTTACTGTATTAACCGCTTCACATATTGTCTTGTTTAATCTTCATGGATGCATTTGTACAAAGTAACTATGATCTATTATATCCAAGTAGATACTATTATCCCTAATTTTATGGATGAACACTAAAGATTTTTTTAGTAGGATGGTTTGTTAGGTTTGGAGGAAAGTATTTGGTCTGTGGTGTGGCTAAATTGTCATGGTAAACCCAGTGATGGCAAATGTGTGTTGTTTCCTTAGGGGAAATCAAAGGAAAGAGGGTCGACATTAATTAAAGACCTTAACTAAGGCCCACACTGCATTAAATATTTAATCATATCATTCAACCTTCACAATACACTTAGGAGGTGTGCATTACTTTTATTTTATCAATGTGGAAACAGGATAAGCAGGATTAAAGTATGTCGAATATTGCTACGTACAGTCTGCAAAGGGCAGAGCCAGAACCAGATTCTGACTGACTACAGAGCCCCAGTCATTTTCACTACACCAAGTAGCCATTTTATGTTGCCATCTCTAAGTCCAATGGAACTTATTAGAAATGCAATTATCAGGCCCCCTACTGAATGGAAACGGGGGGCACAGAGGCAACAATCTCTTTTCACCATTTAATTCATTTTAGTTTCCTTACAGACACCCCTTATCTACTCTCCTTTGATTCTTACCTACCTGATTACCAGTTCCCCTTCTCATCTCAATCTGTATCATCTATTGTCTTTCTGTCGTTTTTTTAGTGTCCACTTTTCTGTAAATTTTATTGCAAATATAAAGTAGATGTGCTTTTTACACAAATAGCCTTTGGTAAATCTTATTCAAAAGGGTAGCTTTCTTGTGCATCTTAAGCACTGAGTTTCCTTTTACATGCTGTATATTAGAGTTTGTCCAACCCGTGGCTTTGAATGTGGTCTGACACAAATTCGATGCTTTATGAAAACATTGTGAGATTTTTTTGCGATCTTTTTATTTAGCTCATCAGCTATTGTTCTTGTTAGTGTATTTTATGTGTGGTCCAAGG
Source organism: Lyroderma lyra (assembly GCA_004026885.1). Classification (NCBI taxonomy): domain Eukaryota; kingdom Metazoa; phylum Chordata; class Mammalia; order Chiroptera; family Megadermatidae; genus Lyroderma; species Lyroderma lyra. Next base: position 189,001 of record PVJL010000469.1, on the reverse strand, counting down.
CAATTCTTATTCTTCCAATGTAGCCCAGAGAAGCCAAAAGATTGGATACTCCTGAAGTAGAATCTTTTCATAAAACTATGAGGGTTTCTTTTCCTGTTTAATCATCCTTAGATACGCAGTGTTGTTATGTCTTGTAATCTTTTTCTGAATCATTTAAAGAATTTTAATGGGTTGTTGGGAGAAGCTAATGTACATCTAGTCAGATGCCTTCTTAAATTGGGGCTCAGCCTTTTCATTTTGGAAATTTGTTTTATTGACTGAAATGGGCACATTAAAGTATTATTAAATTAAGACATCCTTGTTATAATTGACATAAAATATAAATTGAAGTTCCTAAAATGGTCAGGTAGAGTATGAATGTCCCAGGTTCATCTTTAGTGAGGCAAATATTCGTGAGATCTTTTTGCCATCAGTTCATGTCTTCTTAGTTGGATTTTGACCTTAGGCACGTTGGTCTGTGTCTAGGAAACAAGAGGAAGCTACATCTCATTTACCTGGACATTAAATGAAGGACTTGGTCTCAATACTTCAGCACTGTTTGCTTGAGCAAGCACTCATTAAATACCCACAGTAAGGATGTCCTCTTAGAGATCTTCTTCTGATTTCTTAGAATGGTGATACTCAAGAAATGTGGTCTGTAGATTAGTGCCTGTCCTTTAACTGATTATTTCTGGTTCATGATGACATAAGTACAGAAACTGAGAGTAAACATTTAAAGTATGTAAATTACATATATGATGTAATTTATTAATTCCAGTGTGTGGGTTTTCGATACCAGCTGGGTATCGAAATTTTACTCAATTCTGACACTATCAACTGAAGATTGTATCAAATCCTACAGGTTTAAGTCTGCTCCCTACTCCACTTCAGATGTCAATTGCAAGTCCAAGTTGTCACCTGTGCTTCGGACCAACTGGCTACAGATGTTTCCAATGACTGCCTTCTTGCTAGATACTGTCTATAATTTTCTTCTCAATGCTTTATAACTTTTTGACACACATAAACATATATTTGTATTGAAAATACAGTTGGGAAATAAAAGAAGCTAGACTTTTCTCACAAAAGGAGTCTGCTTTACCTGGTTGGTTTGACAAAGAGGACTGACTTTACTAATTAGATTGCATGACATACATTTTCATAAATTAAATTAATACAGTCTATCACTACAATTTTGACAAAAATATATTAAATAAAAATAGCATTTTATTAAGAAAGATATTGGCAAGAGTGCTTTGAAATTATCATTATTTTCTCAACCCTTTTTGAGAATATTGGGTTAAAAATGGTGCCTCTAAGGGAAAGAATAGCAATCAGGTGTTAAATCCTGCTAAAATCTTTTTAATATGTTTTCCAGAAACAGAGAAACTGAATGACTCCAATAATTTTGTAATAAATTTCTGCAAGCAATAGTTTTCTTTTTTTGACTTTGACAGAATTTTGAAAAGATCAATCAAGATGAAGTATATATATTGTTAAAAGTAATTTTTCAGAAGAGATCCCTTTGCATTTTTTTCTTTTTTGCTTATATCTGAGGGATGCAAAGAAATAAGTAATACTCTAAAGAAAAACTTTTTAAAGTTCCATCCATTTATATATTTAATAAGTTTCCCCAGTGGTTACATCTATAAAAATAAAAAATAGGCATACAATTGATGGAATTAATGAACTAAATTTTAAAAAGCCCCACTCATCTGGTGAAGAAATGCATTCCCAAAATATTTTTACGTTTCGTCAATTTATTAAAATTTGTATCATATTTATGTTGTTTTAATCAATTATATAAAGCTAATAATTGTCATGATAACAGAGTTACAGGAAATAAAAAAACAAACAAGTATGTTTTGCTGTAGAGCACGGGTGTCCAACCTTTTGGCTTCCCTGGGCCACATTAGAAAACAAAGAATTGTTTTGGGTCACACATAAAATACACTATCACTAACGATAGCTGATGGGCTAAAATAAGTAAATAAATAAATAAATAAATGGCAAAAAATCTCATAGTGTTTTAAGAAAGTTTACGAATTTGTGTTGGGCCACATTCAAAGCCATCCTCGGCCGCATGCAGCCCATGGACTCCAGGCTGGACAAGCTTACTAGAGAAATACAATGATACAATCAATGAAAACATTTCAAGCACATAGTTATATTATTTTAGGATAAATTCTGTGGAGGAATTAGAAATATGTGTTCTGGAAGGGAAAAGATTAATGTGAAATTCCTACGTGGTGAAGAAGAATTTAAATATTTTAAAATGAAATGCAGTATTTATACTCCATCAAATACATATATGGTACTTAGTCTCCATTGCATAAATTGAAAAGAGTGATGGAACAGTTTTATTTTTAAATGATAATATTTATAAGATGCCATAAATTATGTCCTTTGTGATTATTTAGACTCATGAAAATTTTTATAGGTCAACTTTAAAACATATGAGAGAATACAGGGTTTAAAAAAAATGAATTTAGTAATTATAATTCCCAAGCAATGCATGATATTTCACAGATGCTCCCAGCAGAGGACCAGCTAGAAGACTGTAGATTTTTATTGTGGTCTAATCTCTGCCCTCTTGCTAAACCAAGTCCACTAGCAAAAAGAACTATTTGGAAAATATTTGCAGTGTTCAATCACAAGTGGCCAAGACACAATATGCAATAATAAGGCAATTTCTTTTTGCTGGTGGATATATGAATAACTCTTATAACTCAACAATAAGAAGAAAAATAACCTAACTGTAAAATGTGCAAAAGATCTGAATAGATACTTCAACAAAGAAGATGTACAAATGTCTAAAAAACAAAGAGTGCTGACAGCATTAGTTATTAGGGAAATGCAAATCAAAACCACAATGAGATCCCACTTTACAGTTGGAATGGCTATCATTAAAAAAGACAGACAATAACAAGTGTTGGCAAAGATGTGGAGAAATGGAACCCTCATACACTGCTGGTAGAAATGTAAAATGTGCAGCCAGTGAAAAACAGTCTAGCAGTTCCTCAAAGGGTAAATCATAGCATTACCATATGACCCAGAAATTCCACTCCTAATTATATACTCAATAGAAAGGAAAGTATGTGTGTATACAAAAGCACATATGAATATTCATAGAAGCATGTATTAGTATATTATACTAGCATATATATTAGTATATTATGCTAGTATAATATAGAACATAGAATATATTAGTATATATTATACTAGCCAAAGAATGCAAACAACTCAAATGTTCATCAACTGATGAATGGATAGGTAAAATATGGTATAATCCATGCAATGGAATATTACTCAGTGATTAAAACAAATGAAGAATTAATACATGCTACAACTTGGATGAACCCAAAAGCATTACACTAATTGAAAGAAGCCAGTATTGAAGGACCCCATATTGATTCAATTTATATGAAATGTCCAGAATGAGCAAATCTATAGAGACAGAGTAAATTAGTGGTTGCCTAGGGCTGGAGTTGGTGGGGGAGAGTTGGGAGAAAATGGAGAGTGACTGCTAATGGATACAAATTTCTTTTTGGAGTAATGAAAATGTTCTAAAACTGTCGTGATGGTTGCACAACTCTGAATATATGAAAAACAATTGAATTGTACACTTTTTTCAAGTTGAGATATCTATTAATTGGTATAAACCCCACCATACTACACCAACGCGATTCCGTGCATTTGGAGCAGAAATATTTCCTGGTTAAGGGGGAATTGTGTGACTGGCTTCCGGACGGCCTTCATTCCAAGCAGCTTTAGAGTGAAATATTCCATTTAGAAGTCTGGAGCTTCTGTCTTCAGTTTGCTGTATCTACGTTCACTGAGTAGAACGTGTATGGATCATCGGGACCCAGTTTGTTCCCAGGTTCTGGGTTATTCTTCCTGTGCCAACAGACACCTGGATGGAACACCACCAGGCACAAGATACGCTGCGCCGCTGGGGTCGTGCCTCCGGCTCCAACAAACCCAAAGAGGGGCTCAGGCTTGGGTGCGTCCTGGCCTGACTAAGGACCGTGGGGAGCATGGTTGCGGCAGAGGGCTTGGGTCCCGAAGCAGAGAAAAACCTGAATTGTGCACTTCAAGTGGGTGAACTATATGTTATGTAAACCTCATGAAGCTGTTGGGGGGAAAAAAGCCCCATTAAGGTGTTATAGACTAAGATTTAGTCTAATTTACAAAGTATACTGGCCTATCTTAGGGCAGTGGTTCCCAACATTTTTCCACTTGGGTACCCCTTTAAGTCCATTTTTATAAATTGTACCCCTTGTTTTTTTTGTTTGTTTGTTTTGTTTTTCAGTTAGTTCCCTGAGTAGGAATCGAACCCAGGCCACGGCAGTGAGGGCGCCGAAGCCTAACCACTACACCACCAGGGAACACCTACCCCTTGTTTTTAAAACACCTGTTTTTAAATACTGACACTTTTGTTCAGTGCCTATCTTAATGTAAAATTGTGGAAATGAGGTAATAAGTTAGGAAAGAAAAATTACTACACTAGAAGTACAAATTACAAATTTAATTTATGATATTCATAACATTAATAATGATGATTAAATATTTAACAAACTTAATTTATTATTAATAATATTTATTTTTAGTATCTGAAACATCTGTAATAATTGTTATGCAGATCCCTAGCCAACTGAAACATTGCTAGTGAGATGTTGAGCTTGCTTTGGTGCACTTTGTTTCTTGAAATCAGGCTCAAATGATGCAAGATACAGTCTCAAATCTGGACTTGCATTAAGCTTGCTGCGATACTTATTTTTTATAAAGATGTAAGAAAACAAAGCTCTCTCCTCTGGTTCAGTATTAGTAAATGGCAAGAGGTATTTGAGTCCCTTCTCACTGAGCTGTTTGTATTCCTGTCTGACATCTACCCAGAAGGTAATGAGATGCTTTCTTTTAAAATCAGAATTTAAAGAAGAGTAGGTTGAAAGGTTGATTAAATGTTTTTTTCATTGATTAATAGTTTAGCTTCTTTGAAGAATTCTTCATTGAAGGGATCTGCAATCCATTTGTTTTCTTTTCCTCATTGAAGGAAGTACCTATAAAAGGGCACTTCAAGACCTTTCAAGTGACTTACAATATTTTCTCTTTTACATTTTGAGATAGGTGCAAGTCATTCTCAGATAAGAAGTTGTGCAGAGTTTCAAAAAGTTCAGGCTGACCTCTTTCAATACATGCTTTCCAAAAGTCCAGTTTTTTAATCATTGACTCAGTTTTATCGGTTACTTCGAATATAGTGATTGAGCTATTTTGAAGTCCCAAGTTGAGTTTGTATATTTCTAGAAAAATATCTAATAAAATATGCAAGACTTTGAAGCCAATCACTGCCCTGAAACTTTGGAGCAAGAGGGAAACAATGGTCTTCAAAAAGAACCTGGACTTCATGTCTAAGTTCAAACATCCGTGTAAGCACTTTGCAAGAAGATAGCCACCTTACCTTCGCTTGCAAAAGGAATGTGCTGTGAATGCTGTTCATGCCTCACACAGCGAAGGAGAAAGCCCCACCATAAAGAGTTATCTGATTCAGCTGATGATTCTGCTGATTCATTTCACCTATAACAACCCGCCATGCATTAGGACCACCAATCAAAAGGCAACACGGTTGCTTCGCTAAGCCTCTAAGTCCTATAAAAGGACAGGCCCAGAGTGCGTTGGGGAGCTTGGCCATTTTAAACTCTTATCTGCCATAGCTCTGCTGGGCGAATAAAGAACCCCTTCCTCCTCTATCCTTGGTGTTTGGGTGATTCTTTCTCTCTGCCAAGCCTAGATTCCTGCAACAACAGAACTTTAAACAATCTAGAGTTTCATGGTTGTGACTTAATAAAATTTACAACTTTTACAGCCTCATCAAGAACATCTTTGAGTTCACTAGGAAGAGGCTTGGATGAAAGACTTTGTCCATGCATGCAGCAGTGACTCCATGGTACATGGGGAGCTACTTCTTTAATTCAGCCACATAGGCCTATAAAACAATCAGACACAGGCTTGCCTCTGTCAGTGCATGCGTCACAGCAATTTGACCAACTAATGTCCTTTTCAATACAATAATCATTGATGGTATTAAAATTGTCTTTGCCTGTGGTACACTCTGTCAGTGGGTAGCAAAGCAACAGGTTTTCCTCAGTTTCATTTCCTACCCAGTACCTTACCATGACAAGCAAAATAGATAAATCAGCAACATCGACCTGGATGGAAAAGAATTTACTTTCTCTAGTTCTATCTACTACTACAGCCTCAACATCATCAGACATTTTCTGAATTTGTTGAGACTTGTTTTGTTTGAAAAAGAGATATATTGATTTTGCAGGCATGTTCTTCCCCAAACATACAAAAATGGTGTCCTTACTACAAGGAGAAATTAAATCTTCAACTATGGTGTTTTTACCACATTTAGCCATGCGATAAGCAATACGGTATGAAGCCTCAACTGCATTCTCATTGTCTTTGTTTCCTGACATCGTGTATGAAGTAACAGTTGGATGCTTTTCTAAGTGCTGAAAATAATGCATTTCTTTGGTTTTATACATAGGACGTTTGGTTTCTAAATGTCACATGAGTAGAGAGGGTTTCATGCAACTGTTGGATAATATTTCCCCACGCACAACACACAAAGGCTTAGGACAGTCACCATCCCCTACAAAGGAAAACCCATGTTTAATACAGTCTTCAGAGTATTTCCTTTTCTTCTCTGTAGTATCCCAGGCACGCACCTTTTCACTGTCTCCCAGTGTGGGTGTACTCGTAGCTGTGAACGTGTTGAGAAGTACTTGGCAACAACTATAATCCACATCAAGTTTTGGTTTTTTAACCATTCCTGTTTTCAACCACTGATGCATAACTGACACGCTACAAATCACTGGCAATAATAACTGAAACTGTGTTAAACATTAAATAAAAAACAGCTACTGGAAAAGAATCACGATTGAAGACAATGCACTTACTTTTACTCAGTCAATAACTAATAGTGATCCAACAGTCTGGCTCTGGATGTATTTATATATTTGAGGAAGTTCTAGAAATGTCAAAAATGGATTGTTAGGAAATTGTGCATAAATATTGGCCGAAAGACCGTTTGGGGAAGAGCTCATAGCCGTGCCCCCACCAGTCATCATTCACTAATGTGATCTAATTTTGAAGTGTCTCCATTAACGGTGATTCCAACTTAACATTTATTGTTCCATAACCAACATTTTGCATTTTTTAAATGTACTTGTTTTTTCGTCATTACTGATGATTTTTCACTTACCCATGAACGGCCCAGCACGTATGCATACCACCACTTGGGAACCAATGCTTTAAAGAAAGGGACAGAATATTCTGTGATGTGATATATGCAAATGCTGTGGCAAATTTATATAATTCTCCCTGTGTCTCTGTCTGTCTCCGTTTTCTCCTTTTCTCCTCTCCACACAGCATGTTATGTATTCTTTGTCATTGTATCAGTTAGCTATTGACACAGTAATGCTAGTAACAAACCACCTAAAACTTACTCTTATTGCTCTCAAGTCTGCGGTAGCTAAGCCATTGTGCACCGAGCTTCTTACACTGTGCCTGGCTCAAAAGAAGTGTCCAAGACGAGCTTGTTGAATTGACCTGAGCCATTGTGAGCACTTCAGTGAGCTGCTTGTAGGACATGAAAATAGCTACAAGGTGAAGTAGTGTTTGCTAGCATCTGATGCTTTCCCTACCTGGGCCAGCACTCTAGCTAACATGGGAAAGCTGGCCCATTTACAAAAGGCTGACAATAGGTATTCAGAATTTTTAGAATGTGGGCTTAATTTCAGATAATATGGACAATCTGGGTTCTGCTCCAATGAGAAACAGATTCTGCTGTCTTTTCCTGCCTTTCTAACATTTCAAGCCAAGTTCTTAGACCCATCCATGCATATAAAACTTTCTGGTTCAGAAAGTTGTCTGAGAACCATCTCAGAGTTTTCTATTTTTATCCCTGTGTCTAATCAATGGGAACACACTGTGACAGAAATGGAGAATTATGAATTGTTAAGAACAAACTACTGACGTTTGCTTTTGTTCCTGAGTAGCTAACAAAGGAAAATGTATCTCATGTGTAGAAATATAATGGACATTTTATAGGTCACCCTTCCTACAAAAGTACGCAGTGATTTCTGGGTCTATTTTCAGAAAGAAAAAATACATTGCTATCAAGATTCAAATGGGTTAGGCCTTGGGAAAGTTTTCACAGGAACTAATTGTCCAGAAACATTGAGATATAAGATGCTATCAGGTCTTATTAATTATTAATCTGTGAACTCAATATTTATTTTCTGCTATTCTTTTATAATAAAAAGCTATCTGTTCTCCAACCTGACAACACTATTGGTAATTTTTTTAAAACCCCATTTCAAAAAACTGCACCACTCTAAATATAAGCCATTTTTATTTTCTACAGTCTCCCTTCCCAGTCTTTCTCCATACGAAGATATTCTTTTTACATGGTGGAATAGTAGCATAGTTTTATATCTGCTATTTCTTCTAGGTGGATGATGTAGGACTTCAAAATAAAATAGTGCATGGGTCTCCTGACTCCATAGACTCCCCGATAATACACAGTATCACACATATATTTCCATAAAGAATTTTTGTATTTTCAAGTATCTGTCTGCATTTTACTGTATGTAAATGTCACCTCAATTTAAAACATTTTTTGAATTTTTTAAAGTTGGCTCTTTTGAACTAGCAGAGTTCTCAACCAAGTTAGAGAAGATATCTCTTTAGGGCTTAAAACCGAACAAAGTTTAGGTAGCTAAAATAGTCAAATCATAGAGATAAGAAGTAGAATGGTGGCTACCAGGAGCTGGGAGTAGCGGGAAATGGGGAGTTATTGTTTAATGGGAGTTTCAGTTGGGGAAGATGAAAAAGTTCTGGAGATGGATGGTGGTGACGTTTGCACAATAGTGTGAATGTACTCAATGCCACTGAACTGTATACTTAAAAATTACTAAAATGGTAAATTTTACAACAATAAAAAGTTTTTCAAAAACTAAAAGTTAATTGCTGAGTAATAATATTTGCTGCCTCAAATTCATTTTGAATTGTGACAAAATGTAAATAATACATTAATGTTAAAATGCATCACACTTTGGAATAGTAGGTCCAGAAACAAGTGAATAAAGGAATTTCCCCTTAAAATTCAAATTAAAATTCCCCTTCAATTCAAATTAAAAATTAAACTTAACACACATGGCTTGTAGACTTACAGGAAATGAACAGGACTTTAAAATTGTGGGCCGCCTACAATTGATCATTAGTTAACTTGTTCAAAGTAAGTCTTTGACCATGCAGGCTGCTATAACAAAATCACAGTGACAGGATGGCTTATGAACAACAGGAATTTATTTCTTGTGGTTCTGGAGGCTGAAACTCCAAGATCAGGGTGCCAGCATAATCAGGCGAAGACTTCCAGATCGCAAACTTCTTGTATCCTCACATGATGGACGCAGTTAGGGAGCTCTCTGGTTTTAGTGCCCTTTATAAAGCCCCATTCATGAGGGCTCCACTGTCATCCCCTTATCACCTCCCAAAGGCCCCATCTCCAAATGCCATCCCACTGGGTTTTAGAATTTCAACATATGAATTTTGTGGAGGACATAAATGTTCAGTCTATAGCAAAGTCTCACACATGGTGAATGAGAAAACTGAAAACCCAGGTAATTATTACTAAACAGTAAAAATTGATTTAGATTTTTCAATTCTTTTGATTTGGATTTTTAAAGGTTAGGCTTTAAATGTTGCATTGTGTTTGAATTTATTTTAAATTCATTAAGTATGATCTTCAATTTTTTAAAAATTATTTTTCTAGTTATAAAAGTATATGTGATGTTTAGAAAATAAAACATACAAAATTTTTAAATAATTGGTACTCCCACCTATAACAGATACTTATGAGTATCTTGGTATAATTTCTTCCAGTCTATTTCTTATTCACATATTTGAAATTACTGTACATAAAATTTGTCTTTTCACTTAATATTCTATCATATGCCTTTAACTTAAAATTATATTTGTGAAGTTATTAAAAATTCTTCACAAATATAATTTTAAATGTCTTCAGAATCTGCTGACTCATGACTGCATCATAATTTGCTTAATCTTCCTTTATTGTTAGACATTTAGGACATTTACAATTTTTATTATAAATAATGCAGTGATCTCCTTTGTGTATAATGGTTTTGTCTGCATTTCAAATTATTATTTAGAAGAGAGTTCTAGAAGTAGAATTCCTAGGTAAATATTATAATATCTTTAAGATTCTTGGTTTATGTTGCCAAATTGCTTTTGAAAAAATATATTACAAATTTATACTTTTAACAGAAATATGTTATCACCACTGGGTAGGATTATGACATAATATTCATTAGACATTCAGTTTTTTACCAGATACTGAATTTATTATTTAATATGTGTTAGTTCTACTTTAAAATGTTTCAAATTATTGGTGGAAAAAAGTTGTCTATTGTTTTAATTTCATCTTTTCTATTACTAGTGATATTGAGCTGTATTTTATTATTAAGCTATTTGTAATGTTGCCAATTTTTCTGTTGTGAATTACTATCTTTATTGGTTTTGGTGAGCTCTTTATATATTAGTACACTAAATCTGTCATATTTGCTATAGGCATTTTACAAGTTGTTTCTTGTTTTTAAGTTTTCTTTGTATATTACATTTTAATGTTGTCAAATCCATTGTTTTAATTTGTGATTCATCCTTGCTTTTTAAAGATACATCTTATATGTCTATAACACTCACTGTTTGCATACACTATTTCAAGCTTTTGCAGTAGGAACAACCCACCCCAGACTCTTGTGCACATGTGTTACTTTACGTAACTTTACATCCTTTACATAACAGTTCTTTTCAAGCTTAAAAAAAAGTCCTTTCTCAACAACCTATATTTCCATCCATATGGAATTGACTAAGTATATAGAATGAGCAGAATAAAAAGGGAAGCTATGGAGTTCTTAAAAGTCATGTTATATACCTATATATGGTAACACATAAAGATGGTAATGACCTTATTGAGGAGGAGGGAACAATACAATGCTGCAAATAAAGAACACACCATTCACGTAAAATTAAACATTGTGTGTGTGTGTGAGAGAGAGGTTGGACAATTAGTTCTGTGGACTCATCCTAGAAAAAGTGCTACGTACCTCATTGCCGAGTATCACTACAGTCACCTTCGAAGTACTCCCCTTGGGAAGCTGTGCACTGATGCCAGCGCCTAGTCCACCCTTCAAAGTAATTTTGGAACTCTTTCATGCAATGGCCAGAAGAGCTGTCATTGTACTGCAAAATCTGACAAGTAAGTTTGTGAACTTGCCACCGTGCCCTTACGTTGGCAGCACTGTACAAACAACTTGGTAAGGTGTCATAATTTTGCAAGGTATGATGAGAGCTCTGGTGGTCATTCCAGAAAAGACATCAGTGCACAGCGTCCCAAGGGGAGTACTTCGAAGGTGACCGTAGTGATACGCAGCACTTTTCCTAGGATGAGTTTGCTAAATTAATTGTTCAACTTTGTGTGTGTGTGTGTGTGTGTGTGTGTGTGTGTGTGTGTGCGCGCGCGCGCAAAGGAAAATGCCTGGGAAGACCTTACCCAAATTCTGTCAGTGTTTATTTCTAGACCATGAGATTTCAGGTGATTTTTATCTTCTTTGTGCTTTTCTGACTTTTCAATACTTTACAATGAGCACATATAATTCTTACTAAGAAACCAAGTTATTTTTTAAAGTATGAACAAAATTTTTCACATACAGAGTAACAATAATATTTGCCTAATTTTCTGGTCTTTTAATTAATGCTTACACACATAATTTTTTTTTTTTTTTACCATTTAAGCAATTTCCAGAAAGGCATATACATTTCTAAAAAATGGGTTAAATATACACATATATCAATAAATATATTTGCTAAGAAGCTTGGGACTTCTAAATACTAGATAAAAATTGCTAGTGAAAGGAAATCTTAGGTGAGCTATCCTTCTATGCAGACCTCCCTACTGCATAACTTTCTGGATGATGTCATATAAACCTCTTCCTGCATCTGGGACTGGTTCCAGTGGCTACATGTGGGAGCTTCCCGTTTTTGTTTTAAGTGAGTGATGTTTACTGGAAATGGAAGTCTACTAACAAGATTTCAGCTCAGATAGCTTTGTGGGATCAGGAAAAGTATGATTGTAAGATGGATTTGGCCAAAAACTTTTACTTTCTCCCTTGTCATTATCTTGTTTTGATAGGTTGACTTAGATTTGTTTTGAAATGACCTCTTATGAAAAGCCTAGGAGAAATAATGTGGACTGTCTTTTTCCTCCTCCTCTTCCTCCTCTCTTTACCAAGACACTCAACTCAAACCTTTCTTCCCCGTATTCCCTTACATGCCTGCTCACTCACATCAACTACAGAGAGTAGATAGAGACAGCCAAGCGGGATAGCTGGGTATTTCACAGCTCTCTTCTCTTATATCTAGAAGGGACTTATAACATTTAGATGAGAACAAAAGAGACAAAGCTGATCAGTGACAGAACAAAGTAGAAAACCTAGGTTTCATATCTCTTAGATCAGGGCCTCTGGGTTAAAACCCATAAACGTTAACTTTTTTTTGGAACTGTGCATAAAGGCAATCTACAGAGTTCCAGGTAAAAGAATGTTGTATAACAAGAGTTGATTATATTAAAAGGTGGTTTAATGTTAAATATCAGCTAAGTAAAATTAAAGAACAAAGCACCTAAATATACTGAATTCTTCCATATTTCTGGATCCACTTGAAGTATCTATGCTTTTTTCCAAAAAAAATTCAAGATGAAAAATTGTCAAGTCCAAATTAATTGAAAATTTAAAGACTAATGTGTACCATGCTGTACTTTAGGAAGTAGGGAACTTATTGCAAATTCAAACAGGATGTGGTGTCATGACTTCTGAAAGGTCAGGAATCCTTTATCAAATATCTTTCTTACTATCAGGTAAAGTGCCATTACCTGTACTGGAATAGACACAGGACACAGTCATAGATATCAGAAAAGCTAAAGCTCCAAATAAGTTCAAGTTATTCTAAAGTTATAAGGTTATGTTATGGCTGTCATTTGGGTTTTTGTTTGTTTGTTTGTTTGTTTTTGGTATGTGGCAGTTCCCTGGCTGGGAATCGAACCCAGGCCACAGCGTTGACAGCGCTGAAGCCTTAAGCCATTACACCACCAGGGAACTCCCCTATTTAATTTTTTTTTTTTTTAGTAAAGTCTGAGGAATGACATCAATTACAGTATAGAATCTGCAGCTTGGGGTCAGAACATTTCTTCTCCACATGGTGGAAGAGGAATAGAAAAACAGAATGAACTTCAGTAAGGGAAGATGGAAGTCCAAGATAGAGTAATAGAACGTGGAAAATCCCAGAGCTGCTCCAAATTAGTTTCAGCCCCCAGCTTTGACGAATACTGTCTTAGGGCCCTAATAAAAATGGGATCACTAAACAGTTGTCAGTGATCTTTGGGACATCATTGAAAATAGGAAACTGGCAACAGTGGAATATTCTAATTTTCAGAAAGAGACAGAAGGCAGAGCCAGAACAATTGTAGACATCAACCTCAGGCAAGACTCTAGAATGGATTATCAGAGGAAGAATTTCAGGCATTAGGTGAAGAAGTAATGATTAAGACCCAGAACTAGTTCACTAAGAACAAGTCAAGTCTGATTTTTCTCCTTCCCTTTTTGACAAGTTATCAACCCAGGAACTCTGAGAAAGACAATATATAGAGAATTTCATCATTGGTTAAGTATTTAATGAGGTTTATTTCATGATATTTCTTTGGCTAAAATGGAGAAATATGAATTGGACCCAGGATGAATTAGTAAGAAGTTGATCATACACACAAGATGCTGACTAACAAATGGCAAACAAACTGCAAAGAGTATGCATATGTAATGCTAAGCCCCAGGGCTGTGTCCTTCATCTGCCCCTCATAAATTCTTTCAGAATGTACAGAAGACACACTCATCAAATTTATCAGTAAGTTGATGTTGGAGGTATGATAAATACTTGGATGATACAATGAGAATCAGTGGGTTAAATCTAAAAGGATACAATTTAAAAGTGATTACCATGAGGTCTAAGGAAAGATTATTGTAAGAATGGGTTATACTGTATTTGTTTTAGCAGTAGCTAAGAGTCTTAGCCTAATTTGAGTCAGAAATGTAATGCGGTTGCCAAAAGAACCTAAGATTTTAGACTGTATACAGTGGTGTGGTGCTAAATGTTTAACTGGCTCTCTGGAGAGAAAGAAACACCTTGATTTATATAGCATTTGCCGATTTCTGCAGCGTAAATAGTCCCACTATGGCTAGTTTCAAGCTACCAACAAGATGTCACTGAACAGAGTTTGGAAAGAGATGTGCACTGGTATACCATTATATAATATTTTTACTACACAAATACAGTAGATATAAATAATCGCAATGAGAAAAGATAATAATAGTAAAATGTAGCAAAATAATTAGGAAGTCATGAGTTTTCAACATTTTATACCTTTATTTTTAATATAACGTATATAAGTGTAAGTTTATGTAACTTAGTTTTTTATTATGGCTGTGTTTAACAATTGGTCCACATGGAGCTCCCTGGTGGTGTAGTGGCTTAAGGCTTCGGCGCTGGCGCTGTCAATGCTGTGGCCTGGGTTCAATTCCCAGTCAGGGAGCTATCTGCATACTACCAAAAAAAAAAAAAAAAAAAACAATTGGCTCACAAAATTCTTGCACCTTTAACACTCAACTCTTGGAACTTTGTGAACCCAGGGTCTAGTCCATGGTTAACGAGAAATGAGGTAATTGGAACAAGGGAGGTGATTGCCCTGTTTTTCTCTGCAATTGTCAAGCCACACCCAGATCACTCCTTTCAGAGCACATAACTTACAAGTCAAATTGTTCTGAGATCAGAGCAGAGCAGTCAGGCTGGCAGAGAACAAGTCATGGGTGTGTGGAACTGCTGACAGAATTAGGGTTATTTAGGCTGGAGCTCAAAAGACCTGCATGTGGGGTTAGGGTGAGAGGGACAGGTGAATGAATGCTTGTTTTCAAATATTTGTGAGGAAGAGCTAGGGCTCTAATCTATGGGTAGAAGAAAGAGAGAGTCAGATTTCTGCTCATTATAAGAATTTTCAAAGCTGTCACAAGTGGAATGGGATGAAGGTCATCCTGCAGAATGTGGGCAACAACCTTTTGGGGCCATGTAGAAATGGTTCAAGCTTCAGAGGAAGGAGCAGGGCTGAAAATCTCAAAGGTCTTCCCCAGGCCTGTCATTTTCTGATTTTTGATGCACTGCTCTTTGTAGGTACATGCAAAAAGGCATCTCCTACATCTGGTTCTGTTTGGCTCTTGTTAGAAGGGTGGTGCAGTGCACTTAAAATATATATACTTTTTAATAAGGAAATGTTCAAATGTTAAAAAGTATAAAGAATAATGCATATAATGAAAACATCACCAAGTTTCTATAAAGATCAGTTTATGTCTAATCTTCTATCATCTATACCCTATACACCTCTTACCCTGAACTACTGTGAAACAAACCACTAATGTATCACTGCATCCATAAATACTTCAGTATGCATCTCTAAAATATAAGGAGTCTTTGAAAATACCCACAATAATTTCATCACACTTAAGAAATTAATATTGGTTTCCTAATATTATCTAATAATCAGTCAGTGTTTATATTTCCCCAAGTCCCTCATAATTTTTTTTAATTTGAATTTCCTCACATCAGGATCTAAAATGTCCACGCACTGCAATTGGTTGATGTGTTTCTTAAGTTTCTTCTAATCTAGTTTTTTCCTTTCATTATTTTATCTGCTTGCAATTTATTTGTTGAAAGTGCTGAGTCATCTTTCTTGTAGAATTTCCCAGTCTGGATTTTTTCTGACTGCATTATCATGATGTGTTTAACATGTTCCCCTTCCGTCTATATTTCCTGTGATCAAATCTCTGTTTGATGTGGGGGAGCAGGCATACTTCATGGATACTATTGTGTATTTCTCATTAGGAAGCAAATAATGTCTGGCTCTCTTTTTGCTATATCAGTAGCCGCTGATAAGAATCAAGGTCCCTTAATTCATTAGCAGTTGCAAATTCTAATTCTATTATTCCTTCTTTATTTATTAGTAGAAAACTTCCATAAAGAGAACTATCCCTTTATCAGCTATTCTCACCCTGAAGTTCAAATTATACAGAAAATGCTGGATTATTTACTAATTTTCAAAATGAGTTGGTTTCTTAACTTGAACATTGAGGTATTTGATTTTGTTTTCTCTTAAGTATCATTATGAATTCATGGATTTTTTAAAAATGATTTCAATCCATTGTCATTATTATTTTTATTAAAATTCAAATTGTGCCATCTTTGGCCAATGGGACTTTTTTCTGGTTGGCTCCCCAAGTTTGTTTTTTTAACATGATCCTAGTAATTGTGTTGATTTCTAGTATGATGAGATTTATTATATTCTGGACTCAGCTCATGTATTTTCTGCCTCAGATATGGAATTATCTATCCATTTCTTCAAGGGCCCTGATTCTGTATAATGGGAAATGAGATTTAGAGACAATACTCTGGGTTCTAGGGTAGTCAGACTACTGGGTTGATCATGATTTTTAAGCCATGTCAGTAGAAAGAGTTAGGAAATACTCTTCTTTTAGAGAAAATACATCATGAGTTCATATGACATTTTCAAACAGAATTGCAAGATGTTTTCTTAACTTCACTAATGTTACATTTGTATTTTCTTTCTCCTTTATCAAAAATCCCAATTCTCAAAGACATTAACACACAAGTCTTAGAATAAGTATTCCAACACTATCACCAGTAATATGATTACTGAAATCCATTTTACATTGTTATGTAGTTATTTTTGTTTTTAGGATATATTATAATAATGAAAATCAAATTAAAGTCACTTGAAGTAATTTCTTTCTGTGTGGTTATTCCATCAACTCAGAATTTACATTTCAGTTTATTTTTTTCATTTTGATTTTTAGAAATTGCTCTTCAATTTAAAAATAATTATAAAATTGTGTAAAATGTGTATATGCTTCCAAGGTTAAATCTACAATACCAGGTACATTCAGAGGAAGTAGCTTCTATTTCTGCCCCCTCCACCTGGTTCCTCTCTTTCATATAATCTTTTTGAAAAAAACAATAACAAAGTTTTATGGTTTATTCTTTCATTTAAAAAAGCAAATATTCTCATATATCAAATTCTCCCTTCTTGGAGAAACAGTAGGATACTATAGTCACTTTTTTTCCTACCTTGCTTTGTTTCCATTAACCGTATGTTTTCAGGATTGCTCCATATAGTCCCCATTTGTTTTTACAGCTGCATAGTACTCGATTGCATGGATTGAACATAATGTTATTTGGATGTTAGACACACCTAATCAAAATAAAAATTTTAAGTATTGTCATATTTAGCACGGTCAGCTGAGATAAAATTTAGGCACCTCTCAAACTTTGCCCTCAGTTCCTCTCTTGCATCTGTTTATTGGCCCTGCTCTTTTTGTCCAGGTCCTATATACTGATTCTTTGGGCACCCTCTGTAGCCTAAGCAAATGTCCTATATTTTTCAAACAAGTCTCTCAGGCATCTAAATTAACTCTTTTTGTTCATTCCTTAAAATCCCACTCTTATTTAGGTGATGATACAGGCTGAGGAATTTACTTAAAAATAACTCCTGCACAAGTTTTATCCACCTAATGAGTCACCTCTCCTGGGTGACATGAGACACTGACTTTAAATGCACATATATTAGGGCATCACTGGTTGCTTGATTAAGCACCATGTTTTAGTTGATAGTGCTTTATATAGTTTATAAAATAAAGCAGCTCATAGCCAAAATGTTTTGGGACCTCATTGGAAAGAAACATCCTGAAATAACTGATAAATATGAATATAATACATATGCATGCTGGGAATGGAGGTTGTGGCAACAGTTTTTCCAATAAATTTTTTTTACTGCATTCATGCTGTGTTTTCTATTTTAATATTCTTTATGTTAGTCACAGAAATAAAATTTTTACAATACTCTGCCCAGAAAAACTACCACTTGTATTTTCATATTCCTGGTGCTGTCTTTGTGCTGAAAAACACATGGCCCACCGCGTGATAAACTGGGAGGTTACTCTAAAGGCAAAATAATAAAAAGAATGGTATTCAAATCTATAAACTCCAAGTTCAAATACAAGGAACCTCAATAAATTCAAGAACACACCCACCCACCCACCCACCCACCCCTACACACACACATGCGCACACCTATAAGCTACTTTGGAGAAGCTGCCACAGAAACCCAGAAGGCTGTGGAGCACAACCTGAAAAGGCCTGTGATGTAAGGGTTTGGAGTGACCTTACTGAGCTGTCCAGTTGTCATTCTAGAAGGACAGAACTTTGCAGAATGGGAACAGCTGGCAGAACCAGAGCTGTTTGGCCACAGTGGTTGGGGCTTCCTGGCATATATAGACCTTGAAAAGAGGTGGAATTAGTTACTATCCAGTAACTTATCTTTCTTAAGAAAAGCCCAGAATATTACCTTAAATGGGACCACTCTGAATTTAAAAATATAAATTCAGGCATGATGATTTGCATTATGCAATTTAATACATTTATAAAGACAGGGAATTTCGACCTGGAAGTGTCTGAAAAATTCAGTGCTGTAGGCCTCTATGCATTTCCAGGTGTTGTACACTTAGCTTGCATGTCCCTTTCCCCTTATCTTCTCATCCTAACAAACTCCTGCTCACTCCTCAAGACATAACTCAGAGTCGTTTTCTCTGTATGCTCCCATAACACTTAGTATATATCTCCTGTATCAAGATCATATGATATCATAATTATTTGTTTATTGTTTGTTTTCTACTAGACTTTGAGTTCTTTTGGAGGAGGAGCCTATTCTTCATACCTCAGTTGACTGGCTTTATGCCTGGCATAAAAAACTTGATATTTATTTTAAAAACCAACTAATCTAGCCTAACTATGTATAAGAAACTGTGGCCCCAAGACTTTCCTCTGCTTAGTTGGGTTGGATTAGTTGGTTATGACACCTTACTGAGCACACAGTGGCAAGTTCGTGAACCTAATTGTCAGATTTTGGGTACAAAGACAGCTCTGATGACCATTCCAGAAAAGGAGTTCCAAAACTGCTGAAGGGTGGACTAGGCGCTGGCATTAGTACATAGCTTCCCAAGGGGAGTACTTCGAAGGTGACCATAGTGATATTCAGCAATGAGGCATGTAGCACTTTTTCTAGTATGAGTTCACAAAATTAATTGTCTGACCATGTATGTTGAGTAGCTGTTGGGTACTTAGTTTTTCTATGTAAGGCTAAATGTCTTTAGTGTATTTTAAGTGTTATTCAGAGTATGCTTAGTTCCCATCTGTCCAGAGATCAAAAGATAAATACCATAGCTTTATGAATCCTCAAAGAAAGATTAAATTATGTTCAGAATGGGTTTACATCAATTAATTTTATTACATTCTAAGTCAGCATCACCCACGAATTCTCTCTGCAGAATGCTAACTTAATTGTGTGTGTGTGTGTGTGTGTGTGTGTGTGTGTGTGGTCAGGAGGTGGGAGTGTTGAATGCTCAATTTAATTTAGGAAACACTAAATTAAGTTATTCTTTTCCCTGAACTTTCAACATACTTAACAGTGATTAGTTAAATCTCCAAGAAGAACATTTAATATTCAGTGTTTCCCAAATTCATTTGACTAGTGAGCCCCCTCCTTTTTAAAGGTTTTTATTAAAATATAGCTAACATACAATATTATATTAGTTTCAGGTATACACTATAGTTATTCAACATTTATATACCTAAAGAAGTGATCACTATGGTAAGTTCAGCAACCATCTGCACCGTACCATGTTATCATAATATTATTCACTATATTCCTATACTATATATTACATCCCCAGGACTTATTTGTTTTATACCTGGAAATTTGAACCTGTTATTCACCTTTTCCCCCCCTTTTAAAAATTTTCAATTACAGTTGATATTCAATATTATTTTATATTAATTTCAGGGGTACAGACAGTGGTTAGACATTGATATAATTTAAGAAGTGATCCTCCTGACTAGTCTAATATCTGCCCTGCTTGCACTACACAGTTATTACCACATTATTGATTATGATCCCTATGCTGTACCTATACATCCCCATGACTATTTTGTAACTATCAATTTGTACCTCTTAATCCCTTCATCTTTTTCATCCTGTTCCCCAACTCCTCTTCCATCTATCACCCCAATAAATCTACTACCCATCTAATACCATAAATAGTTATTACAATATTATTGACAATATTCTTTATGCTATACCCTACATGCTCACGACTACCATGGAACAACAAATTTGTACTTCTTAATCCCTTCCCCTTTTTCACCTCTCCCATTTGGTAACCATCAAAATATTCTCTGTATCTATGAAATTTTTCTGTTGCATTTATTTATTTTGTTCTTTAGATTTCACTTATAAGTGAGATATCATATGACATTGGTTTTCCTCTGTCTGACTCACTACACTCATCACAATACCCTTTAGGTCCATCCCCATTGTTGCAGATGGCAAGATTTCATTCTTTTTATGGTTGAGTAATATTCCATTGTATATACGAAGTGCCAAAAAAATGCATACACGTTTTAAGAGATGTTATCTATCTATTAGTCTTTGAAGTTGAATTGAATTATGATAGCAATGTGTAGTATGTTGTTTACTCAAAAGACGGCATTATTCAAATGAATGCTAGTGTCACAGTGCCATAGGCAGGACAGTCACAGACAATGGCAGAAGCACGGTTGTTGTTGGAGGAGACCATTTTAAAATGGCATTTGAAATTCGAGAATGCTGTGGAACTGCAATGACAATGGAGGTGTGAGTATGTGACAGAACCTCCAACACACCTAACAATTGCACACATTTGTGGTAAGTTTGAGTCACATGAAACTTCAGGAAGAAACTGAAACAGCATGAGCAGTGATACAAGTGGACACTTTGGTCAATGTTGCTCAAGCAGTAGTTCGCCGTAATCAGAAGTGTCTGGACACTGATGGTAACCACTTTGAGCACCTCTTGTAATTGCAGAAGTCAAATGTGGCTTATATTCATCTTTTGTTATCAGTATATATTATTACAGTTTTAACAGTTTTTTCTTTCTTAAAATGTGTGTACATTTTTTTGGCACCCTCTATATGTACCACCTCTTTTTTATCCATTCATTCACTCAGGGACACCCAGGTTGTCCTCATATCTCGGTTATTATAAATAATGCTGCAATGAACACATAAATGCACACATCCCCTCCATGTAGCACTTTGGGTTTCTTCAGATAAATACCCAAGGGATTATTGGGTTTTTCTTGTCTCTTGTTATAGCCTTTGTTTTAAAGGTTATTTTGTCTGGTGTAAGTATTGCTATCCGAGCTCTTTTATTTATTTATTTGTTTTTATTTCATGAAATAACCTTTTCCTTCCCTTTACTTGCAGTCTGTGTGTGTCTTTCAATCTGAAATGAGTCTCTTGTAGGCAGCATATGTATGGGTCTAGTTTTCTTATCCATTCAGCCACCCTGTGTCTTTTGATTGGAGAGTTTAATCCATTTACATTGAAAGTAATTGTTGATAGACATATAGTTATTGCCGTTGTGTTATTCATATTCTTTTTTTTCTTTTTTTTTATCTTAAGTAAGTCTCTCTAACATTCTTTGTAGTACTGGTTTGGTGGTGATGAACTCTTTTAGCTTTTTCATGTCTGGGAAGCTCTTTATCTGTCCTTCAATTTTAAATGATAGTGTTGCTGGGTAGAGTAATCTTAGTTGTTAGCTAAGTCTATGGAGACTCAGATCTGGCTCCCACCTATGTCTGCATGCCACATAGGAAGAAGGCTCAACAAAGAAACAATGGCTTCCACCAGCTCCTCTGTCCAGGAGAAAGCTGCCTCTCCAGTCCTCACCCTGGAGCCAGACAACTCAGTTCCTCCCATATGTCCCTGATGCTTTTAGAGCTGCTGCCCCAAGGCAGGTGAGTCCACCAGTGGGTAAATCCATTCACAGGCCCTTTAAGAGGAACTCCTGGGACTGCAGCCACCCTTGTCTCACTCAATCACAATCTTTGCTGGTTTTCACAGCCAGAGTTATGGTGACTTCTCTCTCTGGCACTGGAACTCTGGGCTTGGGAGCCTGATGTGGGTTATTGCTATTCCTCCACCTGGGAGCAGGGAACCTCCACAGTCAAGATATCCCTCCTGATGTTGAATGGTCACACGGGGATATGAGACAAGGCCATTTTGTGTCCCTGCCCCTCCTACCAGTCTTGAGGTAGCTTCTTCTGTATGTCCTTAGTTGTAGAGCTTCGGTTCAGGTAGACATCAGGTGATTCTCAATAATGGTTATTCTGCAGTTTAGTTATAATTTTGATGTGATCATGAGAGGAGGCAAGCACATTTACCTACTCTACCATCTTGACCAGAAATCCTGAATCTCCTCTTTTTTGGTATTGCACTTACTGATATACTCCAGAAGTGATGTTCTGAAAAATACAAAAAGAGTTACAAATGCAGTTGTTCTTTGAAAAGTGCACATTCACGTTTAGTGAGGACATCACACAAAAAGCAGGAGCCTATGTCAAAGCTCTAGGGAAAAGGAGGGGGCAGGAGGGGAAAAGGGTAAGATTTGGAAGAGAGACAGTGGTGGAGAGACTGGGGAGGTAGCAGACCAAGGATCTGAGAAGAGAAGAGGGGTCACAAGCAGAGAGTTGATGAGCAGTTTTCTTGATAAACTGTGTGAGGCATTTGGGGTACTAATAGGTGGACTTTGGGGCAAGAGGTAAAATGTGTCATAAAGAGAGCAGAGAACACTTTTGTGGGACCATACGCCATGGCTTCCACCCTCTGGGAACTCCAGAGGACATAGCCCTCTGTCTGCAGCTCCTAAAGTGCTGCCACACATCCTGGCTACAGTGTCTGTAGGAATGGGAGAGGAAAGAAAGAAAGAAAGCAGGTACAAAGCATGTGACTAGGTGGTTTCATCTATATCTGGGAAACCCACCCCCAGGAGGCTCCTGGGCAGAACTGGGCTTGGATTTAACAAGGGGCTATAGCAATGGGGACCAAAAGTAGATGGAATTGGAACCAGGGAATAGGATTGGCTACATAATTTACAAGACTCAGTACAAAATGAATATGTGGTCCCATTGTTTTAAAATTAAGAATTTTATGATTGTGACACCAGCATATTACCAGTATGGGGCTGCACACCCATGAAGCCAGCCCTTCCACAGAATTATCACTGGTTCTAAAACCCCATTTGAATCCTCTGGCTAATGTGTCCTGGAGACACCAGGTTACACTTGTGTTATATAAAAGGTAGGTCTCCTTTCAAGATACTCAGTTATCATGGCAACCCTGCTTACCAGTCATTCTGGGTAAGCTTGACTTTGCTGTTAGATAAATCTATGGACACATTGAATTTCACATATTTAATATGAAAGCCCAGTCATATCCAAGCTATTCCCATATATAGGTTTCATATCACCTACTACATCCTTTCTTCTTATGCCAGGAATAAAGACAGGTTTATAGCGGCACAGCAAGAGATGTATAACCTTTGACTTTATCCTGGAGTTAAATAGCAGTATTTAGTTGGTGCTGAGGCAGCTGAGTTCTCATGCTGAGTTCTCTCAAAATGAAAAACAAACTCAGATGGAAAATCTGGGTGAGCAATGTCATTTTCTATTTTTGGAGATGGGGAAGAAAAAGAAAGTTGTGGAAAGTGTTGTAACAAACATAACAGAATAGCACACTGTGAGTGTGAAATAAAACAACACCCATGTGCTCTTTTTGATGATTGGATAGAAGCAACTAAATGAAGGAGAAAACATCAGGAAAAGCTTGTGAAAGGGAATTGGTCTCCCAAACAGGGGAATGTAAGCAAGAGTTACCTCACAGTACAAAATTGATCTCCTTCCAAACAGCAATCCTACCTCTGAGATCATTCTAAAAGTCCTTTTGGGGAAACAGTGACTACATGGAGGAGAGGATCAGGACTAGACCCAGGGAGCCCCTTGACACTAAATTTCAAGAAGCTAAAGAAATGCCCTTCAACTCCCTTCATGTTCTTTGTGGTCCCCTCCTACCTGCCTCTCTGTGGTTTCTCCACAGAGACCTTCAGTCCACTGAGAAGGACAGGCCTGAGTGGGGTGAGCCATGAGGTGCAGTTAGAGAGAGTATGGCAGCAGAGAAGGGTTACCAGAAGGCCTGGGGACAGGGGATGTCACCTACAGAGAGGCTGGATCCTGGGAACAAACTCAGTTGTAGGCTCTGACCAGGTGGGGCAGTGCAAACTGGGAGATGGGCAGGTGAACTATTATTGCCTCCATTATACGGATGAAGGTACTGAGGAAGGTTAAGAGAGTAAGTGGTGGTGCTAGCAGTCAGTTCCAGTCCTTGATCCTCTAAGATTCATGCTCTTTCTACTGCATTATGCTTTTACCCTGCTTCTCAAGACTGTGATATGAGCTATAAATGCTCTGCAAGAAACGGTATTGAGTTATAATTCCAATTAAGAAGGGAAAGAAATAGAAAGTAGTTTATGATTTTGAGTATTGATGGAAGGAGTCAGCACACTTCAGAAGGAAATAAGAGGATAAAGAGAAAAAAGAAGGGGAAAGCTAAACAACAAAAACTGGAATATATATACAATGCTGATATCTTAAAGAGCTAATGACAAAAGTAAAGATTCTGGAAGAGGAACACTTAAGATACACATTGTGAGTGGAGAGGAAAGTGTGACGTTCTTTGCCAAACAATAAAACTGGCAGTGCCAACTTGGGGGTTGGGAATTTGGGGTGAGTGTCTAAAGTTCATCTTCATTTTGTCCATGAGACTTTGGGGTTAGAGTCACACACTAAGTTGGTGGCCAAGCTGCGGCTAAACTTTGATCTCCTGGCTTAGGGGTCCAGGGCTCTTTTCTCTACTTTACCCACCCTGAAAAGGAAGGTAAAGGACCAAAGACATGGAAAACCACATGAAAAGTTAGAGGACACCCATACAGTAAGAAGTTCAGGCTTACCACTTGCAGTGAACATGACACCCCTAAAAACTGAGGGTACCGGAATGAAAAGAGGTGCAGTGTTGAGGAGTTGGGAACAAAGGATTCAGGAATACAGCTTTGAGGCTTTCAAAGCAATAGCAACAATCACAACTAAGAAAAATTTATTTTCAAATAGGCATTGAACCTTTAGTATGTGTGCTGTGTATGTGCCACGTACAAGGAGAGCTACAGGAAGTGTGAGGACAGCGACCTTCTCCAGCAGGAAGGCAACACTTCCAAACGACATGCCAGTGCGGTGTGTAACACCACATGGTTATAGGGGGTTTGGAGTTTAGATAGGGAAGTGAGCACCCATGGGGAATTGAAGGAAGAGAAGGAAAAGTGGAATAAATTCGCAGAAAGACCAAGTAATGTTTAACGTTATGATTTTGAAATTTGACCTATTAAAAAGGATGGTTAGATAACACTAGCTAAATGGAGATTTGTCTTGTGGATCACCTGCCAAGGCTCACAGCCTCTGAGTACAAAATGTCACATTTCCTTTAAACTTAGAAAAATTTAAAATGAATACATTCAAATGGGAAGAAAAATTCAAGAACTACAAAAAGGTTTAAAATTTAGTTTTACTGTAATTCCCATTATCACCACTCCTTTCCTTACTATTAACAATTTACTCATATTTGTAACTCCAGAAAAATGTTATGCTAATATGAGGGCTGTCCGGAAAGTATCCAGCCATGGAATATGGCAATGTTATACTGGCAATGGCTGGAATTTTTTCCCAACAGCCCTCGTATAAAAGTTATAAGTATATCTCATACACACACAGTGCACACACTTAAAAAACGTATCCACATGGGCCATACCATATACACTCTATGGAACTCTATTGCCTTGATTACATAGTAATAGATCTCAGAACTCAATTTACTTTTTCAAAATCTCTGCAGAGATTTTACCATAATTTATTTAACCTATTTACTATTGTTGGGCATTTAAGTTGTTTAAAACTTTTCCTGTTACAATAAGAATGAATATGCTGGGGAGTTCCCTGCTGGTGTAGTGGCTTAAGGCTTCAGCGCTGGCACTGTCAGCGCTGCGGCCTGGGTTTGATTCCCAGCCAGGGAACTACCCACATACCAAAAAGAAAAAAAAAAAAAAAAAAGAACGAATATACTTGGCATAGTTCTGCTTGTGTAACCTAAGGTGAATGTTTTGAAGTGGAATTGCTGAGTCAAGGGGTATGTATTATACATATTTTTATTATAGCAAAATACATTTAACATGGAATTTACTGTCATAAACATTGTTAAGTGTACAGTTCAGTGGTATTAGATACATTCATATTATTGCGAAAATATCACCATGATCTACTTCCAGAACTCTTTTTATCTTGCAAAACTGTAACTCTATGTGAATGCCTCCCCCCAGCACCGGACAACCACCGTTCTGCTTTCTGTCTCTATGATTTTTGACTATTCTAGACACCTCATGTAAATGAACCATTACAGAATTTGTCCTTTTGTGTCTAGCTTCTTTCACTTAGCATAATGGCTTCAAGATTCATCCATGTTGTTGCATATGTCAGAATTTCCTTCCTTTTTAAGGCTGAATAATATTCTACTCTATGTATAGAGGTATGTATTTTTAACATACTGACAGATATCCTGAAATTGTCCTTCCTAAGGGTGGTATACCTCTTCATGTTTGCCAGTTTGCTAGATGGGAAATGGTATCTCATTGCTTTATTTCGCGTATATGAGTAAGGCTGATTATCTTTTCACCAGTTTATGAGCTACTTTGTTTCCTTTACATTGTTCTGCCTGTTGATATCTTTTGGGAGATTGTCTTTTTCTTAGTGATTTGTATGAGCTTCTCTGAATTAGGGATTTAATTCTTTTAATACTTATGCTGCAAATATTTGTTCCCAGTTTATTTATATTTTTAACTTGTACATAGATTTTTCTTGCCATTTTTTACCTTTTATTATGGAAAAATCAAACACATAAAGAAGTAGAGAGAAAAGTACCCCATGTACTCACAACTAAGCTTCACTCTTACCCCACTCCAAGTCATTTTGAAGCAAGTCCCAGGTTTATCATTTCATCCTCAAGTACCTTAGTATGCACCTCTTAAAGACAAAGCCTTTTTTAAAATGTAACTATGATACCATTTATCACATGTATGTGGTATTTTTTAATCTAAAAACTAGTATCTATGCAAATGGATCAAACATTTTTCATTTGACTGCTGGGTTTTATGTCATGCT
Organism: Lyroderma lyra; assembly: GCA_004026885.1. Lineage (NCBI taxonomy): Eukaryota > Metazoa > Chordata > Mammalia > Chiroptera > Megadermatidae > Lyroderma > Lyroderma lyra. Next base: position 161,639 of record PVJL010000469.1, on the reverse strand, counting down.
TAGAAATGTCTTCATTATAGTACTATATATAAATTCACTCATGTTTTCTTCTAGTAATTAATTTTTTTACTCAAAAACCACTTAATAAGTTTAAAATGATTGCCCAGGACATGTGAAGTCCTTAAATCCTGGAAAGAAGCAGAGTGAAAAAAATAAATAAATAAAAATAAAAAAAAATAAAAAATAAAAAATAAAAAAAAAGAAGCAGAGTGACAGTCATCAGAGTCAAGGGGAGTTCATTCCTTTGCCCTCTTCCTCATCTTTAAAACATTTCTTTTCAAAGAGCACCCTTCTAGACCCAGCTCCAGTGTCCCTGGCCTCACTTGGGTCAGTGCCTCCTCTGGGTGCTTCTTCCTCTCCGCACTGTCCTCTTTCTAAAATAAGAGTGTTATTGGAATATAACATGCCATGAAATTCACCCTTTCAAAGTGTACAATTCAGTGGTGTTTAGTATTTTCACAGTGTGCAACCATTGCAAATATCTAATTTTAGAACTTTTTCATCACCTCTAAAGAAACGTCATACCCATTAAGTAATCATTCCCCATCTCTTCCTCCCTCCTACCAGGCCCTGAGAGCCACTAATCTACTTTCTGTCTTTAGGGATTCCCAGGACAATTCCTATAATTGGAATCATACAGTATGTGGCCTTTTGTATCTGGCTTGTTTACTGCTAGTACCTTTACAGTTTTACTTTAACATTTTATTACATTCCTGCTGGAATTTACTTTGATGAAAGAAGTGGGGTTATACAGTTTGATTTCCTACTCCCCCACAAATAGCCCCAATACTTTTTTTCAAATAATCCATCTTTCTTCTCATGGATTCAAAATGTCACCATTATTGTCTACTAAAATTTCATGTGTATTTTAGGCTACTTCTGGATTTTTTTATTTTGTTCCATTAATGTATCTAATTCTTTCCTAGAACCAAACTGTTTTTAATTCCTGTGACTTCGAAATGCATTTAAATATCTAACCTGACTGCCTTGCCCCTTCCCGATATTAGTTTGAGGTATACAACATAGTGATTCGACATTTATATGCCTTACAAAATGATCACCATAAGTCTAGTCACCAGCTGACACCAACGAAGTTATTAGGATATTACTAACTGTATTTCCTCTGCTGTATATTACATTTCCATGACTTATTATTTTTATAACTGGGAGTTTGTACTTCTTAATCTTTCCACTCTTATCACCTATCGCCTCCGCCTGTTCAGATTTTTTTCTTTGTTTATTTCTACAGAGGATGATAATCATTTTTTTAATGTTAGTAATTTTTTAGATATTTTTATTGGAATCACATTGAGTATATACATTAATTCAGCAAGAATTAATATTCTTTAATAGAGGTTTACATTTTCTTGATATAGGTCCTGCCTATTTCTGGTTAAGTTTATTTTCAGGCAAACTGGTGGTAGTATTGCTATTGTAAATGAGACCTTTCTTTCCACTATATTATCAAACAATTTATCAATTTTGTACATTAATTGTACAAAAAATAACTGCAACTTTAATAAATTGTCTTACAATTTCTGGGTCAGTTAGCTTTTGCTGCATAACAAACTACCCCCAAAATTAATGTCTTAAAACAACAAGCATTTATTATTTATTTCTCATGACTGAATCAACTGGTGGTTCTTCTAGTCCAGGCCAGCTCAGTTTATCTCTGCAGTCAGTTGGCATCTCAACTGGCCTTGGTCGTCTGGGATGCCTCACTCCTATGTCTGGCAGTTGGTTCTGTGTCAGCTGGGGCAATGTGAGTGACTTAACCACATGTCTCACCATCCAGCAAGCTCATGTAGGCTCAGTTCACAGAGTAGTGGCCTCAGAGTTCCTTAAAATGGTTAAAGAAGGCAAGTTGTGATGCACGAGCCCTTCAAGCTTGTGTTTGCACCCTGTTTGATAAAGTCCCATTGTCCTAAAGAAAGTCACATTGTCCAACTCAGATTCAAAGTGTGAAGAAATATACTCCACTTTTGAGAAGACCTGCAATATATTGCAGTCTTTTTTTGCAAATTCTTACAACTTCCTAACATTATTTTACGTATTCTCTTCAGGTTTCTAGTTATTCTTGGGTATCATTACAAATAATACATCTTTCTTACCTGAAGAGGTAGTTTAACTCTTAAATTCTTTTCTTACTAATTATACTGGTTAGGATTTCCAGAACATTATTAAAGCATAATATCTTCTTCTTTACTTTTATAAAAATTAAAGTATGATACTGGCAAAAAAAAAAAAGTCTAGCTAGTCCTAAGTTACTAAGACTTTATGCTTTTTCTTTTGTTTATTTAATCAGGAATGGATGTTCAATTTTGCCAAATGACATTTCAGTATCTATTGAGATGATTACACAGTTTTTCTCCTTTAATCTATTAATATGGTAGCACATTGATAGAAATCCTAATGACAAACCATATTTGGATTTCTGACAAGAACCTCATTTGGTTGCAGTATGTTTTTGGTACAACCGGTATATAAAAATTATGCCTCTATCAATCTGCCTATTCTAGACATTTGTATAAATGGAATTACACAGTATGTGGCCCTTTGTGTATGGTTTTTTTCACTTAGCATGATGTTTTTAAGGTCCCTCCATGTTCTGTCACATATCAAAACATCATTCCCTTTTATGGCTAAATGATGTCCCATTGTACGTATATACTACACATAAGTGCTATTAAGGCATCTACCAAGTTGATGCTGACATCCTCCTCCTCCTCCTTTATTTGTTTTTCTGGTGAATTGCATTCTAGATATTCTGGTGTTGAGACCTCCTTTCATTGCTGGATAAATCTTACTTGCTCATGATCATTATTCTTTTAATGAATTGAAAGATTCAGCTTGCTATTTAGAATGTTGGTATCTTTTTTTTTTTTTTTTTTTTTTGCCTTTTTTTTTGTTTGTGGGTAGCTCTCTAGATGGAAGTCGAACCCAGGCCGCAGCACTGATAGCACCAGAGCCTTAAGCCACTACACCACCAGGCAACTCCCCAGGTATCTTTTTATAAATGAGCTTAACTTGTATTTTAAATTTCTTCTGCTTTCCTTATTTAGTTCTGGTATAAGAGGTGTGCTAGCACAGGAACCATTGTGTAAGAGAGAAAATATTTTTGCCTGGAAAGTTTGGTGAAATCTAATCATAGATTCATAAATCTAGGTTGGGTTTTGGTTTTGTTTTGTTTTGTTTTTTGTTTGTTTTTTTTAGGAAGTAGATCTTTGGCTTTCATTTTCTTCAATGGATATTGGTTTATTTGATTTTTAAATTTCTTTTTGGGCTATTTAACACTCAAGCAGTGAAGTTTACAAAACAGCTTGATGACATTTCGCAAAGCAACTCCCAGGTCAAGAAATACAAAATTGCCCATACTCCAGAAATCCCAAATGTGATTCCTCCCAATCACTACTCGTTTTCTTTTCAAAGATAACTACTACCTTAACTTCTGTGATAATTATTTTCTTGTTTTTCTTTATAGTTTTATCACCTAAATATAGAACCCTAAATAGTATAGTTTGGTTTTACCAGTATTTAAAACTTATATAAATGGAATTATACAACATATATTCTTGGGAATCTGGCCTCTAATGTGCAGTTGTTATTATTTTTACTTTGCTGAATAGTAACATACCATTATGTATTTGTTCATTCCTGTTGATGAATTTTGAGGCATTTTCTAGTTAGAGATGGTTACAAATGGAGCTACTATGAACATTTTTGTTTATGTCTCTTAGAGAACATGTGCACATATTTTTATTGGGTATATTCTTGTAAGTGGTATTACTGGATCATAAGGGATATGTAACTTCAACTTTATTGAACACTATCAAAATTTTTCTGAAGTGTTGTACCAATCTACAGTCCTCCAGCACCATATAAGAGGATCTGTTGTCCACGTAGTATTGATAGTATTGATCTTTTCATTTTAACCATTCTGTTGGGTATATAATAGTGTCTGGTTATAGTTTTTATTTGCATTTTCCTAATGATTAGTGATGTAAATATCTTTTCATATGTTTATTGTCCCTAGAATATCCTTTTTTTTTTTTCAGAAGCATTTAGTGTTTTATCCATTTTTCCTTTGGATTGGCTGTCATTTTCTCATTGGTTTGTAGGATTTCTTTATGTATTCCATACATAAGCTCTTTGTAGGTTGTAGGTGTTTTAAATATCCTCTCCATATGCTATATCTTTTAATGAATAGAAGTTCGTAATACTAATATTAAATTTAAATGTTAAATTAATGTCAAATTTATCAATCTTTTTCTTTATGATTAGTTCTTTTGGTCTTCTACTTTTAAAGTCTTTCCTTACCTTTAATGAGGTTATAAATTTGAATGTACTAATGTATTAATCTTTTCCCTTATGGATAATACTAATGTACTAAATGTATTAATCTTTTCCCTTATGGATAATACTTATTAAGCAATATTTTCCCACCTTGAAATCATGAAGCTCTTCTATATTGCCCTCTCAAAGCTATTGTTTTGCCTTTTACACTTAAGTCTCTGATACATCTAAAATAAATTTTTATGTATGGTGTAAGGTAGGGGTCAAATTTCCCCCTATAATCATCCAATTGTCCCGCACCATTTATTGAAAAGATCTTTTCTTTATTGCTTTGCAGTGCCTCTTTTGTCAAAAGTAAAATATCCATATGTACATGGATCTCTTTCTGGATTTATGTTCTATTCCATTGGTCAATATGTCTATCCTTGTGTCAAAATTATTTTTAATACATGTAAATATACAGAAGAGCAAGTCTTCTCACTTCGTTCTCTTCAAAATTGTATGAGTTATTCTTGGCCCTTTGCATTTCTATCTTATCAAGTTTCAAAGAAAAAAATCTTGGTTGGATTTTGTTGGCTGCCAAATGAAAAAACAACAACAAAAATCCTCTATTGGATCATCTGAATAATCATTTGAGTATTATTTCTTGGTTTCATGAGTCACTCATCAGCAAACATGTATGGTGTGCCTTCCTTAGGTAAAGAAACTGAGCAGGTTCAAAAACAACTCTGGTATGTGCTGAGTCATTGACCTTCACAAAATATGTTGTCTTAGGAAATTACCTTCTTACGAGAGTAATCTTTAAAGGGCATCATAAGTTCCTTCCTCTCAATAAAATTAGTAGTAATTGTAATCTCTTTCTAGTCTTCAGAGGATAACAGAAATAACTTTAGAACTGGACATGAAAGTCAAGAAAAGTATACAAACTATTTACAGGGTAAGATGTTACAGGTACAAGGTTTTTCTTCAAAGCCTGACAGAGCTCATATGAGAGACCTGTTTGCTTAGGTTTAATTCTTTCCTCTCCTTCCTGTTTCCACTCCTGTCTTTCTTATTCTTTGCTCTAATATTTTCTTCAACCAAACACATTTCTCTTTATCTGCCCACATTTTCTTTACCTCCAACTCTCTAAGTCTGTGTTCTCTTTGGTCTTGTTCTAACTTGCCTAAGTTCTCAAGATCACCTTCCCAAGGCCTTGATCATATAAACTTAGGAAATTTTGCATATTTTAGAGTACATACCTGGAAAACAGTTCCCCAGAAAGCTACATGGCAATTCTGCTAGGTACTACCCAGTTCTGACTCCCATTTTAAACAGCAGGAGGAAACTGCCTGGAGTTCAAGGATCAGAGCTGGAATTATAATACAAAGCTTTTGGGTGGTCTATTATGCAATTAACTACCTCACTTGGTTATTAATGATATCACAAATCAATCTGAAGTTCAGGTGAACTTGTAAAGGAATCACTGTTTTAACCATTTACTTCTTTATGAGATGTTTTTTTCTTTTTAATTAAGGCATGTTTCCTGTGCAAATGTTATAAAATATTTAAATATATAGAGAATTTAGTAAATGTGCTGCCAAAGCAAGCACAAAAATATAGAGAATTTAAACACCCACCATAACCTTACCACTTAGACATTATCACTCATTATTTTGGCATATAGTTCCAGGCCTTTTTAAATGTATAGCTAATGTTATACTGACACTATACATAATTTTATTTTCTGCTTAAAATTACAGTAGTTCCCCTTATCTGCATGAGATATATTCTAAGACCCCCAGTGGATGCCTAAAGCCATGGATAGTACCAAACCCTGTATATGCTATGTTTTATCCTACGTGTACGAATCTGTGGTAAAGTTTAATTTATGTATTAGTCAGTGTAAGAGATTAACAATAATAAAATAGAACATTTATAACAATATACTGTAACTTAAGTTATGTGAATGTGGTCTTTCTATCTCTCTCAAAATATATTATTATTGAGATTTGTCAAACTTTGAGTAAGAACTTATTGTACTCTACACACCCTTCCTCTGTGATCAACTGCAAAAGTCGATCTGATAACTGAGATGGCTACTAAGTTACTAATGAGTGGGGAACATATACAGCATGGACACATTGAACAAAAGGATAATTCACGTTTTAGGTGGGATGGAGCAGGACAAGAGATTTCATCAGGCTACTTAGAACAATGCACAATTTAAAACTTATAAATTTTTTGTTTCTGGAATTTTCCATTTAATGTTTTTGGACCACATGGGCAACTGAAACTGTGGAAAGCAAAATTGTGCATAAGGGGGAACTACTGTATATCAAAGGCTAGTTTCCAGGTCTTTAGAATTCTAATACTATCAAATAAGTGTAAAAATATCCCTTTGAATCTTGGAGAAGTGAACAGTTTCTCTTTTATTAGATTGTAACTTGTTTCCAATTTCATCGCAATTGCAAATAACATTAATGTAAAAAAAAAAACTTATGCATGTCTTTTGTCTGTATTTTGAATTACTTCCATAGGCAAAATATGATCTTATAAAAGACTCGTATCTAGAATATTTAAAGAACTCTTACAAATTAATAGTAAATCCTCCCACTTTTTAAATGGGCAAAGAATGTGGATAATTTACCACAGAAGATATACTTAAGGCAATGAAGCATATGAAAATAAACTCTACAACATCAGTGATTTGTGAAACAAATTAAAAGGACAATAAGATAATACTACACATCCACTTGAAGGCCTAAAGTTTTAAAACTGACAATACAAAGTGTTGACAATGATAAAGACCAACTGGAATTCTCACATATTGCTGGTGGAAATGAAAATGATGCCGCCCCTTTGAAAGAGTTTATCAATATTTCATAAAGGTAACTATATTACTGTACAGCCTAGCAATTCTCTTCCTAGAAATGAAATTAAATTCAACTCCCAAGAGAAGGGAAAATATATGAAAGCTGCCTGGGGAAAAATCCAGGCATAAATGCCTCTATTTTTCATATTACATGGCTGGATACTTTCTGGACAGCTTCATATATCCACACAAAGACCTATAGGTGAATATTCATAGCACTTAATTTATAATAATCCCCAAACTGAAAACAATTCAAATGTCAATCAACTGGTGAATGGATAAACAAATAATTGTGATGTGTCTGTAAAATGCAATAAAAACAAACGATTTACTGGAAGAGCAACACAATGGCAGCATGAGAGGGACCTCTGAAAAACTCCCCTGGAGATCACGACAAATGAAACATCCATACCTCAACTAAGGACTCCCCACACAATGCACAATCACAGCTAAGAGGCCCACTCATCATGTCAAGGTACCTGCAGGTAGGCAGAGGGGCAAACAGAGGAGGAAAAAAACGAGGAAGTGCAGAGACATGGGCCACACATGGGTCCCTGTTTGGAACTCTGCAGCTGAAGGAGGGAGGAGGAAAGGGGCAATGAGTGAGCATTCTGACCTCACTTGGTCTTCGGGACAGAGAAAAGGGGCCCGGAGGTGAAGGCCATGAGACACCACAGCCAGACCTCACTTTGGCGCCCAGGAGGTGCAGACCGGAGTGAGAGATGCAGTGGCCGACTTCAGTCCTGTTCGAAGAGGAGGGGGAGTGATGTAGGCAGTGAGAAGACGCAGTGTGACCTTGCCCTGGCCTGGGAAGGAGAAGGAGAGAGGGGGCTGCAGGCACATTTCCCAGCCCACAACCAGCACAGTCTAAGGGACCAGCATACAGGACAACTGATGGATCCCAAGGCTCAGTGCAGAGACTTTGAGGCAAACCGAGAATAGAAAGGCATTAGTCTGCGCTATCTGCACAACCCTGCAGCTCCAGGTAGAAAACAAAGGTGCAAACGCGTGCCACCCACCCCACTTCCAGACTTCTGCCCTCCCAGTATTAGCAGTGAATCCGAAAAAAACTGCAACAGCAAGTGTCAGATTAAGGAGCAGAATATCTACAAAGAGGCTGTCAGAATGAGGAAACAAATACATTTCAAAATAAACTGAGCAGAAAGTCACAGTAAACGGTATAGAGTCAAACAACCTATCAGAGACAGAGCTCAATACAATGATCATAAAAATGATCAGAGAAATTAGTGATAATTTCAGCAGAGAGACAGCAAGCATAAAGAAACACATAGGGACCATAAAAAAAGATCAAAGATAAAAATTACAATAACTGAAATGAAGAATGGAATAAAAGGAGTCACTAGACTAGATGATGCCAAGGCACAAATCAGTGATTTGGAGATGAAGGTGGCAGACATCCAATCAGAACAAGAACAACAAAAAAGAATCCAAAAAAAATGAAGATGTAAGATTCCTCTGGGACAACATCAAGAGTATCAACATTCGCATCATAGGAATACCAGCAGCGGAAGAGAAACAGCAAGGAATCAAGAACTTATTTGAAAAAATAATGACTGGCAATTTTCCTAACCTGGCAAAGGAAATAGACATACAAGCCCAGGAAGCACAGAGAGTCCCAAACAAGATGAATCCAAACCAGCCTACACCAAGACACATCATAATTAAAACAGCAGAAGTTAAAGACAAGGAGATAATATTAAAAGCAGCAAGAGAAAGGTAAATCTAATTTATAAGGAATCACCTTGTACAACCATCGGTGGATTTCTCAACAGAAACTTTGCACACCAAAAGGGACCAGCAGAAAATATTCAACATGATGAAAACCAAAGATCTACAATCAAGATTAAGTATACAGCAAGGCTATCATTCAAAATTGAAGGACAGATAAAGAGTTTCCCAAACAAGAAAAAGCTAAAGGAGTTCATCACCACCAAACCAAAAATACAAAGAATGTTAGAGGGATTTCTTTAAGATGGGAAAAAAATAAAAAGCAAAAATTATGATTAATAAAATGGCAATAGCTACATATCCATCAACAGTTACAAGTGGAGTATCAGAGGAAGACAGATACAAGTTGACTTCACGTATAGGTGAAATCCAAGGAAGAAAATAAACAAGCAGAACAGGAAGAGACTCATAGATACAGAAAACATTTGGTTTGCTGCCAGATAAGAGAAGGATTGGGGGAGGGGGTGAAATAAGGGGAAGGGGTTGGGAAATTCAGTTTGGTGGTTACAAAATCATAGTTATGGGGATATAGGGTATAACATGAGAATACAGTCAATAATGTTACACAACTGTATGTGGCATCAGATGGGTACCAGATTTGGTGGGACGATGGGAAGAGGGCTGGAGGGGTAAGTGAAAAAGGAGAAATCAAGACGTGGAACTTCATAGTTACAAAATAGTCACAGCGATGTAAAGTGCAGCACAGGGCCTACAGTCAATAGCATTGTAATAACTGCATAGCGTGTCAGCGGGGGACCAGGTGTATCAGAATGAGGATTGTGTAAGTTATATAAATGGCTCACCACTATGCTGTACACCTGAAACCAATACAATATTGTATGTCAAATGTAATTGAAAAATTAAAAAAAAATGGTTAAAATGGTTAAAAAAAAGAATGAGTTACTAATACATGTAACAACAGAGAAATCTCAAAATTTAGAAAAGAAACCAACACAAAAGATTACTTATTGTAAGATTTCATTTGCATAACATTCTAGAAAGGGCAAAACTAGAGTGTTAGAAAGGAAACTTTGGAGGGTTATGGAAACGTTCTATGTCTTGACTGTGATGGTGGTTACACGACTGCATACATTTGTTAAAACATGTTAAACCAAACACTTAAAATGGGTACATTTTTGTTGTGAGTAAATTATATCTCAATAAAGCAGATTTTAAAAACAAGCAATGATTCTGAGTTGAATATTTTTTGTTTGTTTTTTGTTTTGTTTTGTACTTGAGCAGCTGGCCTGGCATAGAACCTGAGAACAAAAGGGGAATTCAACAAGAGAAGTAAGACTTGAAGAGTAAGGGAGTTGGTGTCAAGACAATGACTTCTGGTTTTGGAAATGTTAATGAGGTTGAATAATGAGGGCACAGGGAAAGAAAAGAGACATATCAAAACAAGATGAAAAAATAGCTGTAGTGCAGTAAAAAGGAAACAAGAAAGAGAACATAGAATTAAGAAAAAGCAAGACTTGGCTTTTGTACGTAGTCTTTTTCAGTGTTGCTTATTTTGTCTCAATTTATTTTCACTTCTTTTCTATTTTTTTCTTGATATTTCTTTTTCAGGGGGTGGTTCTCAAATACTGCGTGTGGCCATTCTATACTCCCAAAGTTTCCCTCTAAATAGACCACACGCATAGCTTCACACACACACACACACACACACACACACACACACACACACCCCACCACCACCACTACCACTACCACCACCACCACCACCAATTCAACCTAATGAGAACAATAGGGGGAAAAGTAAACCAAGAAAACAAGAAGGTAAAGAAGTTTGGAATGTGCCCTAAAGTGCATTAGAAGGGAGAGCTCACTCTTGTTCTCTACATTCTAAGGAGAGAAGCAGTAGAGAACTACCGTTTTAAACAGCTGAATAGGAAAATAGTTTTAATACCGCCATTAGGACCTGGGCCACAGACTTTTCCTTTGAGTTTTTGTGATTAATTAGAGGTTAATGGTGGCATGTTTCTTTTAGCCTTGGGGGAGGCAACCACACCTGTCATGTTCTTAATTGAATCCAACTGGGAAACTCCAGAAACCTTCAGCAACAATGGTTCTGGGCCTTTTAACATGTATTCCCTACAGGCAATCAGGCTTTATTTTTATTTCCATTCTATGGATAAGGAAATTAAAGTTCAGAAAAACCCTGAAATCTACCCAGTCCTTCACAATGAAGGACCAAAGGACAAGTGTTAGGGGCAAGATCTCCATTTTGACATTTTGTTTTTAGAAGCAAAAAGGAAAAAGAAAAGAAGGAAGGAGGTGGGTGGAAGACGCCTTCTATTTCCATATTTCCATGAAGACCCTTCCGGTCTGCTTCCTATAACATGCAAACCTTCTCCAGGCCCAGCATCAGGGTGTGAACCCAGTTCAGCCAGCCTACTGTCCACAGTGTAACAACCACTGAGGCCACTGCCACCGCTGTGGACACAGGCTTTACCAAACATCAGCACTTTGTTTCCCAGAACCCAGGTAGGATTAAAAGGCTGGCTAGGCTCCCATTGACCTCACTGTGTTGTCCTGTCCACTCAGCTCCTATACATGGGCAAGGGCTTACATTGGGCCAGATCCCTGGGCTGGGACTTAATTTGTGGTGAAATGCCATGGAGGCAACTATGATTCAGCCTGAGCCCAACCAATGGCCAGGAACCCACGTCCCCAGACTCCTCAGTCAATTAAGACACAGCCTGCTGCAGGTCTAGGTTCAGAACCACAAACGTTTTCTCCCTGGATTTCTCTAGGCTTGTTCATAGTGCCCCCTACTGACCATTTCTGGTTAACCTTCTGTCTTTTGGATCCCTGGTCAAGTCTCTTCATGAAACCTAGATTCAGGTCCCTTACGGGTGATACAATGAAATCAAGTAATAGAAGTAAAGATGCTTTGGAGAGCAGAAAAAGGAAGACTATAAATGCAACTATAAAGCCAAGATTGAAGAGAACAAAACTAAATACCTCCCTTATCCTCAAAATTTGCCTTACTATGCATACCTTTTCAGTAATGTATTGTTTTAGTGGACAGAAATTAATTGTAATGGGCTGAATTGTATCCTCTTATCCCACCAAAATTCATAGGGTGAAATGCAAACTTTCAGTATATCAGAACGTAACTGTATTTGGAGATAAGATTATTAAAGTGGTAATTAAGTTAGAATGAGGTCATTAGGGTGGGCTCTAATTCAATATGATTGGTGTCCTTATAAGAGGAATTTAGGACACAGACACATACAGAGGGAAGTTCATGTGAAGACACAAGGAGAAGCCTCTTCAAGCCAATAAGTGAGGCCTCAAAACGATTCTGTTGACATCTTGATTTCAGGCTTTCAGACTTCAGAACTATAAATAAATGTCTGCTGTTTAAGCCACCCAGTCTGTGGTAATTTTTATGGCAGCCATAGCAAACTGATACATCAGTCTATGATATATTTAGCCCAACTATTATAACTGAGTTTTAGTGTAACTAAAACAAGGCCCTGCTTCATGTAATTCATGGACTAGAAGGAAGAGATAGGCAAATACAGATGATTAAATGTTATGAACGTTACTACTCATGGTACCGACTGTCTGCCAGATACTTTGCTTATGTTGTGTTTAATCCTCACAACAATCCTAAAATATTGTTACAGATGAGAAAGTAAAGACACAGGGGTCTTTACTTCTCAAGTCACATAGTTATTATAAAGCCAATAATTGAATCTATATCTAGCTGACTCAAAAAAATCTGTCTGCCATTGGTTCCTCTGCCTCTACACAGAATGCAGTGGGAACATGAATGGAGTGGGGGAAAGGGTGAGAAGATGGTTGTAATGGACATCAGTAGTCTGTTCTTTTTCCTGATAACAGCACTAACTTCTTTATTGAACAGTTCCCCAACAAATGAAGTACCCATTCTCCCTCCCCAGGTCAAGAGGGATGGTCCAAGGCATAGCCAATCATAACTTCATTCTTCCAGCCACAGGTCAATGACCGGGCATGTGCCTACGGCCAAGCTAATCTTAGACTGTCCCATAATTTTTACAAACTAAAACCAGGAGAAAGAAGCGTTCATTCACCCCCTGGGATGACCAAACTGTATGTAAGCCAGAAGTTCCCTATGACCACATTTTCCCCAAGCAAGAAAGAATGAGATCAGCTAGCTCATCAGAAGAAGCCAAAGTGTGTGTGTGTGCACACGCACGCGTGTGTGTGGAGAGAGAGAGAGAGAGAGAGAGAGAGAGAGAGAGAGAGAGAGAGAGAGAAAGCTAATGATGTCATTTGAGTGTCTGGATCCAGCCATTCCCGAGGCTGAGGCCATCTATTCTTTACTTATATGAGTTAATACAACCCCTTTTAATTGAAGCCTCATTGTGTTGGGTTTCTGTCTCTTAAAATCAAGAGTCCTGAGAAATACAATATTGGTCAATAAAATCTTCATAGATGAGGTGGCCCAGGAAAGAAGAGATTTCCCAGAAAGATAAGAAGAGAAGAGATGCAGAGGCTGAGGTATGTAACAGTAGATACACTGAGGAACTGCAGGCATCTTAGTATGGCTAGAGTTGAGATGAGTGGAGGGGCTGCAGAGATAAGCAGGAGTCACTTCAATGAAGGCCTTAGTGCCCTGCTCAGACATTTGGTCTTTATATAAGGTCAGTGGAGAGCCAGCCACCCAATAGTTTAAAGCAGTGGTGTGACATGATCTAATGTGTGTTTCAGAAGGTCACCCAGGAGATAAATCTGAGAGAGAATACAACAGGAGACTGCTACAGGGATCCAGGTGAGAGATCAGGGTGAAAAATGGCCCCTTAGTTCTTGCTTTAACTATTGCCTGCGAGTAGGGCAGGGATACAAAGGACTGCCTTCTGGTCATTTTGAGGTTGACATTTAAGTGGAATTGTCCAGTAGGTACATTAAAAGAGATGCTTGAGTTGCAGATTTTTTTTTACGTTTTTTTGAGTCATTAATTCAGCTATTTACTGCATGCCTATTACTGACCAAGCATTGTGCTAAGAACATGGTCCAACCTCTGGTCTGTCCACCCACCCATTATACTCTGGTAAAACCAAAACAGACAATAAACAAGTAGGCACACAAAGAAACAAGGTAAGTGCCTGCAGTGTCATGTGATCGAGGAACTGGCCGGGTAGGGCGCTCCATTAGTTTCAGTGGCTGGCTGGTAGGAAGAGCTGAAGCTCTGAGGGTCGGGGAGGCAGCTGCAAGGTGAATATTCTCAAATTCAAGCAAATATGAACATGTGCATTGAACACATTCATCCGTTTGGTAAAGTTGCCTTCTTTGCCTGGCTTTGCCTGCAAGGCGGGCCGTGAGGTGGCGAGAGCCTTCAGTGCAGGCAACTGAGGCTGGTGCTTGGGAAACTCCTCCCAAGGCTTTCTTCGTTCTCACCTGCACCTTTCATCCCACATCCCCGAGCCCCTCCTGACATCCACTCTTTAATTGTCAGGTCTGGCTCACTGACACAAGCTGGTGGCATGTGATCATTATCCTACATCACGAATAAGGACAGCGAAGGCTTCTATTTACAGGGCATCAGCCAAAACTATTTTGTGAGTCAAACCAGAAATACCTGATGTCTGCTCTTATTTTTCTGGAATCACCAGTTGCTGCATCTTTCTCTTCAGCTGTTTCCTCTTTAACTCCACGCATCTGACTACAAACTTCAATTTTCTTCAAGGACCCTCTGTTCTTGTTGCTTTATCTCACCTCCTCCAGACCTACCACTCAAGCCAATCTGTGTTTCTCCCCAGAACTATCTTTAAATTGAAGTTCTACATAAAATTCAAAACTATACACTACAATTTGTTTCCTTTTTTTTAAAGGGCCTTGGCATTATTGCCCAAACTTCATGAAGAAATTAAGGTGAATTCTGTAATTTTTAGGTTGCCCAGGTAGGAATTTTGTGAGTATATACTTTCTTTTTATAGAAAATGGCTGGTTTTCTCAAATGCTGAGAGAAGTTCAAGTTGCCATCTGGGGAGCTGACTGTTTGGAACAGTGAGGGAATGATGATATTACCTTAGAAGTTTGGTCAGTGTAATAAAACAAAAAAAACCTTATCCTTCTTGAGAAATACTTTATGTGAACTAATGAAGATTGGCATGAGATTATTTTGAATTAAGTTTATACATAAGAAGATAAAAGTCAGACCCTCAAATCAGGAATCCAGGAATGGCCTAGCTGGGTGCTAGGTCAAGGTCTCTTATATGCTTATAGTCAAGTTGTTGGTCAGGGCTACAGTTGTATCTGAAGACCCAACTAGGAGAGAGTATGTTTCCAAGCTTACTCAGGTGGCAATCTCTTAACCTCCTCAGTTCTCTGCTGGCTGTTGGCTGGAGGACTCCCTCAGTTCCTCAGCAGACGAAGTTCTCCTCACCTCACAGCTCCTGCCTTTCCCCCAGATTAATTTTGCCTGTTTTTGAACTTCATGTGTGGATCCAGATAGTATGTACTCCTTTTTGTCTGACTTCTTTCAGTCTGTGAAATTCATCCATGTTGTTACATTATATCAGTAGTTTGCTTTTTCATCGCTGCATTGTATTCCATTTTGTGACCATGTCACAATTTACTTTGGATGGACATTGGGTTGTGTCCAGCTTTTGGTGTCACAAATAAAAGTGTATGTATGTTTTGGTGGATATAAGCACTCATTTCTGTTGCCATCTAAAGATATTTTACACTAAGTTTTAATAAAGTAAAGTACAACATCCAAACCAGAGTAGGCCCATGACATTTAGGCTTATAATACCCAATTTCTACCATTTAAGGGTAATTCCCCAAAACTGTGATAGGTAGTAATTTTGAAAACAGAAACTAATACCCATTTCACAAGTTCACATGAGGTTTAAATATGAAGGAACCTATGAAGATCTTAGCACACGTTGAAATCGGTCATGTCTTTTCTTTTTTGTTGTTGTTTTTTGGGTTTTTTATTGTTAAATTTATTGGGGTGACATTGATTAGTAAAAATTACGTAAGTTCCAAGTGTACAATTCTACAGTGCATCTTCTATGTGTTGTATTACATGTTCATCACCCAGAGTCAGTTCTCTTTCCATCACCAATATTTGTGTCCCTGTCCCTTCTCCCCCACCCACTTCCCCCTTACCCTCAGATAACCACTAAATTATTGACTGTGTCCATGAGTTTTGTTTCTTTGTTGCTTTGTCATGTCTTTTCTTGCTGTTATGCAAGACTTACCACTTCACTGGTGAGCCCCACCTTCTATCCAACCTCTATAACTACTAATGGTTTTAGAGAGTTGGGGGATTCTCAAAGAATTACCAACTATTCATTGATAATGTACAGGACCTACTGCAATTAATACTTTTTCTATAGTGTCCTAAAAGGAGAGAGGGGAGGGACAAAGATAATGGATTTGATAATGACTCTGAGGTATTGGCCAGTCCTAGAGAAAACTATAAAATAGTCTAGGTGCCTTTAGGTACTTCCCTTACCCATGCTCTTCTCTCCTTTGGAATATCTTGTTCTCTATGCCCTGCCCCTGCTACCAGCCCACCAAAGCTTTGCTTCAGCCTCAGGAGCTCTGGGACCTGAGGTACCAATCTCAGTACCTCATCCAATCTACTCATCTCAAGTGATGCCTAAACTCTGAATCTGCCTAGATTCCTGCAGTGTGTACCCTTGGGGCTTGGCTTTCTATCAGGTGACAGGTAAGCTGAGAACCGTACACAATCTGTGTGACCCCTTCCCTCTGAGATTTTTTTTTCCCTCTGAGATTTTTATAATTGCAGTCTTCTAGGAAGAAAGCTGAAATTAACAGTAGCTGTTTTAATTGTGGAAAATCTGGCTGAGGAGATGCTCTCATGGGAACTACAGGGCCGTGTGTCTAGTTAGGTCTGGCAGAGCTCACCAGGTTCTGCATTTCACTGCACATATTTGGCTTCTGGAATCCTCTCTTACTATGGGGCCCCTCTGCGGGGACACAGAACTCATCAATCACATTCCCCAAATGTCAAGCTCCTGCTGAGTGACCCCAGAAGAACCTTGTTTTTCATCTACATAACAGAACCAAGGACTACACATTTGACAGATGAAAGCTTGAACTGCCCTTCAAAGGTCCCTGATGGTTAGAGTTCCCAAAGAAGGCTACTACTGGAAGATAAATTACAATATAAATGCAACCCCCATCTCCTGGATGTTTGTCATTTCACCCTTCCTTCTTCTCTTTCCTACAGTCTCTTGATCTCTTAAGAAAGTCTTTGGAGATATAATTCACTAGCTGGAAGCTAAAGTACGTTAACACACAACTACATGCTATTTCAGCTATGTTAAGCCAGTACTTGAGATGCTAAGTCAGAACTTGAGATCACCGGAAGAGGACATAGGATCATTCAAGTTCAGACTTGAATTACTTGACTTTCCAGAACCTGCCATTCCTTTTAACTCAGCTTTAGATCGCTGCTCCCTTTGCCTGGAATTCTCTCCTCTTTCACAAGTCCTACCCAACACACACATGCACACACACACACACACACACACACACAGAGAGAGAGAGAGAGAGAGCACGCACACTAAGTGGCTTCTGCTTGTCCTTCAGGACTCAAGTTAATATAAATTCTCTCGCTAATATAAATGCATCTCTTTTGTAAAGCTTTTGCTGATATACCGAGTCTGAGCTAGCTATCCTCCCTGCCCCACTTTTACAGTTTTCTGGTAACTAACTGGTTTTCCAACCTTTACCAGTTGGCAATAAGCTCCCTAATTGTCATTATAGTTCCTGTGTGCCAGGCACATAGTAAGTGACCAATAAATATTTGTATAGTTTGAATGAATAAATGGATTGCTAGTGTTAATATTGTGCTCTGACTCTCATTCTGGTTAAGAATGAGCCCCCTCCCCAAATAACCAAGCAGACTAGACACTATTTCTGAGAATGTAATTCAATCTAATTCAATTCAATCCATGATTTGTCTCATATGCTTGAGGTTGGCCCTGGGGGATAGGAGATAGGGAAGCTAGCGATATTACTTGTAATCTCTGCCTTCAAGGAGATCTCCATCTTTCTGAGTGTTGATCACCTCCCTGCACCACTTCAGATCCTCTCAAAGCCCACTCTCATTCCAGCAGAGGTCTGGTGACCACCTTCATGCAGGCTCTTCCAACTGCGCGTGTCCAAAGGCTCATAGGTGAAAGAGGATGGTGCATCCATGAAACTTCAAGAAGATCAGAGTAGCTGAAACAGTGCATTTGGGGTGGGGAGGAGCAGAGGCAGAGATGGGAAGAGATGCGGCTGGAAGGCTCAGCAGGGACCAGATCTCAAAGGACTTTCCATTATGTAAAACATCCTGATGGCAAGGAGCAACCATGGGAAGGTTTTGAGTAGGGGAGTGAACGTGGGAGAGGAGAGTAGTTTTTTAGAGCACAGAGCCATGGATGTGTGTGTGTGCGCACGTGCGCACCCCAGGCAGAGGGACTCTTGTCCACCCTTGTACGCCCTTCATAGCTCGGTGTCTGAAACCAGTGTGTTTAAAAAATGTTTGCTAAATGAATAAACATCTTCACTGTCTTAGTTCTATAATGTCTCTTGTATGTCCATGAATTTTAAGGTGTAAAACTTCCTAAACCCGTTATCTATAACTTTTGAATTTGTCCAATTCCACATTGTAGTCCTTCAAAGAAGTATGATGCTATTTTTCTAAAGACACTACATTAGAAGTTCCCAACCTTTTCCCCACTTCATCTAGAATGAGACCTTCAATGCCTAGGCCTAAATTAATAGTCCCTGTTGAAGAGAAAACTGAAATTCACAAGTACCTTAAGAATACAAATGAGAATAAGGATGGGATATACTCACCTTGTGCCCCAGCTTTTAGGAATTGGTGTTTGCTGTGGGCATTGGAGATGCAAAGAGAAAGTATGGTTGCTTCATGGGGTCTGCTGTGCGTAGTTGTGCAGGTTGTCCCCTGCAGAGAGCTCATGGCAGAGGTGGGAAGGAAGACTGAAATACAGCCTATGCTCCTGTTAGCAAGCCATGCACCCAGGACTTTGTCCACCCAAATAAAAGAAGACTTTTTCTGTTCGGCACAAATGCATCAGTGAATATGGGCCAATTGCAGCCCCATGTCCTTGGCTCTCATCACTACTGCTGCCCTGGCTGGAGGAGAGTCAGTACCTAAGAGTCTCCTGTCTATCCCCTCAAAAGAGCTCCCTCAGTTCTCTTCAACTTCAAAACATCTATTCAGAGGATATTTTCAAGCCCTTCAATGGGTGACTAAGCCACCACTGGCAATCCACAGATGGACAATTATCTTCTGTCAGGAGACCTTCGGAGTTCTGTAAAAAAGCAAAGATAAACTGCTTTCCCCGGGCGCTTTTGGTCCTGTAATTGTCTCTCGTACCACTAGGTGGCAACCTCGCCCACGTACTCCAAACGGAGTTTCCTGCCGGCTGAACCGAGGAAACCAGAAGCCGGGATGCAGGGCCTGTGTGTGTGAAAGGACTTCCGTCGGATCGCAGCCTTTTTTTTTTTTAATTACATGATTTGGAAATCCCTTATCATTCTATCACGCACTCATCAAGTTCATACAGACCCCCCTTCTCGTTTTCTTGTTTATCTGACTTGGTTTCAATGTTCAAATCCAATCACCAGACACAGGCCAAGGGACAGGGAACTAAGCTTGCTGACACCTGATATTTCTGGGATATGTTCAGAAGTCTTATTGAGAACTTAATAGGATATTGATTTAATAAATTCTGACTCCAGGCAACGAATAGCTATTAATTATGTTGCATTTTTTTTTAATTGGATCACAATTGACATACACTTAAAGGCACAAATTTGCAGTGTACAGCTCAGGAGTCGTTAATAAATGTATACGCCAGTGTAAGCCCACCCCAGTTAAGACACAGAACATTTCTGTCATGTTGGTAAGTTCTCTTATCTACCTTCACAGTCAATCCCCAGGACTCGAAGGAGACTCAGGCCCACAGAAACGCAAACAGTGAGTTGAGCAGGTAGTATGTGCCCTTAAAGATAAAGAGGCTAAATACAACTTTTAAATATTCACAGCCATATATTTTAGTGTTTTTTCTGGTAAAATAAAGCAACCATTTGTTTTTAAGAAAGGAATGGCATTTTAGAACCTGTTTATTTTATACAGCATTTTAATAATATAATTTTCTTTCAGATACATAAATACATGAAGTTCTCCAAAATGTATTTAGTCATTGCTTTATGGTTTGGTTCCTGTGAAGGTCTTTTACTAAGCATCATATGCATACTGAAAAGCGTACAGCTCAGTGAACTTGCACAGAGTGAGCATCCCCTGCTAATCAGCACCCAGATGAACAGCCTACCGGAATCCCAGAAGCATTTCTAATCACTCCAAAAGTAACCATTACCCTGACTTCTAAGAACATGGATGAGTTTTACCTGCTTTGGAGCTTTCCATAAATAGGATCATGTAACAGGTGCTGTTTTGTGCCTGCTTTTCATCATTCAATATGTTATTTGAGAAAGACATTCATGTTCTTGTGTTGTATTTGCTCTTTCTTTTGCTCTCTAGTATTCCATGGTATGATCATACCACAATTATTTATCCAGTTCACTATATATATTATTTCACATATAACTTATTTTCAGGTATTGGTTATTGCAAATAATGGTGTTGTAACATTTTTTGAAGTTATCTTTTGATGCACATTACATTTGTTCACCTTAAATTGATGTTGCCAAACTGTTTCCCAGTGTGATTGTACTAATTATACTCCCATCAGCCGTATATGCAAGTAGTAGTTGCTCCAATTTGACAGTATTTGAAATAACTAATGTCTTTCATTTTAGACATTCTGGTGTGTGCAGTGGAATCTCACCAGGGCTTTAATTTGCATTTCTCTGATGACTAATAAAGTCAAGCACTTTTCACATGCTATATTGGCTCTTCAGATATCCTCTTTTGTAAAGGGCTTCTTCAAGTCTTTTGCCAATTTTCTACAAGATATTTGAATAGGTACTTTACAAAAGTTTTTAATTTTGTGTTGATTTTTAACTTTTCATTTTGAAGTAATTTCAGACTTTTGCAAAAATAGCACCAAAAAATCCCACATTCGCTTCACCCAGCTTCATATCTTGACATCTTGCCTACCTATAGTCCAATTAACAAAATCAAGACATTAACATTGGTACTCATCTACAGACCTTATTAAAACTTCATCAATTGTCTCAGTCATTCTTTTTCTGGACCAGGATTCAATCGAGATTCACACATTGCCTTTAGCTGTTATGTTTCCTTAGTCTCCATTAACCTGAGTTAGTTCTTCAGTCTTACTTTGTCTTTAATGACCTTAATGCTTTCAAAGGGTAGTGGCAAGTTATTTTGTAAAATGCCCTCAATTTGTATTTGTCTAATATTTCCTCAAGATTAATTCAAGTTATGCATCTTTGAAGGAGTGATGTTTTATCCTTCTCAGAGCATAAGAGCAGGAGGAACATGATACTAATACGTCTCATCAGTGATGATGCCAACTGATCACTCGGTTAAGGCAGTGTCTGCCAGGTGTCTCCACTGTGAAGTTACTATTCTTCTCATTGTAGTTAATGAATACCTCTTAAGGCAGTATGTAAATACCCTGTTTCTTGCCATTCTTTTCCTCTATAATGTTTTTAAGTTATAGTTATTTATATATTCTTATTAGTTCTCTTTTTGATATATGTATTGTAACTATCTTACCCCACTGTATTTAAATTTTTTATTTTTTTAAATTAAATTTATTAGGGTGACATTGGTTAGTAAAATTATATAGGTTTCAGGTGCACAATTCTATAATAAAGCATCTTTGTGTTACATTTTGTGCTCACACTCAGAGTCAGTTCTTCCATCACCGCGTATTTGACTCCCCCTCCCTCCTCCACTATCTTCCCCTTCCTTTATCCTCAGGTAACCACTAAACTATTGACTGTGTCCATGGGTTTTTGTTTCTTTATTTATTTGTCTTGTTCCTTTGTTTCTTTCAGTTTTATATTCCACATATGAGTGAAGTTGTATGGTTCTTGATTGTTTTCTGTCTGACTTACTTCTCTCAGCATGATGATCACAAGAGCCGTCCATGTTTTCGCAAATGACAGGATTTCATCCTTTCTTATGGCTGAGTAATATTCCATTGTGTATGTGCCACAAGTTCCACACTTGATCTTAGCCAAAAGGCCGAGAAGCGATTGCCACAAGTTCTTATTCATCAGCTGTCAAAAGACACTTTGGTTGTTTCCATGTCTTGGCCAATGTGAATAATGCAGTGAATGTCAGGTATATATACCTTTGCAGACAAAGCTTTTCAGATTTTTTGTATTTTACCCCACTCTAAAGGCTTACTTTTTCACTCTCTTAGTGTCTTTTGATGAACAGAAGTTCTTAAGGTTAATGTAATTAAATTTATCATTTTTTTTCCTTTATGGTTACCACTACTTGTGTCCTGTTTAAGAAATCATTACCTTTTCCTCAGAAATTAGTTCTCTGGATTCTTTTTAGGAGAGAAGGGATGTTACTCTATGAAATTTTTCTGTGATCAGTAGATTACAAAATGAAGTGAGATGCCAAAAAGTTTCAGCCACTTTTAAAAATTAGTTTCTTTTTTTTTTTTTTTTTTTTTGTTTTTTTTTTTGGTTTTTGCTTTTTGGTATGTGGGTAGCTCCCTGGCTGGGAATCGAACCCAGGCCGCAGCACTGACAGCGCCAGCGCCGAAGCCTTAAACCACTACACCATCAGGGAACTCCCATCTAAAAATTAGTTTCAGAGATACAAGCTAATAAAAACTTTCATGCTGAAAATTAGATGAAACTGGTCAGTGGTCTCCCCCAGAGGTCATTTAAAATTTTTAGTAGAGGAGCAGCTTACTAATGAGATATCAGGAAGTATTCAACCAAAAAGGCAATTTAAAAAGAATATGATGGAGTTCCCTGGTGATGTAGTGGCTTAAGGCTTTGGTTTGGAGCTGTCAATGCTGCGGCCTGGGTTCGATTCCCAACCAGGGAACTACCCACATACTACAAAAAAAAAAAAAAAGTTATTAAAAAAAAAAAAAAATATATATATATATATATAATGAGGCAGTTTAAAAGTCATGTAAACATGAAAAAAATAGTGCTTATAAATACCTTTGACTTAGTGAATATTTAATAAACATTTGTTTTTTACAAAAACGAAGAAGAAGAAGAAAAAGAACAGAAAGTTTTACCTACCCCAAGGTCTTGATAACAATCACTATGTCTTCTTTTAAAAACTTTATTGTTTCTCCTTTCATAGTGGACCTACAATCCATCTGCAATTCATTCTCTTTAAAGTAAGTATTGAGATTCATTTTTTTCCCAGATTTATTGAGAAATACTTGACATACATCACTGTCAAAGAGTTTGATGATTTGATTCATAGTTATTATGACATTCAGTATTTTTTCACACCAAATTGACCAGCCCCATTTATAGAAAAGGTCATCCTTTTTCCACTGTGCTGCCACTTTTGTCATAAATCAAGTGACTTGTATGGGTAAAGATCTATTTCTGCCCCTTCTCTTCTGGTCCATTTGTATTTATGTCTGTCTTTGTGTCAATACCATACTGACTTAAGTGCCATATTACTAAGTCTTGACATTCTTACATTTCTGGCTTTGATCTTCTCCTTTAAGATAGACTTGGCTATGTTTGGCCCTTTGCTTTTCAGTCTAAATTTTACAATTAATTTGTCAACTCCCATATATACATCATAAGCCCATGATAAAACAATTTGGCTTGTGTTGAATCTGTAGATCAATTTGTGAATATTACATATATACAATATCAAATTCCAACTCTGAACATATTTCTTCCCTCCATTTAATTAGATCTTTATTTCTGTCAGTAATGTTTTACAGTTTTCAGAGTAGTGGTCTTGCACAGCTTTCATTGATTTATTCCTAAGTATTTGGTGTTTGAGAATTTATTTTTAAACTATGACTGCATAAGAAGAGCAGCGATTCTCAGTGGGAGGTGATTTTGCTCCCAGGACAACTTTGGCAATGTCAGGAGACATTTTTGGTTGTCACTCTGGGGGTGGGACTACTGACATCCAGTGGGTAAAGGTCAGTGATACTGCTAAACATGCTATAATGCCCAGAAGTCTCCTACAACAAGGAATTATGCAGCCCAAAATGTCAATAATACTCCTCTCAAGAAACTCCTGTGCAGTATAGAGTTAAGAATTTTCAGAAAGATGTCACTTAATAGTCATTCTTTTATATAGTTTATGAATTTTTTAATTTCCTATAACGATATACAGTAACATTTTTCTCATATTATTCTTTACCACTGGGGTGTGACTAAAACTTGGCATTTTCAGAAGTTTATAAAAAGGATGTTATAATTATTGTGAGATATTAATAATTTTCCATGAGTTTTGTGTTTCTGTACATCTTCTGAGCAAATAGCATTGACAATTTTGTTCAAAGATGTTTGTATCACAGATTAGCCTTGGAAAGATAAGGACAGAGACTCCCTGGAGAGAGAGTTGGAGATATCTCTCTCTGGAGTATTTCAGTGTTGTGAAGCTGGAGTCATGCCCTTACTTCCCTGGAGAACACTTGCTTATATTCCAGGGTAATAAAAGATAAATCCTCTTTCTAGGGGTATGGACAGTGTTGTTAGCACTCCCCTTACAAGATTAGGAGTTTCCTAGGTTCACTGTTCCTCATCTACAATACAGATCACTGTGTACCCAGTATCCACCTGGACTTGCCCTTACATTGACTCATGGGACTTGGAGGCTGAAGGGAACCAATGCTGCCCACTGTGATGTGAATGATAAACTGTCTACATCTAATAAGGCTTGTTGCCTCCTTACTGGCTGAATCTATAGAAGTGTGTTAAGCTCTGGCAGCTGCAATGATCTCTGATGTTTAGGGATTGCTTGACAGTGACCCATTAGCAAAGCCTACCACCAATGTAGGAAGGGAAAGAGACACTGCTAATGCCATGGGCATGTTTTCTCCATCCTGTAGTGATGATGTAGTTTAGATATGGCAAAACTGTGTCTCAATCAAAGGTTTCCAAGATCTGCCCTTTAGGAAGATGGGTTTAAGGTGCTGGCCCTGAGACATTTAGAGGAGCCACCATATCACTACCTATATTCAGATTCACAACTTAGTTGTAGTTATCAAAGTTCCACCTGTATCTACCAGGATACCAAAGGTAATAATACAAGGGTTGATTTGATCACACTCAATATTTAAAACTTATTTTCTGGAGACTGGGTCCCAGTTCTGCTCTTGGGGTCCTGGATTCTGTGCAGTGACTGGATCTTTGTACTGGTTCAGCATGCCTGGCTCCTCTCTGACTTCCTGCATGAGTTTTCTCAGTCTTCTGGTAGACCTTTCCTACCAATTTTTCAGACCTATGCAAATTGCCTGAACTTAGCATTGACCATAACTTCACTTCAAGCTAAAAACCCCTATACCAAAATATATAATAGTATAAAATGGACTATCATGGTAAGTCTCACCCTGTATTATTTGCAGCTTCTGTGATTTTAATACTACCTCAAGTACAATCACTTCGGGGCTGTCCTAATCCACCTAAGTATTTTAAAAACAAATGAGACCATGTTGATTCCTATGATCAGAGCTAGTTTTCATAATGATGGTTTGACCTCAGGAGGCAGATATATATAATGCAGGATGGCAGTAAAAAAGGTACAAGCTAGATGAGCAGATGTTTTTAAGTAAACATTTTTAAGGGAAAATACCTTCCTCAGCAGCGACTGTGTGCTGAGTCAGCTGCAGGATACGGTGGGGCACTTCTTTGGAGGCAGTGATCTGTGAATGTATTATTATTTGACTATCAAACTATGCAAAGTTTATATTGCTATAATGCAAACTATTAACCTTCCTGAGATCTAATTTGGTTGTTCTCTCAGTTGAACTGCCAGCAGCTCATGGTAACCAAAGCAAGTTTTGGAGAAGAAAAAAAAGATGTTCCCCTTTTGAGGCATAGAGAAGGGAAAATAGCAAATGCAGCTGCTTTTTCTTCTATATATTTCTTATAGAATATTAGACTACTACACGTTGGAGGATGGGGTTTGAGGAATAGAGGATTCATTGACTTTTCTCACTATGTCTGTCTGTGAGACCAACAAAAAATCTGAGATTTTACTATCTAAAAATGAGATACATTGGACAATAGCTCTTTGCAAAAGCCAATGAAGTTCACTGAATAAAGATTATTACAATACTAAAAGAGGACCTTAATCAAAAGGTTGTGCTAATCTCAGGTATGTGACTCATCTGCTGCTATGCTGTATCTTGAATTCTTGTTTTTCTGACAATACCAAGCCATTTTGATTATTGACACTTTGTAGTATAAATCGAAATTGGGGAGCATGGTACCGCCAGGGTTATTTTTTTAATGTAGGATTGCTTTGACTATTCGAGGTCTTTTGTGGTTCCATACAAATCTGATAACTTTTTAAAATCTATTTTGTGAAAGAATGTTTGTGAGATTTTTATGGGAATTGCATTAAATCTGTATATTGCTTTGGGTAATACAGCCATTTTAACAATGTTAAGTTTTCCGATCCATGAACATGGACTATCTTTCCATTTCTTTGTGTCCTCTTCAATTTCTTTTAATAGTGTCTTATAGTTTTCAGTATGAAGTCCATCACATTCTTTGTTAATTCCGGGGTATTTTATACTTTTTATTGCTGTTGCAAAAGTTATTGATTCTCTCATTTCTTTTTCTGAAGTTTCATTGTTTGTATATAGAAATGCAATTATATGTGGAATATAACCAACCAAAGCAACAAAGAAACAAAAACTCATGGACACAGTCAATAGTTTAGTGGTTACCTGAGGGTCAGGGGGAGTGGGTGGGAGAGGAGGGAGGGGGAGTCAAATGTACGGTGATGGAAAGAGAACTGACTCTGGATGGTGAACACGAATGCAACACATAGACAATGCAGTGTAGAATTGTATACCTGGAACCTATGTAATTTTTGCTAACCAATGTCACCGCAATAAATTTAACAATAAAAAAAATTCCTTAAGAGCCTCAGCTGGAAGTGAAAGAATCTGTGATGCTGTCTTGTCCATGGAGACAGTGATCTGCTGGCTCAGGTTTGAGGAGGTGGGGAAAAAGGGAAGTCACGTGCTAACAGAGGTAGATTTGTCACTACCACTGAGCCCAGGAAGGGGCTGTCCCAAAACAGACCTGTCTTCCTATTTACCTCTTTCTCATTGATTTTTCCCTTACTTTCAAATTAACAGATTGAAAAAACAGGTTTTCTTCATGAGAAATCCTTATAGAGAAAATAAAACGAAAAAAGCATTGCTAAGAGTGTCACTTAAAATTGAGTCAAGAAGCCATTGAATAAATGAGACTTATGCAAAACTCATGTTGCACCTCTTAGAACTATCGTTACATTCCTGACCTGTGGCTAAACTCAACTCAAAGTCAAAGAAAAAATATCCTGGATCAAGGATTGGTACATGGACATATATGAACTTTATTTCCTCACTGTGGTAACCAAACTATCTGCATTCTTCTTCACCTTGAAAGAAAGGAATCCATTTTGACAACCAGCACCCTTCATTTACATAATGGGCCTAATCAATCCCAACAGACCTAGCCAATATCCTTCATTTACATAGAGGAGCTTAATGAGAACAGCTCTTACAGCTTTGCCCTTTATAAACCCTTCCTTTCTTTGTTGCCTGCCAAGCACAATTTAGATTGCTACCTGAATCTGTGCCCTGGATTGCTCAAATAAATGCTTTTTATTTTTTATTATAGCCTCTGTATTTTTTATTAACACTGTCTTACAAACTTTCATAGGTTTTTTTTTCTTGAGCAAGCCTAATAAACTAGTGTAACTTGTGATTTCAATGCTCTATTACATAACCTCGGGAATCACTGAATTTTATGGTCCCCAAATTGGTTTGTCCCTAAAGCAGCACTCGATCTGCCTGATAGAAAGATAGGGAGAAAAAGGAGATGGAAAGCTGCTATTCTTTTTGTAACAAGCCTTGTAGAACTATTTGCCTCTTAAAACACTGTGCTTGTGTAACTTGGATAAAAATAAAAGCTGTATTTAAAAAAATTTGATAGGTGGGCTGAATAGAAGGGACATACTATATTTTGTCATATATAATGTACGCTTTTTTGCCCAAATTTGTGAGGGGAAAATAAGGATGTGCATTATAACATGGGTAGTACAAATTCCCTATCTGTATAAATGATTTTAATTACTTTATTTGTGCTTATGAGTTAAACATGTAATCAATAATTTAAAAATTGGAAATCAATAATTAAAACAAATTATTTTTCCCGAGAAAGTTTGGGCCAAAAACATGGGTGCACATTATACATGGGAAAGCATTATACATGGCAAAATATGGTAACTGAAAATAGAACTGATGAATTTATAAGATTATTAACCTTAAGAATCCTCTCAAACTCAGAGCTAAAAAACTAAAACAAAAACAAAAGCAGTAATAAAAGAAAGGTTACATGACATGGAGGATAAAGTAAAAAATTCCTACAGCATCAAATAGAAATTCCAGAACAAAAGATGGAGATAATGGAAGAAAGATAATAGAAGAATGTTTCTGAGTTTGGAAAAGATTCAAGTCTTCAGAGGGAACAGACCTGAGAGATCTGGACCAGTAAAACAGGTCCCATTCCTAAAAACATTCCTCAAGGGAAAGAGAAAATCTTAAGTATTTCTAGTAAGAAAAACTAGATTACCTACAAAGGAACAAGAATCCATTTGAAATAAGTTTTTTCTCTGGTACCAGTGGATTCTAGGAGACAACGCAGAAATATCTCAAAGGATGGTGTCAAAGTTAGTTTCTTTCAGAGTCCCAAACATGGCATTTATATAATTAGGTGATAGCAAATGCTACTGATTCAGGAAGGGAATGATTAGTTAAAAGTTTTATTAACAAATTTTAATTTTAACTGTGACCAGAAAAATAGCCAACATTAATGTAGAACTTACAAGCCAAGAATTTTTCAAAAAGTTTTACATATATTAAGTCATTTCATTCTTATAACATTATACCTATGAGGTAATTATCATTATCCCCATACTACAGGTGAGAAAACTGAGGCTTAGAAAAGATCAGTGACATTCTTAAGGTCACCAGCCAATAAATGGTAGAGCTGGGATTCAAACCCTATTTTCATTTTGGAATTTATTGAGGATTTCTTTGCAAATAAATATTTTGTCAGTTTTTGTAAATGTTCAGCAGATGATTGAAAATAAGATGCTTACTCTGTAGAATGTGGATTCCAGTTCATAACTATTAATTCTACCTTATAAAAATATTATTTAGATTACTTCTGTTTTTTGGTTAGTTTTATCTATCAAAGACACAGCAGCGGCCATTTAAAATTTACTTCTAAGGAGTTCCCTGATGGTGTAGTGGCTTAAGGCTTCAGCGCTGTCAACACTGTGGCCTGGGTTCCTTTCCCAGTCAGGGAGCTACCCACATACCAAAAAGCAAAAAAAAAAAAAAATAAATAAATAAAATAAAATAAAATTTACTTCTGCTTTATATTATAAAACTCAAAAAAATAGTTTCTTCTTCTGCCTCTTAGATGCTATGTTTTCTTTTCTGTGTTCCAGAATTTTTTCCATTTCTGTATACTTTTTTATGCTTACTCATCCTTGAATGTTAAAAGTTTTATCCATTTGCTTTTGTTCCCAAACAGGATGAGCTCATTCCCCCTGGCTTCCAGCCTGTCTATTTGGATGCTATTAGAATCTTCTTCTCATATCTTAGACTGGAGATTGGTTACCTTCCAGCAGTCTAAAAGGATTGTAAAGGGAGCCATTTGGCAAGGAATGTCACTCCTGCAAGGTTTCTTCTCAATGTTTTACATGAAACCACTGTGCCAAGGCTCAAAGGTTATCTGGCTTTTTTTCTCACTTCCTTCATGGCTAGAGGCCAGACTGGATGTGGCTTGGCCATCCCCCTGAGAGTGACATCTTTGGTATAGAGAACAGTTTGCCAATCAAGGTGAAAAATTCCTCACTTTACCTGGCCTGGGTCATTTCAATGAGTATTGGGAAGGAAGATTCAGAAGTCTAGGCTAACCCCAAACTTTTATCTGAAATTGTTCTTGGTTATCTATTGCTCCATAAAATAACTCCCACATTTTGAAGTATGAAACAACAGCAGTTATTTATTATGTTTATCTTTCATGATTCTGGTGATTGACTGGGCTCAGCTTTGGTGGTTCTCAGGTTCCCTCATCTGGCTGCTGTGAGACAAGGATGATGCTGGAATCATCTCAAAGTCTTCCTCATTCACATGTCTGGCACTGGGACTGGGAAAGTTCAAACTGTTGGGGCTTAAACAACCAGGACTCCTCTGACTCTGTCTTCAAGTGGTCTCTGCAGCATGGCGGCTTCAGGGCAGCTGAATTTACTATTACATGGTTGCTCAGGGCTCCACAGGCAAATGTTCTGAGAGAGGAAACTAGATACAAATTGTGCCACCTTTTAAGATCCAGCCTTGAAAGTCGCATAGGATTATGTTTGTTGTGCAAAGTCAAAAGACCACCCAAGAAGCCCATTCAGATTCAAAGGAAGGGGACAGAGATGTCATCTCTTAATGGGGGAGAGGGCAGGGTTTTAAAGAGCATATGAGACTGAATATATTGTTGCAACTAATTTTGGAAAAATACCATCTGCCACAGGAAGTTTAATACAATGTTGTTGAATTAATAAATGATTGTATACCATTAAAAGGAATACCAATTGGTACTGATTCTAACTCAAGTTAGAATCTAACTCAAGCAAGTGTCTAATTCATAGAGCTGTTGTGAAGCTTAACTGTATATCTAAAGCACTTAGAATACTGACTGGCTCATAGTAAGTACTTATATAAATGTTGCCTATAGGACTTCCCTGGTGGTGTAGTGGCTTAAGGCTTCGGTGCTTGCGCTGTCAACACTGCAGCTTGGGTTCAATTCCCAGCCAGGGAGCTACCCACATACAAAAAAAAAAAAAAAATGTTGCCTATATAGTCTATAGTTAAGGAAATTTAGGAATCAATAACTGTAGTGTTAACTAACCACTCTTCCCCACCATTTAATTTTCAGTTGTCCACTCTGCTATTTATATATATTTTTTAACCTTCTTGATTTACCTCCTTGTTTTGGTGGAACACATCATCTGAAAGCTTCTTAAGAAAAGTTGTGTGCAAGACACGTTTTTAAAAAGCTTGCATGTCTGAACATATATTTTCATTTACCCCTATACTTGACTGATAGTCTAGATGGGTCTGAGAATTTATGTTGGAAACAATGTTCCCTCAGAATTATAAAGACATTATTCCATTGTCTTTCAGTTTCACGTGTTGCTATGGAGAAATCTGATGCGATTCTGTTTCCTGATCTTTTGTATGAAACCTCCTTTTTCCCTCTGGGTGCTTGTAAGGTCTTCTCTATGTCCCCAGTCTTCTGAAATGTTTTCATGATGTGCTTTGGTGTGGTTCTGCTTTTGTTCATTGTGCTGGGCTCAGCAAGCACTTTTAATGTGGAAACTCATCTCTTTTAGTTCTAAAAACAGATAGTTGAGTTATTTAATTGATTTCTTCTTCTCTGTTTACCAGATGCTCTGGATTGGCTTTCTAATTTTCTTACCTTTTCATACTTCTTTCTCTTCTTTTTGCCTTTTGTCTATAGAGTCTAAGGTATTTCCTCAACTTTATCTTCCTACTACTCCACTGAGTTTTTTATTTTTGCTATCGTGGTTTTAATTTGAAAGAGCTCTGTTTGGTTTTCTGAGTGTTCGCTCTATTTTTGTTCCAATTTGTCTTTTTTTATTTCTCAAGACTGATAGTAGATTTTTCAAAGTTCTTTTTTTTTGGCATATACATAGTCTCTTTCATCCTAGTTTCTTTTTTTCTGTTCAGTGCTTGATGTCAGATCCTTCCCTTAAATTCTGGTGATTTTCAGCTGTCTGCTCTTATGTAAGAGTGTCAGATATCACAAAATAAAACAAAACAAAACAGAATACTTAGTTAAATTTAAATTTTAATAAACAATAAACAATTTTTAGTATAAATATGTCCCATACAATATTTAGGACATACCTAGAGTATATCAATATTTTATACTTAAGCAAAAAATTAGGTGTTATTTATCTGAAATTTTAATTTAACTAAATGGCCTGTGTTTTACTTTACAGCCCTAGGAATGAGATCTAATTAATATGTGGCCTGGAAGCTCTGTGTGTGTGTGTGTGTGTGTGTGTGTGTGTGTGTGTGTAAGTGGGTGGGACTTGACGACAGTGAGTTCACTAAAGGGTTGTTCCAGTTTCCCTGAGTAACAATTGATTCCCCCCCACCCCCGCCCCCGCAGAAGAGTACAACATTCCAAAGTCCCCATCCTAGCTGACAGTGTTCTGGGAGCCAGGTGAAGGAAACTGAGTAGCTCGGTACTTGTTATATTAAGTTTCATACGGGGCTTCAATTTCAGTACAGTTTCCCCAGCTTTGTGTGGTAGATTAAAGGTGGTGGCAGTTTGCTGGGCGCCCCCAGGCAGGGATGGATCCGAATTGCCCTTCCTTTGAATCTGGTCTGGCCTTAGGGATTTGCACGACCTACAGAATGCAACAGAAATAATATTCAGGGGCTTCCAAGCCTAGGTAATAAGAAGACCAGTAACTTCTTCCTGGATCTCTTGGAGTGTCCTTTATGGAAGCCCAGAGCCTTCATGTAAGAAATCTGACTACCCTGAGACTGCTGTGAGGAGGGAGCACACGCGGGTGCTCTGATGGACAGTGCCAGCTGAGACCAGCCTGCCAGCTAGCCCTGTCAGGGTGCCAGACACGGGAGTGAATCCTCCAGACTGGCCCTTCTGCCAGCCGAAGACCACCCAGTGACCTTTGTCAATACCATATGGAACAGAGCAATTGCCCAGCCAAGCCCTGTTCAAATTAAGATCCACACAATCATGAGACATAATAAAATATGGTCATTGTTTTAACTCACAAAGTTTTGAGATCGTTTGTTAGGCGGGCTTAGATAACCAGAACATCTTAACCACACCTGCCATGCCCCATGCCAGAGATCCTCTGCTTCATCCCCTCCAGAGAATGTTTCCCATCTTCTGCCCAAGTGGGAGCGGGCCAGTGGGGAAGGGGATGGAGCAGTCTGACAGCTTCCTGTACAGACTTACAAAAAAATCCTATTTTTAGTCTTAATGATAAGCCCATTTTCAGAAGTCCCTGGTGCAGCAAATTCCTGCGTACCCTGAGAAATTCTACAAAATCACGTTGCTTCTCGGCTTTCCCGACTCCTGTCTTAGAGGTCCGTTTTCTCAAGTCCATTAACACCTATCTATCTGCTTTCTGGTTTCCCAAGTTTTGTTATTTTTTTCCTCTCTTTCCTCCTTGTCCTTCTGAGATTAAAAACAAAACAAAACAAAACAAAACCGACTTCGGTTTTAACTCAATTTCCAGAAGGAGCTGAGGCAAATGCATATGTTCATTCTGCTATCTTTAATTTCAAGGCTCCTTTGAGTCTTTCATTTCAACAAATATATTTTTAAAAACACTCTGTCTTAGTTCCTCGAAGCAGAGCCTGAGATAGGGACTCTTGCGTAAGTGCCTTCGAGAGGGCATATGCTCAGGAGAAACCTGTAAGTGAAAGAAGCAGGATGGCATAGAGGGGGATGCAAGAGGAAAGATGTGGTTTCTGCTGAAACTTAGCCTCAGCCTGAGCCCACGGGAGTTCTGGAATATGAAGGGTATCACAAGTTTATTTCTGGTCTTTTGTACCCCATTAAAGTTAGCTTCTGACTGTGGCTTCCCAACCTGGTCTAGTAAAAGTGATCTCATCAGGGTGTTAACAGCATTTGCTCCTTTTCTCAGCTTTTATTTTTTTTTAAGGTAACCAATTTGTTATTTTTGAAGGGATGCAATAGTCTCTCTGATCTCTCTGAGGGCATACACTGTCCATATTTCATTATTTTTCTGTTTGTCTTGGTAATTTTGCTTTCTCCTTAGTTCATACACTGAAGCTCAGAAACTAAGTTTTTAAGCAGAGAAAAAGGGCAAAACCAGGTCTAGAGTCCAAATCCATCTGATCCCTGCTTTTAACTATGTCATCCCACCTCCCTTAGCTACATCTGAATGAAATTATTTAATGTTACCCCTCCAGTTTTAAGGGTGCGAATAGCTACTTGGAGTTTGGTCTGTTGGCCAGCAAACACACTCCCCAAAGCTATCTACCCTTTGTTAAGTAAAATCGGAATTTTCCTGTAGAATGCAAGGTTTCATTCTGCAAGCATTCACTGAGCACCTACTATGTGCCAGGAACGGTAGTGGGCACGGGTGCAGACACTACCTAGACTCAGTTGGGGCTTTCAAGAGGCTCGTGCCCAGTTGGGGAGGCAGGTACGAACGCGTTAAACTGCACTACAAAGGGCAAGTGCTGTGCCGAGGCCGAACCCAGGGGCTACGGACCAGCACCAACCCGGGTAAGTCAGTGGGTGAAGACAGAAAGATCTGGGGCTCCTGCTAACTCCTACCCCCAAAGGTTTCCCCAGGAAAAGGGCACTCGGTTTTCCTCTAGGGCGATGTGGAACTACTGCGAACTTTTTGGAATGTATGTGTTAATGTGCAAGAGGGACACGAAATGTGCCATTCTGGTTTGACTTCTCACTGTTCCGGCCACGGGCTCGGCGTGAGCCCTGACACTGAGAAAGTAAATGCGGATTCCCGGGAAGATGCGCCTCGTCGCCGGACTCCCGGCTTCCGCGCAGAGCTGGGCCAGCGGGCGAAGGGAGCGGGCGGGAGGCGCCCGGGGGCTGGGGCCTCTAGGGGGCGGGGGATGCCCCTGCACTCACAATACGGGGAAAACGGGGGTTCTGACTCCGCGACGCAGGAGCGGGGCTGGGCGGTGCCGGGCGGGCTGGGCGACCTGGATTTCGGGAGAGCGGGACTGGCGGCCGCCAAGGCTGCGGGCACGCGCCCTGCGCAGCCCCCGGCCTGGGGGTGGGGAGGTGGTCCCGGGCCCCGACTCCAGGTGCGCTCCGCTCCGGAGGATTTTTCCGGTCTCGTGGGCAGAGGGACAACCAGGAACTCGGGCTCAGTCTCCACCCCGAAGTGGGGCGGGTCCGACCGGGATAAGACCCGCTGCCTGGCCCCGACGAGGGTGTGACCTCCGTGGCCGCTGAAGACGACCGCAGTCCCGTCTCGGCACGAGCTGTAAGGGGGCCCCGGGCCGAGGGTTGTGGGCTCGGGGAACGGGGCGAGGCAGCCCCGGATCCCCCTGCGGGGACCGCTCGGCCTGCGCCGCGCCCTGGAGGGGGTTCCCGCCGGCGGGCGTGGCCCGGGCAGCACTGGGTGCCGCGGGAGGCCGCGGGCTGGGACTCGCTCCGGGTGGACGGGAGGGCCGCAGACACGGCCTTTATCCAGAAGGGACTCCAAAGAGGGTTTTACAGCTCAGGGCGCCAACCAGAAACTACAGCTGTTATTTATTCAGTTTATATGCCAGGCACTGTCCTGGGTTTGGGCATTAGAAACAGAGAATTGAGTTAATATTTCCTGGAGCTGACTCAGTCCAGCACCCAAGTTTTACTTTTTAATTCTTTCCTTGCTCCTTTGAAGAAACTTAGCTTCTTTCTCCTAATTTCTTACCTTTTCTTTCCTTCTGGACTATCTGAATGCCATCAGCATAGTGCTTGATACAGGATATCTGTTATTATTATGAGACCCATGATTTGAATTTGCCGGTGGCTTAATCTCATTATTTAATCTCATTATTTTGTCATGGCTTTGACCAGCTGGAGACTTTGGGACCAAGACATTATTGCTTTTCAACAATTTGCCCAATTTTAAGTGCTCCCCAAGTTGATGGAAGTCTTCTGTGAGTTGTTTGAAGCCTCTGGGTCCTGAGTAACCCACATCTCTCATGAAAAGTGGGCATCTGCTCTCTCCAGCTAACAGTAGGAAGAATGGATAGGGTCCTGTCTTCCAAATGATCCCCCACTGCCCATCGTTCTAGAACTCTGCCTCCTCCTTACATTGCAGGTAACTCTATTGATAGCCAACTCCTAGCTCTTTAGTTGCCAGGGAATTCTCAGATGACAGAAAGGTAGAATAGCAGGCAGGAAAGGAAGGGGACAGGAATGAGAAATGAGTAACCATAGCCACCCAAGACCTACTTATTTCCCAGAGCCCTATCTAGCCCGTACATTCAGCTCAGGTCAGATTTCTATTGCTTTGGGGACATGCCTATGTGTACGTGTACACACACACACACACACACACACATGAGCATGAACAAGCACACAACTACTGAATCAAGGGTGTCTGTCTACTCATTTCCCTCCTGGATATTCTTGCATTTATCAGGGATCATTTTTCTCTGGGAATAATTTAGAGTAACATGCACAGTCCGTTCAGACCACACTAGCACTCAGGCTGAAGGCTGAACCTTCTAGTCCTCCCTAGACTCCTTTCTTGTGGCCCGTTTCTTTGCTTATTTCTAGCCACTAGTTTGTTTTCCCCATCTTGCTCATCTGCTTGTAGACTAAACCTGCTCTTCACAGGAGATGGAGGTGAGTAGCAGGCACTGAGGATGGTAGGCAGTGTGCCAGGGAGCACCTCAGGGGTGTCCAACCTTTTTGCTTCCCTGGGTTATGTTTGAAAAAGAAAAATTGTCTTGGGCTACACATAAATTACACTAACACTGACAATAACTGATGAGCTAAAAAAAGATCCGTGCATAATTTTTGTAATGCTTTAAGAAAGTTTATGAATTTGTGTAGCCTGAATAAACTTCGAGTACCTGAAACTTCAGAATAAATAAGGGGGAAGGATTTTCTTGGGTGTCAATTTTACCCAAATATTTGAGGCTAAAACTCTCTTTATACAATCACAGATGTACACAATTTAGTTACCTTTTTAATATCAAACAAGAAACCTGAAAAAATTTTGCTTGAACTTTAAGCTGTGATTTGGCACAAATCTAGCCCTTGAGGGTTTGTTTTCATGGCAATTAGGGCTACTTATGGCTGTAGTTTAGGTGCCCCAATGTCATCCCTCGAGGGACTTTGAATAACAGTCATCCTAGGTTACTCATTTAATCTTTATTTCAACCTCAGGTGGAGTTACTAATCTTGTTACACAAATGAGGGTCCCATGGTTCCAAGTTGTGGTCCTTGGTCAAGGTCAGACCACTTATAAACAGATTTATCCTGTGCCCTACTGTGGCCCCATCAGTGCTTTGTTCATAGTGATTTGAAGTTTGGATTTGTGGCTTCCTGGCTTATTAACTAAATCTTGAGCAAATATTTTTATCTTCCTCTTTATCTTCCTTTTTGTCAAGCTGGCATGGTCATACTGTTGAAAGAACTGGAGCTGTTTCAACTCGAGAGAGTAGATTGAAGTGGGTGTGGGGGCATATGGTAATGGCCCAAAATGCTGGAAGGGGTCAGCTTAGGGATGAGGGAATCAACTCATTTTTTGTGTCACTGGTCTGAGCTGGGTAGGCGTTTTTTGGATGGTAAGTTCTGGTTGAATTTAAGGTAGTGACTTGAAACCCGTGACTGGGTGTGTTTGGAGTTGGTGAGAGCTCTCTCACCAGAGGTATCTAAGCAGGGACCCCACAGCCTCTTTCTCATGGAGCTGTGAAGGGTAGAAGGCTAACCTATGGTGACTTCTAAAGCCGTAGTTTCCAAACTTCAGATACATCCCTCAGAAAACTTGTACAACATGCAGATTCAGTAGGCTCCCTAGATGATTATAATTCAGGTGTGTCTTGGACCTTACTTTGACAAACCAAGCTTTAGAAACACTTACATGAATATATGCCTGCTTGATAAATAAAGCATTAACAAAATAGGACTTAAGGTAATTTAGGCCTGTTGTTGTAAACTGTGAATTCTAGGTAATATGGAAAATGCTGAAACTGTACCCATTCTCAAGCTCTTTATTATACTTATAACATCAACTTTACCCCCGTAGTGTTACGTGTTTAATACCTCTAGACCAATATGAAGCTCCAACAAAGGGTTTTTTGTTTTTAAACTTAACTGAAACTGAGATGGATTACTATTTTAAGATTAATTTCTCTCAAATAAGTACTAGGGATATAATGTACAATATAATGACGATAGTTAACACTGCTGCTTGATATATAGGAAAGATGTTAAGAGAGTAAATCCTAACAGTTCTCTTCACGAAGAGAAAAATATTCTTTCATTTCTCCTTTCTTTTCTTTTTATTATATCTATGAGATGATGGATGTTAGCAGAACCTATTGTGGTAATCATTTCACATGTATAAATCAAACAAATAAAAATAAAGTTTAATTTCCCTAGGAGTTTAGGATTTCCTTTGAAAGCCTGTTGTTGGTTTTATGGGAGTAACTTGCTAGTATATTTGAACTGGACTGAGAGCTTTTGCTATTGGAACCTGAACCACCACCTCTGACGAATTCTTTTTAAAGGTTAAAGATGTTTGAGGTTAGTAAATTGCCATACTGCTTCTTGGTAGACTGCTAGACATAAAAACTATAGTGAATGACCATAATCAGCAGCAGAGATAAATTGCAGCTAAATGCTAGACTGTATGTTACTCTGGAAAAGACCTTTAAGGTTCCCCCTCAACACCCTTAACCCCTTAAGGCCTAGGTATAATGCGGCACGAGCAGCCTGACCTGTAACAGAAAAGGAGGTCCCACGAATGGCCAATGAATCACTGGCCATTCTGGTTTGAGGCACCCACCAAACCACCCTTCCAAGAGGTAATAGTGAGTTATTATCGGACACTAATGTAGAGAGACCGTGTAGTGAGTGGGAACAAGGCCCCTGACTTATGTGTAATTGAGCCATCTCCCCTGAAGGTGGTCCTGTATAAGGAGGTCCTGTATAAGGAGGTCCTGTATAAGGAGGTCCTGTATAAGGCGGTCCTGTATAAGGAGGTCCTGTATAGGTACCAGCCCAGTAGTATAATCACCACCTAGCATCCTCCCTCTTATTCCACGCCAGGGGGCTCAGGAAAGCCTAGTCCCCTTTGAGAATCTGATTAAAGCCATGAATCCTATCTCAAGAAAACTAAACACATTTGGTATTTTTCATACAGTTTCAAGGAGTTTACAGATACCCTTCTAAACCCAATCATGGACACCTAGGCAGATAGGAATACATCATGTTAAAAATGGTCCTGAAATTGGGCAATGTTTGTCAAAATATTTTAAAAATGCATTTACTTTTGTTCCAGCAATTTGAATCCTAGGAATTTATCTCAGAGATATACTTGGACATGTTTACAGAGGCATGTGTACAAGGACATGTACATTGCAGCCTTGTTTGTAGCAACAAAAGGTTATAAATGACCTAAATATCTATCAGTAAGGGCCTGATTAAATTGTGGAATATCCATGCAGTGCAATATTATGCAGCTCTTAAAAAAGTGATGTAGGTTGATAGAAATAGATATAGGATGATATCAAAGCTACATTTTTTTAAAAAAGCAAAATATGCCAGGTATGTAGGATAATATTGAAGATACATTTTAAAAACAAAATTTGCATGATATGCTACCATTTCTGTATATATAAGAATGATGGAGGCTATCTATATTCTTATATGCTTGTTAATGCATTAAATACTTCTGAGAGGATGCACAGAATGTAAGGTGCCTAGAATTACTTGGTAGAGAAAACTGTATTTAAATAATCTGAGTGGTTCCATATGTGTTTAGCTGCAGAAGCAGAGAGGAGATTGATGAGATAAGTCACAGCCTGTCGACTTGATAGACCTGCTAGGGCAGGGCCCTTTGTCAGAGAAAATCCTAGCATTGATATCAGGTCATGGGACACTGGCCTTGGCTCGGATCCTGGACCCCCACCCCCAACCCCGTCTTCAACTAGATTGTGCCTTGGTCTGTGAGGGCTCTACCTGTCTGCATGCTGGCACCTCTGTGTTGCAGGTATTAGTAGCTAATGTTCACCAACTGTTTCTATGAGTCGGACCCTGTGCCCAACTTCTGGAATGTTATGTTATTAAATTGTCACCCATTTTAGGTGGGTGCTACTAGTATCATCCCCACTATACAGTTGAGGAAACTGAGGTACAAAGGAGTTGAATAATTTGCTCAAGGTCACATACTAGACTAGCTAGTGGGAGAGCCAGGATTTGAACTTGGTAGCCTGACTCTGTATCCTATGCCACTCTGTTGTAATATATAATGGGTTAAAAGTGGGGAATCAGCCAGAAATGGCCAGGCTGGGAGATTAAGCTGACTATGGGGCCGGACTCTTTCAGAGGGGAAGAGTAGGGTCTGTGTGCACACTACTTACTTGGAATGGGCAACCAGAATTATGAACACATTGTTCATGTTCAATGTCTGTTCCTCACTCCTGTGGGAGCAAGGCTTGGGGCAGCATCTAAAGGCAGGAGAGACAGCTCAGTACCCTGGGGATTGGTCTTCAGGGGCTAGGGAGGATGTCAATGGCCCCTGCCCAATAGACAAACATTCATTTATTTATTAAATAATGTGACAGGCACTAGAGATTCAAGGATAAAACACAGTCCTCATTCTTGGGGAGATAAACTAGCAAATCAACAAATCAAAAATTGTAGGACTGCATGATAAACGATTCGATACATTATGCACAGACTGCCCTAGAACAAAGGGGAGGTGCACCTGACTCCATCATGGGTGGTCAGAGAAGGCTTCCTAGAGAGGAACCTTTTTATATTGAGGGTAGGATGGGAGAAGAAGGGCTTATGCACAGGCATGGATGAGAAGGCAAGACCCTGGCACACTGGAGGGTATCAAATCAAAACGGGCTAGTCCCGGACAGAGGGCAGAGTGGGAAGGCCCTCAGGAATAAAGGTCACTCTGTAGGCCTATGGAAGACAGGACCAATCAGTATTGGGGTACATGTCCTAGAGGGTCCAAGGACCCCATATTAAAACCTGTTGGTTTGGATTGTAAACTCTTTAATTTTGCATCTTCTCCAGTGCTTAGCACAGTTATCTAAGGAATGTTTTTTTTTTTACTAAAATGAACGTGCTGGGTGCCAGAAAGGAAATCAAAGCAGAAATTCAATCTTGGAGACAAAAGACTTCCTGCTTCCCTGTCCTACACATGACTAACTGTTAAAGGTTCGGCTTGAACATAGTTTCTTTCCCTGATTATGACTTAATCTGGGTGAGGGGCCTCTCCTGTATGCTCTTCTCTCTCTTTGCAATCCTCCATCACAGGCCTGATCACACTTTATTGTGTCTGATTACAAGCCTGTGACCTCCACTCAGCTTTGAGCTCCTCTGAGGGAAGGGACCACGCAGCCCCCTCTGGCCTGGCATATACTGGGTGCTCACCAAACGTGTGCTGCATGAATGTATTAATACCATTTCCCATGGATGGAAAATTTAGTTCAACCTTCAAGCCCAGCCTGCTACAAAATGACTAATTTTTGAAAATTAATTTCCCAG
Source organism: Lyroderma lyra (assembly GCA_004026885.1). Classification (NCBI taxonomy): domain Eukaryota; kingdom Metazoa; phylum Chordata; class Mammalia; order Chiroptera; family Megadermatidae; genus Lyroderma; species Lyroderma lyra. Next base: position 120,292 of record PVJL010000469.1, on the reverse strand, counting down.
CCTTTGTCTCCCACCACTCTTAATGTCCATCCTTGGCCCAATTCCAAACTAAGTACTCTTTCCAAGTAAGTCTTACCATTCATAATCATAGCTGAGGCTTCATTTTTACTGTACTCTCTGCATGTAAAACCCTTTCCCAATTGAATTCTTGTTGTCCTTCTAAGCCTTAGTCACCTGAGAGCTCTTTGAATCTCTGGAGGGGGAGGGGATGACTTTGTATCCCCCTGCCCAGCAACTGATAATAGTTACCACATGCTGCTTTGCCAATGGATTAGTTATACATCTGTTTCTCTTACTAATTTGCACGTTCCTTGAGAGCAAGATTATGTCTCCTCCTCCTTGCTTTTTCTCATAATGTCTAGTACCTGTTAGGGGCAAAGTAAACATTTAAGTAAGGACCCTGAGTGCCTGCACACACAATGAGCTGCAGTTTTGGAACTGGGGCCTCAAACGCAAGGACCACCTGAGTGAGAATCCGGCTGGAACGGGGTGTGAGGAGAATCACGGGGGTTCTTACTGAAACCTAATTAAATAAGGCCCTGGGCCCCACCTAAGGCTTACTCAAGCTCTACAGCCTAAGTATCCCCAAAATCTGTAGTATTTTTAAATGTCCCCAGGTGATTTTTGTGTATAATAAAGTTTGACAACTTTCCCAGATACAATGGTAGGCTTTACAGTCTGTATCAATCAGGATCCTGTTGAAGCCACAGCTCTACACAGTGTCCTGGCAATATCCAAAGTCAAGAGAAAGGGAGAAGTTGGCAGGCTGACTGTCTTTTTAACCTGGGGGGGATTCTTTCCCGGAAGGCTTTTGGTAGGTTTGTCTTTATTTCTCATTAGCCAGAAGTGGGTCACATGCCATGGTGACAGTTGGAAGGGGGTTTATCCTGAAGGAGTCCCAACTTGCTTTTCGAAGCCTAGCCCCTAAGGCCATGAAGGTTCTCTTAATGAGGAAGGAGGGTATAGAGCAGACCCTTGGTTAACCAGAACTCAGGCAGTTGCACTCTCAAGCAACTGAGTGGCGATTGCTTGAGTTCCAGTTAACGGAGAGTCTACTTATATTTATCTAACATCTACTAGTTCCCATGGGTGCTGCTTACCTGCGAGTCTACTGGATATGGGAGGTTGAACATTATTGCTAATGCTCTCAGGAATCCGGCTGTGTAGTCACTACTATCTCAAGTTTATGCCAGAATAAAGTAGCCTTCAGAGGTGGAGTTAAACCTGGAGGGCAGAGCAGGGACTGGAACCGCCCTTTGTTTTCGATTCCTAACCTGGCACCTCCAGGGCTCAATGATCTCCTTTGCAGCCTGAGCCAGCACCCGCATGTGGGAAAAGAATTGAATTTCGAGTTCCACAGATGTTGTGAAATAGTAGAGCAGGCCTACCCGGAGTGATGCATGTTTGCAGTGGGTGGTTTTGAGAACTCTACTGTTTAATCTTTGGCAAACACGTCCTGAGTCATATTTATGCGGGTATTTTTAAAATGGTCCTCCCCCATTAATATAATTCCTCCTGTTTTGTTTGTTTGTTTGTTTGTTTTTTCCCATTTCCTTATACTTGATGTAAGATCATGAATGGGAGTCTATGCTTATGAAATACTCATTGTGTGATTTGGGAACCTTTTTAGGCATTGCTAGTTGGAATCTAGAATCATTACTACAGAGCAGTGATTCTCAAATTTGTGAATATGTCAGAATCACCTGGCAGGCTCCATAAAAACCAAATTGCTGGGCCCTACTCCCAGAGTTTTTGATTCTGTAGGTCTGGGGTTGGGCTGGAGAATCTGAGCTTTTAACAAGTTCCCAGTTGATATTGATGCTGTTGGTCAGGGTACCACTTTCACAAGCACTGAGCTGTGTGAACTTCGAGGTTGAAGTATTGACATGGGTTTATTGAAAAGATAAACACAATGAGATTTTAATCTGCACATGGCACATTCTACCCTTTCCAGGTTCTTTGTGCTCCCTATTGAGGGTGCCCTGGGGCCTCCCCACAAGAGCTGTGCTTTGAGTGGACACTTCTGTGAATCTCGGCCAGACTTACTCCTTGCAAGTAAGGAGGTGGAGAGACACCCACACAGCCTGCCTCCAGGCCAGGCAGGCATGGTTGTTTGGACACCAAAGGTGATCCTGAATGTTGGTCTTAAAATCCCACTTTCACCTTAAAAAAAATGAAATTCTGATACATGCTGTAACATGGATGAACCTTTAGGACATCATGCTAAATGAAACAATCCAGACACAAAAGGACAAATATATAATTCCACTGATATTAGGTACCTACAATAGCCAAATTTGTAGAGACAGAAAGTAAAATGATGGTTAGGGTGAGGGGAAAATTGCAAGTTAGTGTTTAATAGGTACAGAGTCTCTGGGATGATGAAAAAGTTCTGGGAATGGCTAGTAGTGATGGTTCCATGGCATTGTGAATGCAATTAATGCTACTGATTTGTACACTTAAAAATGGTGAAAATGGTAAACTTTGTTATGTGTATTTTACTACAGTTAGAAACAAATTATGCATTCCGTACTGTTCTGTGTCCCAGTGGTGTGCTGGAGCATCCTTTGCATCCTGTGTCAGCCCAATAGAACTGATGGTTAACTTTTCAGAGGATTTGGAGCTGATTGTTAAATATAGCCATTAGTAAAAATTAAATTATATGAACTTAACTGTAAATAAATTATGTTAAAATATAAATATTTATAAATATTATATTGAAAATAATTGCTTTCTAATTTTATTATTACCAATTGCTATTACATATGCTCTTGAGGTTATTTATGTCTGTGATGTCTGTGTGGTGGAAATACTGTATAATGGTGTATTACTGCCTGTCTATTCCTAACTCCAAGTTCAGTGACAGCACATTGGTAACTTGGCAGCAGTCGTGTTGGAAAGATTTACACTAAAGAAATGGCTATGAATCAGGGTTTTCCTTCCTTGGAGAGCCAGCTGTTAAATTTATCAACCCATCCTTGGTCTTACCATGTCTTGTTGGTGGGGCAGGAAAGGAGTAATTTTGTAGGAATAAAGTCCCAGCTACTTGGGATCTTCTAGCAGAACCTTGTTTAAATAAATTCTAACCCTTTCTAAATAGCCTTACTTTGGGGTGTTTTTGCAGTGCCTGAATAAGAAGAGGTTGTGGCCAAGTTTAGTGGGTGGGAAACCAGATGAGTCAGATAGTAAGAGTTACTTTAATCTTCTGGGCAAGCGTTTCCTCAACTGGGAACTTGAAAGAGGTGGGAGGAAAACTAGTAGAAATTAAATTCACTGTTCTAGCAATGGGAAAGGGATACTTTTAAAAAAACTATTTTATAGTTTTATAACTATTGAAGGAATAAAAGGGAGGAGTACAAAGGAAAAGATGGATAAGTATGATTTAAAATTTTTCTTCTAAATTTTTATACTATACTAAAAAGAGTATTAAATTAGAAAAATACTTAATAAATTTTAGATATAAAATATTAGATTTTATAATATCGGCACAATTTCTATCAAGGTCTTAAGAACAAAAATGCAAATAGATAATTCAGAAAAAAAGGATACAAATAGAAAAAGAAGAAAGGTTCAGTGTTACTACTACTAATTTTAAAAAGCAAGTCAAACCAATAATAGGGTTCAATATTACACCTAAATAGTACATTATGAATAAATAAATAAATAAGGCAAAGAAGCATGCAGATGGCTGGCTGGGCTTTGAATATTCTTATAAACGTGGAGAACAACTGAAAATAATTCATAATCATCAGATATCACAATGAATAGGTAAAAAAAAGAATAAAATATCTACAAAGGTACTTCCTAGAAAGATTGTTGTCATGGTATAAAAAACCTGAACAAGCAATAGTAGGGTCGTTGAATAAATTATAGTACATCAATATGATGGAAGAGTATAAAATTACTAAAATGATGAATATGGTGATTGTGTGGAATATGGAAAATTAAGAGGAGAGAGTAGAACACAAAATTATCTACATACTGTGATCACAACGGTGTGGAAAGATTGGAACAGAAAATGAAAGTAGATGGTAGGTTTACATTGTTTTAAAATGTCCTCTTCAGTTCTTAAAGTTGGTTTAATAATTTACAAAATAAAATTAAAGGGTGAAATAGATGATTGCTAACTGCCTAATAGTCTCTAAAATTCTATGAAAGTTTATCTTTTCCATTTGTAAGCTGTGGATAGATTCATGGTTTTCAACCTTGCAGTGAAGTCTGCCTCTACCCACCTTCTGCTGAGTTGGGAAACAAGATTATCAGATAATTCCAGGCAATTTAAATAACAGCTGAAGGGAGGGACAGGTTAATAGTGACCAGTAAAATTAGCACTAACTGTCCAGGGTTTATACTTAATTGTTACCATCATAAAATACTAAGGTTGCTAAAACAAATTAAATGAGATAATAAATTTACTGCCATGTATTAAGGATTTATTACCCTTAATATTAAAAATAAATAAAGGTTATTTTTAAAAAGCTAACTCTTCTGTTTCAACTTTTCTATAAATGTTATATTTTCTATGATTTCTTGAGGTGTCAATATTAAATCTATGATTTTTGCAGTGTCTCCATTTCTTTTAGAAGGATTCATGCTGGAGGACTGTATTTTTATGGCAAAAAAAGCCATTTAGTTGAAACCAAAGAGGAGTAGTGAAAAGAATGATATTTAGATATGATTTGGTAAGCCCTCTTATATACATGTGTGTTCTAAAATCTAAAACCTCTTGCAATTTGATTAAATAGAGGAGGAAAAGGATGATCATAAAAAATTAATCTTGAGCTTGAGGTCCTGAGTATAGAATATTTAAATCAAAACCTTTAGTTTCAAAGGATTTATTGCTATTATTATGCTGGTCATTTTTCTCCTATTTAGAATGTTATGTTATTCTGCCAAATATTCAGGATAGCCAATGGTTTCCTGAGTATTTCTTCTGAATAATTAAGTGGATTATTTCAGGAATAGGCTTTTCCTTTTAAATGGCTTTGTTCCTTTTTCCTTTTTCTCTGGCATTTTGTCAGTGTGTTTTTCTTCCTTTTTTTTTTAATAAATGGGGAAATGAAGGCACTAAGAAGATAAACATTTTTTTATGAGACTTACAGTGATCAATTTGTTCATTCATGTAAAATGTTTAGAACAGAATATGATACATAACAAAATAAGTGCTCAGGCTCTTGAGCCACATGCCTGCTGGAGCCTGCTCCTACCTCTTAGGAGTGTACTTTCCCTTTGCCATTCGAGGCCCCGAGCCACTCTCTTTCTTGGTGGGGCCTGCTCCTACCTCTTTGGAGTATACTTTCTTTCAATAAACTATCTCATTGTTTCACCTCTTAAAAAAAATAATAAAATAAGTGCTCAACAATAGCTGTAATAATTATTAAATAAGATGTGATATTTCTGGAGCAGTGCTATGCAACAAATATAAAGTGAGCTACAAATGTAAGTTTGAATTATCTAGTAGTAATATTTTAAAAAGTAAAATGAGACAGGTGAGATTAACTTAATAGAGATGATTTTACCTATAGATACGAAGCATTATCATTTCAACATGTAATCAATATAAAAATTATTAATGAAATATCTTAGAGTCTTCTTTTCATACTAAGTCTTAACAGCTTGGTGTGTAATTTACACTGAGAGCACATCTCAATTCAAACACTAAATTTTTATGAGGGATACTTAATCTATATTTAGATTTCATAAAATTTAGTTTTCACGTAGATTAACATACCCAAATTATTTCATACATACTTCAAATTTTTTCAATATCTGAATTAGTACAAAAAAATTTTTTCCTTATTTGCATCCACTATAAAAAAAAATGGTTCATCTTTTTTAGATTTGATTTGACTTTGAAACCAAAAGCATAATACTTTTAAGATTGCATCTAAGTTAATTTACTAACTCGTATGCCAATTCATTCTCCCTTATTCCACATCAGTGACAAGCCGTGGTTCCAGCTTTTAAAATATGTCCATACTTATTTTTAAACTAGAAAATAATTTGCTATAATTAAAATAGTATTTAAATTTAATTACAAATGATTTACTTAGATATCACTGTTAACATGTTACATATGTAAAACATTCAAATAAACACATGAAAAATGTTGCATTAGTGCAAAGAAAAATATTCAAAGTGAATGAATCTGTTGACACCAGCTAGATTGGTGATGTGATTAGGTTAACACTCATAAAGATGCAATGTGCATAACAGGTGCACGACACAGCACAATGGTTAAAATGAAATGTAGCCTAAGGAAACATTAAAGTTGTGTGTTATGGAAAAATATTTTATACTGCTTCAATTTTATAATTAAAATTAAGCAAAATAAAACATTCGTTTTCTCCATCACACGGACCACATTTCAGTTACTCAGTAACCGCATGTGGCTTGTGGCTACCTTGTTGTACAGTGCAGGTATAGAAACTGTCTGTGAGGAGACAGGGTGAGCAGAGGCCTTCGTCCCACCGGGGCACCTGTCTGTGCTGGCATCAGCTTTAAGCAGGAGGGAAAGTTGTTTGTACAGTGCCTGGTCCAGTGCCTAGTTTCAGGCTGGTTTTTGCTTTGTTCTTCTCTGCCTCTCCGAGGCAGCATCTTTTCCCACCTCTGGTCCTCTGCGCTAAAAAATAATAATAAAATTTGTGTGTGTGTGTGTGTGTGTGTGTGTGTATGTGTGTATGTGTGTGTGTGTGTGTTATATAGTACTTTTCAGCGTGCATTTCTGCTAGGTTCTTCTCATTTATCGTCTACTCTGCTACCACGGTGTCCACTCCCAACACCTCTTGGCTGGTTTGGGGTTGAGTAGGGTCAGTAACAGCTCACCTCAGGTAGGCTGGGGTGGGGTTCTCTGGATGGATCCCCACATCAGACAGAGTTGATGGAGAGATATAACCCATCTCCCCTTGTCTCCCTCTCTTTCTCCCTGCCCCTTTGCCTCTTCTTTATTCCCATCTGCCTTAACTTAGTTTCAATTCCTCTCAGCCTCTGACAGGAGATAAAGTCAGTCCTAATCTTTTTGGTTTTGTCATGACTTTCTTCCTTTGCCTCTCCTGCCTTCATGAGGTTTTTATGGAAAACTTGAGAGGCTGCATCAGAAATAGCAGGTTCTCTATGTGAATCAGAAATCCCATGTGGAAGATTTTTAACAGTTTTGTTTTTGTATTCTTCCAGAGTCAGCTTTGAATTCTGGAAAGATTTGTAAATAGAACCCTGCCCTCCGAAGGCGTGACTGATCAAGGGGGAGTTGCCCGCCAAGCTAGAATATCTGCAGGGCATGGGCGGTGTCAGAGGAAAATGGAACACAGAGCAGTGTTTATTCTCAGCTCACTTCCAGGTCTCCAAGGGAGCGAGCGTAAATCTACGAAGGAAAACTCAGCTGCTTTCCTGTTCATCTGGGAAGCGTTTTCTTCCCTCCTGGGCCAACAGAAGTGGTGGTGTTGGTACAGAAAGGAGTGGGCTGCATTAATACCTCTTTTCCTCCCTGCAGGCACATAAGACCCAGCAGGACCCCTGGAAGCCTGTGTAATATTTCGTTGAGGTATAATTCAGATACAGTAAAATACACAGATTTTAAGTGATTAGTTTGATGAGGGTTTTTTAAGGAGTTCAAATTAAAAAAAAAAATTACTTTCCAAATTGTAAAATACACAGAAAACACATCTTAACTATTATTAAGTGTACAGTTCTTATTAAATATACAGTTAATTAGTTTTAAGTACATTGACATTGTTTTGCAATTATCACCACCATCCATCCACAGAAACTCTTTTCATCTACAGAACGGGAACTGTACCTGCTAAACTGTAACTCCTTATTTGCCCCTTCTCCCACCCTCTGGCAGTACAATTCTATTTGCTATCCTACGAATTTAACCACTCTAAGTACTTAAGTGGAATCATAAAGTATTTTATCATTTTGAATCCTGTTTATCTCACTTAGCATCATGTCCTTAAAGTTTATTCATGTTGTAGCAGGAGTCAAATTTCCTTCCTTTTTATAGCTGACGAGTATTTCATTGTATGTACCACATTTTGTTTATTCATTCACTCATTAGTTGACACAGGGGTTACTTCCATGTTTTGCCTATCGCAAATAATGCTGCTGTGAGTCCTTGCTTTCACTTCTTTTGAGAGAGAGAGAGAGAGAGCGTGTGTATAAATATTCAGGAGTATATGTATATCCAAAAGTATATCCAGGCATATATGAGTACATACCCAGAATATATACCCACAAGTGGAATTGCTGGATCATATACTTATCATTGTATTTTTAACTTTGTGAGGGTCCACCATGCTGCTTTCCATAGTGGCTATACCATTTTACACTCTCAACAGCAGTACACAAACGCTGCTTCCATATTCTTCACATCGTCACTAACACTTATTATTTTCTGTTTTGTTTTGTTTTGTTCTGTAGTAGCCATCCTTATGGGTATGAGGTGAGTTCAGGGCATTTTGACAAACGTATACATCTGGGTGCCACAACCCTTGTCAAGATAAGGAACGTTTCTGTTACCCACTAATGTTCCCCCTCTCAGCTCCTCAGCAGTTAGTACTCCCTCCCACCACCCCCAGTCCCTGGCCCCAGGCAACCACTTGTGTTCTCTCTAGCAATAGCTGTGCTTGTCCTAGAATTTCATATAAATACTTTGTTTGGCTTCATTCACTCAGAATAATGTTTATTTATCAATATTGTCTTTTATGGCTAGTGCTTCTTGTGTGTGTCCTTAGAATTCCCTGACTCCCTCAAGATAGAGAATGCATTCTTCTACATGTGGTTAAAAAATAAACCCCAATGTGACTGAAGTAATCAGAACTATGCTGATAGAGCAAGCTCGTCCAACTCCATGACGGATGACTTAGAATCCCGCCCAACACAAATTCGTACTTTCCTAAAACATTTTGAGATTTTTTTGGCGACCTTTTTTCTTTAGTTCATCAACTGTCGTTAGTGTTAGTGTATGTTATGTGTGACCCAAGACGGTTCTTCTTCCATTGTGGCCCAGGGAAGCCAAAAGTTTGGACATCCCTGCAGAGAATAGCACGGGGTCAGGAACAAGGTGAGAGGAGACTGCGGGGAGGGCTGTGGGGGAGAGGGGCCTTCTCGGAGACCAGGCTTTCAGGAGGCCCAAGGAGCCAAGGCAATTGATACTGGTCATAAGGCTGCAGGATACAGTTCAGTTAAAGTCAGCAGGCATTTCTCACAGGCATGCTCTGTGGGAGTCACTGTTAAGAGAAGCAGGGGAGCTCCCTGGTGGCCTAGTGGCTAGGCTTCTGCGCTATCAATGCTGCGGCCTGGGTTCGATTCCCAGCCAGGAACTACCCACATTAAAAAAAAAAAAAAAAAAAGAATTAGAAGCAGGATGGGAATCTGGTGAGCACCAGGGAGGGTGATATCTTAGAATTCAGCCAACTGTAAGGACAGTGATTTTGTCAGAGGACAGACACATGGAGGGCCTCTCTGACTTGGTGGCCAAGAGAACCACGAGGAAAATCTGGTTTGACATATTGGTAGATGTGAAAGTCTGAACTCTGTACACCACAGATGTTTTTAATATGGGTAGAGTTGGTAACCTACACCCTTAAACAGCTCACTAAACAGGTAATGCTAGAATATGAAGAGGTGGCAGATACTTGGAGGGAAGAGTAATAAAAAGAATAGCTAACATTTGTTGAGTATATAATGTGAGCAGCTTTGTAAGTACTTCACATGATATAATAACTGGGTTAATCTTTGCAATAACCCTATAAAGTAACTGGTGTTATGAATTTTATATTACCAATGAGGAAATTGAAGTGAAGAGAAATAACTTACCCCAAATCATACAGCTAGGAAATGTGTATAAAGAGGTTTATAAACCCAAGTGTTTGGGCTCTGAGCTCCAGCCACTTGGTTATAAAGGAAGGATGGTGTGGTCTTGGAAGGAGGAGGTCCTGCCCTTCTGAATGGCCATCATGTGAAATTAGCAACTAGGCTGTGAGACTGGCTGCACCTCAGAGCTGCACTTGCCTGTTGCCGTTTCTCATCAGAAGGATCGTGTGGATTTTCCCATCCTAGTGAAAACCTGTGCTGGCCACAATGCTGGCACCTGCCAGACCTCGGCCAGATGAGCGAACCTAACACGTTATTACCACGCACATTTCCCAGGAGGTGACCCACAACTTACCTGTAGACAGGGAGGGCTGTTTCCTGGCTACAAAATGAAGGGGTGGGCGGGGCGCTCTCTAAAGTCTTCTTTACCCTGACAGTCTAGCACTGAAATGAGCTCTCTCAGGGGTCAAACAGGGCCCCTCGCCATTTCTACTCCTGCTTTCTTTGTGTATATACATCGCAGCCTTGGAATTGCTCTCACCTGTGGTTAGCTTAACATTTTGATCTAGAATAAGGGCGAATCAACTCTAGAAGATCAAAAGAAGAGTGGTGGTTTAAGTCTGGCAGAGCACTGCCTCTAACAGCATAAGTAACTGCCATCTAAAGCCTGAGAAAACATGTCAGGACTGTGCCAAACCTGTAGCTTTGAATGAAAGCCCATTATGTTTCTGGTTCATAGCAAAAGCCAGAGGAGCTATTTCTAGCATTCCTTCTCTCTCTACTGGTGCATACTGGTTAATATTATTATTATCCTAATATGGCTAGCACTAGGATAAACATAATCAAATGGGGTCATAATTTCTAACATCCTTTGACACTAGCTGCAGAGCACAGAACAAAGACTACAGGGCCAGCTTTCCTGATACTGAACCACTCAGTAGTGGCGGAACCTGCCCCATGGAGGAGTGAGTCCCATGACCAGAGGAAGGATGACTAAAGATTGGGAGGTGACCATCCACAAAGACTAGATTGCCCTTTCATTGAGAAGGAAGTTCAATAGAGTCATCACCAACAACCTCCAAAAAAATTTTTTTTAAATGATAAGCTAGTCTTAGACAAGGCATAGGGAATAATTTTCTGTATTATATAAGGTATATAAGTGGAAATCATAAAGTGTGCCTTTTAGTGCCTAGAATGATACCAGACATGGGGCAGGCATTCAGATAATGTTTAATGAATGACCATGAAACATCAGTGAAACTATCATGTTAGTCTCATGTCTGTGAGCATTAGTCAGCATTACCAGCACATCAGCTTCTTGTTTCTATGGTCACTGGCCTGAGAGGAGGAGGAATCCAGTTTGTTTGCAATTAAAAGACAGAATAGTTCAACCAACAAAAACCAGCCAACTGGAGTTCCAGAGGTCTCCAGTCCACAGGTGATAATAAGAGTCCTTCAGATAACAGAATCACTTAGCAAAGTCTGAAGCACTAGACTATGCAAACTCAATGCAGTATCCAGAGAAACAAAACTAGGGTAGCTGCATATAATTTATTAGAGTATGCTTTGAGGTATGCCCTATCCAAAGCTTTTGCCCAAGGAAACTGAGGTATTGAGTGAGGTAGAAAGACATTTAGCAAGGCAAGCATTGAACAGAGTGCAGAACCCAGCCAGCTCTCCCACCAATCATTTAGGCCCCCTCAGCATTCTTTTTATTTTTCTAATCCTAATGACTCCAAAGGTTACTGAATAGATTAAGAGAATATAGAGGAGTATTTAGTGATGTTCCTTCCCTCCTTCCCCCTGCCTTTTAGACAAAGGAATCATTGCAATAGAGTAAAAACTTTATCAACAGACTGGCCTGATATGGGAATACTAGAGAAGGAATGGAAATATGTTCAATTATATAATATGTGTTTAAAATTATTTGTGGATCAAAATTATTATTACTGTTGTCCCCCATGATGCTGTGAATAAGCAGCTAAAATTTGAACAAAAGTCTGTCTGTAAGTTGCTTGCTGGGGGCTGGGTTGGAATAGATTTTTCCTAAGATTACCTAGGAGTCAGGTTTCAAATTTGTCTGCATTTATTTAACTTACACATTTTGCCTTTGATTAAATGTTTGAAAATGTTTGTTTCTCTGGACTCAAACTCCATCGCTGTGGGGAAAAAAAAGAAAAACAAAACTTTCTTTACCTTTAGAAGGTTCTAAGTTCCAAGGGAAAAGAGTCATTTTCATTTCATGGACAGTTTTGAAAGCCTTGGTGTCCAGTCACACCCTCCACAAATCTGCGGACTAGAAGTTTAAATTTGTCATCCTGTGGGATGTAAAATGAAACCATGTTCCAAAGAAGAAATGGTGAATGACTCACTCACATGTGACTTTCTGGGGAAGAGACGGATTCAGTAAGAATGTGCCACAAGGACAGCAAATCCCTTAATGAATGTTCTGGTTGCCTGTCCTGGGATGTGGGTCAATGTTATGAATCTGAATGGGGGCCACCAAGTTAAGTTGGGATCTCAAGAACAGTGTCTGGTACCAGGCTGAATTCATCACGGTGCCACATCCAGCAGCACCAGAGAAACTGTATTCATCAGCACATCAAGAAGGTGTTCAACTCTTAGGGACAGGTTTCTATTTACAGGCTTACCACACACACACACACACACACACACACACACACACACTCAGTTGCAAATACACACACTGCTCACTTATTTATATTTAGAAATAGAACTTATTTAGACAGAAATCCTCATATTCTAGTACTCTGTAGACAGTTCTACATGGGAAGCCAAACTCTAGTCCAGCGGTTGCTTGGCAACCATGAAAGCAGACCCTGGACCATTGGATCCTGGAGTCAAGCCACTCTTCCCTTAGGGCTTGGCTTTGGTGACTAGTTCAGAGTAAGCCTCTGTGAGGACTTTGTGTGGAGCTTGCATTGCCAGTGGACATAATTTTTCTTTAAATATGCTAATACCTTTCAGCAAGTTGGCTTTAGCTAGGGAACCATTCTTCTTAAAATGAATTTGGATATCTTTGTTTTGATAGTTATTTGCTGATTTTACTAGCCTAGTGTTCATAGAACAATCTAATTTGCCTGCTTTCCAAATTCTGGGTGTGTGGGGAGCAATGCACCACATGGCTGCCTTCATGTGTGGCCTCCTGAAATACTACCGAAATCAGAGGTCCTTGCTCTCTGTTCTTGCAGTCTGCCATAAGGACATAAGAAACTTTGTACTTGAGTCAGCACCTGGCTTATCAGTTTCTGGCAGTGATACAATAGGGCAATTTGTGGGATGGTGTAATAATTATCCTTCTAAACATTCAACCGGTAAACAAAATGGATATATTCTTGACATACCTAATTTTTCTTTATGAATCCATCATAAATTATTTCTGTAAACTTTTATAACCTTACCTGAAATAGCTTGAACTTGTTTACAACTTATTATTTTCTTACACAACTGCTATTGAGATAGGTCTTTTGTGTTTTGTTCTCAGCTTTCTTTCTCTAAAACTATGTCTTAAAACCTTTAGGAGCCCAACCATGAGCCCTCGTTTTAGAGTTCTGATATTACAAAGAAGTTGCAGTTTTCCACCCACATACTGCCTAACCCATTAGGTTTTGTTTTAGATGTCACAAACGTATGGTCATTTTAGTCTTCATCTTTCCATCTTGAGGAGGAGTCCTGTTGCTTTTAGGGTCATTTGATCCATACCAACCTTGAGTGTGTTTGCATTTTACAGTGTCAGAGCATAACCACAGTTGCTAATTATTACGTCCCACTCATGAGCAGCAAAGGAGCTTTTCAAACCCCAATACAAAATCTGAGCTGTTGTAAACTTGGCCATATTGTTCAGTTTATGGAATTGTAGGCGGGGCTTCAGAGAGAAGGAATGAATGAATCAAGGAATGAATGTAAGGCAGAAAAGGATTCCTGTAAAGAATCCTTGGCTCTGTAGGGTGGTGGGAAATGTGGGAGGACTAATAGGTGGAGCTTCCGGGAGAAGGGCCTTTCATCCTTTGGGGGCTGATCATCTTGTGCAGTTAAAAAGAGGCCTACAGCAATTCTGTATTTGGGAGTGGGGTTTGTGGGGCTTCTTCCTCTTTCCTGCTCCTCCCCCATTCTTGCCAAGAGTTACTGAGACCGTCCTGGGTGCCAGACGCTGTGCTAGTAAGCATTTGTATGGATGACCATTAACATAGATTGTCTGATAGCTAATGAAAGAATCGGAGAGTACCATTTTCTGCATTCATTTCTCTAATCTATTTAGAAACTCGTTTGGTACTAGTAAATAAATACACAGCAGCAATCTGTATATAAGTGGACTTACGCTGTGTGTTGTCCAAGTTTCAAAATAGATTGGCTCAAAGCACCCTGTGTTCAAGTGTGATACAGTTTTTTCCTTTAGCAACGTGTTTCTAACTCATTAAATAATAACACTCAGTATTTCCAGAAGGTTCTGTTCAAGCAGTCCTTCCACTTCTTCATGTGGTCAGGATTGGGAGTGTTTGAATTAAGGGCTGGCTTTGGCGGGAGGCGTCCCCCTTCCTTGCCTCGTCACTCGTTATCATTTAGTCCAAAACTACGTGGAAGCAAAGGGAGGGCCCTTGCTCCTAAAACCTGTGTCTGCCAGGTTGTCAACCAGTCAGCAGCAGTTCAGTCCAACTGGCATATTAATTATATTAATGATGGATATGGGAGCATTTTGACAATTGATAAATGAAACAGGGCCTCCAGACAAAGAGTGGCTAAGGCCCAGGAAAGTCTCAAAAAGTCCTACTCATGGCCTGCCCGAGCACATCCTGGGCCAATGACAAAGAGACACCTGTTCCTGCCCCCATAGATGGTCCTGGCCCTGCTTTCTCCCCATCTCATCCTACTCTGGCCCTTATTCTTGATGTTTTTGTCCATCCCTCAAACACACTAAGGTTATTCCTGCCTCAGGGCCTTTGCATTCACTGCTCCCTCTGCCTGAACTAATTCCCCTCCAGAATTTTGATCTTAGCTCAGATGTCATCTCCTGATTGTCCTGTTCAGGCCACCTCCTTCCCAGTAACCCAATCACATCATCCTCCAAACCAGGGTTCAGCAAACTTTTTCTGTGAAGGGCTAGATATTAAATATTTTCAACTTTGTGAGCCACACAGTCTCTGTCACAACTATTCAATTCTGCTGTTGTAATATGAAAGCCACCATAGACAATATATAAACAAGTGAGTATGACTTTACTCCAATAACTCTTTACATATTAGCACTGAAATTTGAGTTTCATACACTTTTAATGTATCATGAAGTATTCTTTT
Organism: Lyroderma lyra; assembly: GCA_004026885.1. Lineage (NCBI taxonomy): Eukaryota > Metazoa > Chordata > Mammalia > Chiroptera > Megadermatidae > Lyroderma > Lyroderma lyra. Next base: position 105,167 of record PVJL010000469.1, on the reverse strand, counting down.
GATTGTTTTGTCAATCATTGAAAATATAAAGACCATTCTTACCTTCCAGACTATACAGAAAGAGGATTTGGCCCATAACCTGTAGTATGCTAACCCCTGTTATATCTCCATCTTACTGGTATTGTTTCAGAAAACTAGGCCCAGCAGAAAGAATCACTCGAACACCAAAGATAGAAGAGGAAGGGATCCTTTATTCAGCTGGCAGAGCAACAGCAGACAAAAGTCTAAAATAGCCAAGCTCCCCTACCCACTCTGGTCCTGTCCTTTTATGGGACTTACAGGCTTTTAGACAAAGAGGCAATCATGTTGCCTTTTGATTGGTGGTCCTAACATATTGGCACGAATTTCTGATGGGCTCTTACACATTGGCACAAATTCCTGTGGGCTCTTACAGAAAAAAAAATAATTTAGGATTTATTGTTTTATTGCAGGGAGCATCCTTGCACCAGGGCAGGAAGGATTTATTGTTTTATTGCCAGGAGCAGTCTTGTACCAAGACAGGCGCTAGATAGGACAGGCATACTAGATAGGGCAGGCATGCTAGATATGGGGTGGGTAACTCCCCAAGGCAGGGCCTCCTCTCTCAGTATCTGAAATTATCTTATTTACTCATTTGTTTATTTGTCATCTATCTCTCCTGGCAGACTGTAAGCTCCTTGAAGGCAGGTTTTTTGTTTTTTGTTTTTTGTTTTTTGTCTTATTCACTGTATTCGATCAACTAGAATGGTGCCTGGAACGTGGAGGTGCTTTATGAATATTGGGTGATTGAATGAATAATCCATATAGTCCATGAGCCATTAAGTCCCACAAAGTCCATTTATGTGTTATGTATGTCTTATCCAGGTGCTACACCCTACCCAAATCTTTTCCTCTGTCTGTCCCTGTAGTAGTATCTCAAGCCTTCCTGAGCCTTTGTCTTATTCCAGTCTACCCTACGGTATAGTACCTTGCTAAAGTCTATCTTTTATTACATCATTTTTCTTCAAAAACCAAAACTTTTTTACAGTTTTCCCATTACCTACAGTATGAGGTCCAGCTCCTCAGTTGGGCTATTACTAATCAGTTCCTTGCCTGCTTTTCCAACCTTATTTCTGAGCCTTTCCTGGAATGAGCCATCTGCTCCAGCAGCCTCATCTGCTCATTATCCCTGAAGCCACTGGTTATCTCCATTCTGCACCTTTGCTCAGGCCGTGCCCCAGAACAGATTGCATTCCCCTCAGGAAGACCTTCCCCTGTGTAATACTAGGTTAAGTCTACAGTGAATAATGAGAAACAGGCAGAATGAAACTGAACATGAGGAAAGCCATTAAATGAAAAGTAAATATGACCAAATGTGACTTAATCAGTAATAAAATTTGCTAAGGAGGATTTAGTTAATCTGGGGGAATAATTGAAAAGTGCTTCTTGGTTGGGTTACCTGGGCCAGTGCTTTTCAAACTTCTGTGCAGACAAATGTTTGGGGAATCTTGTAAAAACGCAGATTCTGTCAGTGGATCTGGGGTAGAGCCTGAGATCTTGCTTGCCTTTTCAACAAGCTCCTAGGTGATGCCCATGCTTCTGGCTCTAGGACAATTCTTGGAGTATCAAGGATCTAACCAAATGTTTAGGAAAGGAGCCCTTTCCATAGGACTTGATCTGGAAACAGGAAGTGAGTTGGCCGGCCCCTCAGAGGCCTGCCTGTACATCCAGAGAACCCCCCAGGAGTCCTAGCCAACAGTAAAAAATGTCTTTCTGAATGACTGAAGAAAGGTGTGTTGATTCAAGTCCTCTTGATGAAGGACGGGTTGCTGAAAACAAAGGCGTGTATAAGGCTGAAGCTTAAAGGGATGAAGCACCTTTGAGTCCTAAGACGGTTAAAGCGGTCATTGGGAAAGGAAGCATCTAAGTTGGAGCTGCTGGCCGGTCATCACACACACACAGCCATCACAACAGACACGCGCATGCACACACACACTCAAATATACACACTCACTCAGTGTAGACTGGAGTGTAGTACTTTTCCCTGCTACAGCTGCATTATCTCTTCTATCTAGGGAGGCACCTCTTCTGATTCACTAGTTTAGAATCTAGGCTTGTCTTGAGTACAGGTAATGTACTTCAAGGAATCATTCCTGTAATGTGTATCTCCAAATAGAAGAGCAGGTAGGAAAATATTTTGCTGGTGTAATAAACTTGCCTGTTCAAACAGTTTTTCTTTAATTATTAGCCTGGGCCTTGTATCTTTGGCTAATCAATAGCTGGCCTTTTGATGAAATCAGGTATTATTTCCCTATGGTTTAACTTCCTGCAAACTAAGTTATCCAGATTAGTGATTTTCGCGACACTTCCCTCCTGACAATAATTTCCCCTCTGCTTTTATCACAGAGGAACTTCTGCTTGTGTGACTGAATTCTGACCTTGACACAGCTTCATAGCCATGGTAAGTTATGGAGTGCCTCACCCTATCTGGTGCCAGCCGCAGACAGGTACAGGATGCTTACTCAGGGACTGTTGGTTTATGCAAAGGGTTATTTGCTCAACAGAGAGGAGGGAGGAGGAAGTGAAAAGGCAGGTTGTTTTTAAATACCATTTTAATTTCTTCCAGGGAGGTGAGGAACTGGACCCTGAAAAATTAATTCAAAGATAATCCTTTGAATGCTTCTCACATCCTGAGATACAAGTCATAGTTTTCTCTCTCCAGAAGCACTACGTGTTCATTATAGAAAAGTTAGACATAGAAAAAGAAAAAACTGAAAATTTTGTAGATTCTACCACCAGGAGATGAATACCGTCTAAATTTTGGTGTAAACCCATCGTTAAAATTCTCATCATGAGGGGTGTATCTAGCCATTGGGGCTTGTCATCTGTCATCTCCTTTGGGCTGTGATGGGATGCCTTGGAGCTTGGTTATCTGATCTTTGCGACAGGCAGGGAATCAGATCCCTTTGAGAGTTCCTTCAAGTTCAATGCTGAGAGGAGGAAGCTGAGCCTCTTAGCAACAAACATGGCTCTACCTGAAACTGGCCATGTGTTCTCCTTCTCCCACCCAAACAGGGTTTCTGAATAGACAGGTGATTCTGATCCCTGCTCTTCTGGGGCGGTGGGGTGGGGGTGGTGGCGGGAATAATAGGAGTAGAATCTTACACCTGGAGAGGAACTAAAGCTCTCACCAGTTGCAGGCACTTTTCTGTAGGAAGATGGATGTCTAAACTAATGTGCTCCCCATTTGAAAAAAATTATCTCAGTTGCTCTCATCTTTCTCATCATGGCTGTTATTTATTGGACAGATAATGGACATTTTTAAAGGAAAGAAAAAACACAATAGTCACAATATTGTAATTTCCAATTATTTTCCATCATTTTATTTTTAGATCCTACTCGTGTGTATAAGGGTTTTTAAACAGTGGTAACAAAAGCATAAATGACAATTAACTGTGTATTTAATCTTTGCAGTGCTAACATGCTTATATTACATTTTGTAGCTTATTAACATTATTTACTCTAGGTAGTAGAAATATGAATATTTTCATTTTCTTCTCAAATTAAAAAAAAAATCCAAATCGCTGCAATGACTATATGATACATGTCTAAAAGGAAAAGATGTTTTAAAAGCTATTGTAGTCAAGTATTTAAAAAAATTTTAGAGGGGTTTTATTTACATATAGAGAAATGTACAGCTCTTAAGGTTATTGGCAGATGAGTTTTGACAAATATGTGTACCATGTAAGCTCCTCCATTAAGATACAACATTTCATCACTCCAGGAAGTTCCTTCATGCCCCAGAAATGTTGTGATGGTTGTCACCATAGATAGTGATTGTTTTTAGACCATCTTATAAATGGAATCACAGAGCACGTACTCTTTGCTGTCTGGCTTTTATCACTGAGTTTTGAATTTTTTTGCAATCCATCCATGTGCTATGTCAGCAATTTGTTTCTCTCTTCCTTTTTATTACTGATTAGTATTCCATTACATTGTATTTTAATCTTTTTTACTTTTATCATTTTCATTAATTTGATAACTGAATATTTTAATGATTGTGATATAAAACCTATTTCTAGTGATTTGTTTTTGTCATTCTTCCCCACGTCCCCCCTGTTTCCTTTGCCTGCTGCCACAGGAAGCCCTCTTGGGGTGGAACCCCCTGCCTTCCCAGAATGGATAATGGCACACTATGCCTTAGAATTTAATCAATATGGGTACTTTAGAGCTAACAGGAACAAATTTCCCGAGCTTATCTTTTTCCTGGGGGGAAAAGAAGAGTCACAAAGAATGCTAATTGATAAGCTGAACCATGTTTGTAAATCCCTCTATTGATTCATCTTGTTAGATGTTAATTTTAATCCCACAGTAGAGTCCCTCAGCAGTGCAGTTTGCTTTAAAGTTGACTGCAGCATTTGAGTACCATCCAACATTTTTCAATACTGGAGTTCTCAAAGAACCTTGTGGAACATTCAGCTCAGAAAGCTGTCTCATCGTGGGACCAAGGGCTGACTTAGGCCATGCTGGAATTTTGATAGAAAATCTCCCATTTGCTTATTACTGTCTGAATATAGTAGAAGAAAAGAAGTAAATTGCCTGTATTAATTTTCTAGGGCTGCCATAGCGACGTACCATAAACTGGGTGACTTAAAATAATAGAAATTTGTTGTCTCACAGTTCTGGAGGCTAGAAATCCAAAATCAAGGATTGGCACATCCATGATCCCTCTGAAACCTGTAGGAGACTCCTTCCTTACCTCCTTCTAGTAATATTAGGTATTCCCTGACTTGCAGCTGCTTAGCTCCTGTCTCTGCCCTTGCTGTTACGTGGTGTCCTCCCTGTGTGTCTCTGTCTTCACATGCTGTTTTCTTACAAGGGTACCACCAGTCATCTTGGATTAAGTACTCAACCTACTATAGTACTACCTCATCTTAATTTAATTAATTACATCTACAATGACCCTATTTTCAAATAAGATCATATTCTGAGGTACTGGGGTTCAAGACAACATGTCTTTTTTTTTAGTAGAGGAGAGGTATAACATATATTTTTTTAGTAGGGGCAGATACAAGTCAACTCATTACCAGTGCCTAAGGAAGTTAATTTCATAGATTTCTACTTCCCTCTGTCAGATAGATATATGAGCCTGATTACTAGGAACTGGATGCTGGCCATGTCGAGGAGCTGAAAGCCTGGTCTTTCAGCAGATGAGGCCCATACTCTCTGGTACCTGAGGCCTTTGGATGGGGTTAATGTAGGCCAGAGTGGGTCTGAGAGGTCCAGGCCAAGGTGAACTAGTTCATAGAGCTCAAGTCTGACTTGCTGGAGAATTGACTAAGGGTATAAAAATCATCCATTCCTTTAGATGGCCCATATTACATCCTTGGAACAAATTAAATCATTAGAGAATCTTAGATCTGTTCTACATGGCTTTTTTCACTTCGTGCAATTGTTCTAGTATGCATTTTGCTTTGGCATTACTCCATAGGCTTGCATTAAGGAATTTTTAACAGAAATAGCTGTAAGAATCTCACAACTATGTGTATTGTGGAGATCTTGTTGAAGTTGTATTTAATAATGGTGATGATGATGGCCACTGAATATGAGTCTTTGTCTTAGAGTTTATTGTTTGCTGGGTTCTGTGCTAAATGCTTTGCTGTGTTATCCTACTTCACCATTACAACAACTTTGTGGATTGATATCATTATTGTTAATAGTCTTAAAAGCAAAACTTACCCTAGACCAAGCGTTTCCAACCGGTGGCCCAGGACGCCTTTGAATGCAGCCCAACATGACATTGCTGCTCTAGACCATGCAGCTAAAAAGGGTTAAAGCCAAGATTCAAAGTTGGGACTGTCACACTCCAATTTCTATGTTTCTTCCCACTAAGCTTTACTACGTCTCTCACCATATCTCTTTCCCAAAGACCCACACATGAAATTTCCCCCAATACTAGGATTCCCTTTGGAGTTTTCATGACCCACCAGGTGACATAAAGGAGACAGAGCTGGCTGACTACGTGAATATTACATTTTACTGGAATCATGGGCACAAGGCTATGGGGCACATTTCAACCAAGTCTTGTATAAGATGTAAAATCTTTCTCCCTTTGCAGTAATTCATAGTCCTCTCCCTGTTCTGTTCCCTCCCATCACCATAACATCCTATGATTTGTGACTGCTAAAAGGGGCATTATCAGAAAGGTCAGGAAAAACAAACCTACTGATGTGACCTCAGCCCCAGGTAGCCTTGGTTGTCTCTTCTTACCCTCGGCTTGTGAGCTCACAGCATCTTAAAAGCACACAGTACCAGCTATGAACCGAGGAAGGTGTCCAGATGGATCTGAGCTCCACTGACTTCTGGTCACCAAGAATATCACTTAGATCCTCCCCCATGTGCAATGTGAGCTAGTCAAAATACATACCATAGTGGCATACACTTGACAAACTAACTAAGAGAAAGGAAACGAGGCAGAGCAATTTTAGAAAGTGCTGGCTGTGACTCATTAGGCCATTTTTAAAGATAACAAAACAGAATTCAGAATGTCAAAACACAGGTTGCTAAAGGGTTATAATGCTTAGTGTCAGTGAACAGAGAGGAAGATACTGTATATTAAAAACCAAAGTAGTTTGATTCCACCCTCTGCAGCTAAATCAGGGAACCCAGAAGAGCTCCACTAATGCAGACTGCCTCTCTAAACTCAGTACGAAGAAATGCAAGGCAATGGGGGGGCAATGGTTCTCTTTTCGTGCTCCCTTAGGCAGCATATATGCTAAATTTGGATCACTTTTCTTCTCATGGGCACTGCAAGTCTCATTACTGATTATAATTCCCTCTTGCTTTGGCTTCTGTGGTTTGCCCTCATAACTGCACAGGCCCTTAAGGTCTGCATTTTGGTTTCCTTCCCACTCCCATAGAAAATTACCTTAATTTTCTATGCTTTGTGCGTGTCATGAATTTCTCCATCTATTTATTTATTTTTTATATACCGAGTTACTTATTTATATATGCTTCACATCACATAAATAACATTAATAATGCAGTAAATACATTGGTAATATTCAGGGCACTTTAATCTTAATTAGTAAAGTATTTCTAAGTCATAATCCAACTGAAAAGTTTCCTTCTGGTCATTAACCCATGTTTTGCTTGTTGATGTTTTTAATTTTTAATCTTTATTTGCAGAGAGTCAGGTTCACTTAAGTTTTATCTGGACACAGCAAGTCTTACTTTGTTATGTTGATCATTTCCAGTGAAGTTAGTCATTGTCTCCATTGTCTAGAGTTGCTGTCTCCTCCTCATGACTTCCCAGTCTCCCCTCTGCCCACTTGGTCAGGCTTTGGTATTCTCTTCCAGTGCAGAAGCTTTAGTAGGGTCACCAGGAACCTCCATGTTGCCACATCTGACTCTGACCATGCCTCCTGTTTCCTCCTCTTACGCCAACCTTGGCAGGCACTTCCGCCTACCTCCCTCCCTCAGCTGGTTTTCCTTTTACCTCAAGGACTGATCCTTCTTGGTCATCCCTTCTGGGTTCTGCTGGACCCCCACAGTGGGGAGGCCCAGGCTGTCCTCGAACCCTGTTCTTCTCTAGCTTCACTTTTCCCTGGGTCATCTCATCCAGTACCATCCAAATGCTGATGTGTCCTAAATGTATTACTCTAGACTTGACCTCTACTTAGAGTGCATAACCAACTGTCCTTTTGACAGGTGCACTTGGATGTTTAAGGGACATCTCCAATGTAATGTTTTGAAAATACAACTAAATCCCGCTCCCTGGTGCCACCCCACATCTGGTAGCCCTCCTCCAGTTTTCCCTGTCTAGGTAGATGATACTACTCTGCTTAGCTGCTCAGGAAAAAAGATTTAGAGTCACTTGATTCTTCTCTTTCGTTACCTCCCATGTCATTCCACCAGCAAGTGCTGTTGCCTTTGCTCCAAAACGTATGCTGAGTCTTTCTGTTTCTTTCCATGTATTTACTATTTCATCTTTGTTTCATATCATATCCCTGCATCTTGACCCAAATTCTCAACTGGTGTCTGCATCTCCCTATAGCAGCCTGAGTGATCTTTTTAACATGTAAATCGGATCATCTCCCTCATTCCCTTGATCAAAACCTGTCAGTGGCTTCCCGTTGCACTTATAAACTCTTTATGGGTTTCAGAGGACAGCCTTGTTCTGGCCCCAGCCCCCCTAGCTTTTCTTCCTTCCTTCCTTCCTTCCTTCCTTCCTTCCTTTCCTTCCTTTCCTTTCTTTCTTTCTCTTTCTTTCTCCTTCCCCCTCTCCCTTCCTTCCTTCCTTCCTTTTATTTCTTTGAAAAAATTTTTATTATGTAAGAGTTTAAACATACAAAAGTAGACCAGATATTAAAAAGAACTCTTTTGTACCAGAAATAATTATTAACTCATGGTCAGTCTTATTTCTTCATCTCTATTTACTTCCCCCACCTGTGTGATTTTGAAGCAAATTCCAGACATCTTATCTCATCTGTAAACTATTTCAGTAAGTATAAAATGAAAATGCTTTAAAGAGTAAAATAGAACCACAATACCATTATCATCTAAAAAATGTTAGCACTGATTCTTTAATGTCATCAATATTGTCAGTGTTTAAATTTCCAGTTGTCTCATAAATGCCTTTTTTTTTTTACTATTTGTTTCATTCATGATCCAAATAAGGTTCAACCCATTGTGATTATTGACATGCTTTTTTAATCTCTTGTTAGCTGTAGTTCCCCTCCAGCTCTCTCTTTTCTAATTCCCCTTGAAATTTTTTTATTTCCAACCCCACGGTGTGAGTTAACATTTTCATCTCGCTTCTATACGAGGGTGGGGGGGGGGACCAAAAAGCCCCCCAGAATTTATTTATAAAAAATTGTATATTTATTCTTACATGTTTAAACTTAAGTCACCTTCAAAGTACCTTTCATTTGATGCAATACACCTATCGAGAAGCTTTTTCCACTTCTGAAAAGTTTTTGAACTCATTGACTTTGAAGCCTTTTAGTGCTTCTGTGTTTTTTGTTTCACCTCTTCCACATAAGCAAAATGTTTCCCTTTGAGGACTTTTTTCTTACAGGGCAACAACAACCACCAAAAAAATGGCTTAGGGCAAGATTGGATGAATAGGGAGAGTGGGGCATGGGGGACCTGCTGTTTTGGGTCAGAAACTGCTGAACACTCAGTGCGGGTGGGCAGGTGTGTTGTCAAGGTAGAAGAACCAGTCATCTGTTTGCCACAACTTGGGATGTTTCTTCCACAGATCTTGACTCAACCTTCTCAAACCTTTCAGATAAAAACTTGGGTTGACTGTTTGACCCGGAGGAACAAATTCAGAGTACACAATCCCTCTCACATCAAAGAAAGATGATTCCTGGGGTTTGTTGGGTCTCCCCTCCTATACCGTAAGTTGGCTCTAGAGGCTTGATAGGATTCATTCAGGTTTGATTTTTCCCCCTTTTTGTGGGGAGGATGAGATTACGCATAGGATGTTGTGTAATTTATCTTACTACTCTCCTCTTTGACCCACACTGGCCTCTGTCCTGCTGTCCAGTAAACATGGAAGCTAGTTGCAGCCTCCGGGCCTTTACCTTAGCTGCTTCCTCTACCTGTAACACTCCCCTCTCCCCCTATTTTTGCATGGTCAGCTGCTTCATGTCATTCAGATCTCATCCTAAATGTCACTCCTCAGAGCAGCCCCTCCAGGACCTCTCTGTCTTCTCTGTAGCACTTCCCACCACCAGTCACTCAATCTGATATTTGTTGGCTTGTTTACTGTCTGCCCCTCCCCGCTGAACTAGAACAAGCAGCTCATGGGAGCAAGAGCCTCAGCTCTCATGGTCCCTGCTGTATCCCCAGCACCTAGAATGCATCTGGCCCATGGTAGGTGCTCAGCAAGTGTTTGCCGAATGAGATGCCTCCCTGTCACTAAGATGCTGCCTCTCAGTCATATCTTTCTCTGTGCTCAGGCAACCAAAGGAGGCACCATCAAAGCTGCTTCAGGATTCAATGCCACTGAAGATGCCCAGACCCTAAGGAAAGCCATGAAAGGGTTAGGTAAGTGCCCTACTCCTTCGTGTGTTGTGCGTCACGGAGTCACTCGGTGGGGTCTGTGTCCACTGGTCTCACTGTAAGAAAACACAGTGGAAACAAGTTGGCTTTTCAGGACAAATTAGTTGGAAGGGTTTTCATTACTTACTTTAACTAGAGAATTTTTAATTTAGTGTGCTCATTCTGTATTTTCCCTATTATTTAAATCTGTTTGGCATTACAACATTACGAATCTATATTTAGAAATGTTACTTGTTTTCCAAGTAATGCTGGATGTGTATAGTGTTGTAAGGTTTACAAAGCACTTTCACAAATGGATAGGTACAAAGACCTTGTGATTTAGTGAAAGCAGCTGTCTTTACTGTTATTTTCGCCCCATCTTACAGTTGTGAAACTCAGACCCAGAGAAGTTAAGTCGCGTAGTAAGTAGGACCATGAGACACACTCAGCAGAGCCCAGTGCCAAGCTCGGACTTGCCCTCTCTAAGTCCACATTCTTTCCCGTGAGTCCCTCTGCCTGTTGCTGTGATGGGCACGACTGCACAGTCCCAACATACCGTGTGAGGGATTTGGTGCGAGGCAGCTGTGTGTACACTCCTAGAAGGGTGTGTCTTCCAGTACACTAGCCTCCAGTTAACTCCCCAAGGGCAAAGCCTTCATGCTGAGTAAGCACAGGCACAGGGGGCGCTACAGGCCACCTGGGCCTAGTTCCTTGCCTACGTGGCCATTTGGCCAGAGAAGTGCCCCTTGGTTTGTAGCTGCTATTTAGGATCTCCTTGAGATTTGGATAAAAATCTTGATCATGAGGCCTTAAGTTCCCAGTTTTTCTACCCAAAGAGAGTTAGTTCATTTTACTTAGCCCGAATGCTCCTAACAGCAACAGCAACAATAAAAGTGAATATTTACTAAGCTCTACTGTTTGTCAGGCACAGTGTGTTATGTGGATAATTTGTTTTAAATCTGCGAGCAGTTTTACTGATCAGAAAGTTGAGATTTAGAGAGGTTGGCTCCAGGTAATCTGACTCCAGAGCTGGAGTTGGAGCCACTGTGCTACCTTGGTGCCCATCTCTGAACAGAACATTGTTCAAAATCTGTATCTCCATCTCCTTTCCGCATCAGGCAAAACTTCTTAGAAAAATGTAGAATTTTAGGTGGGCCTTGGGAAATGAGTTTCAATAAATAGACTGAGAGAATGTGTTTTGCTCATGAGCAAAGACAGGGGATGAGTGTGAGCATCGTCCCATTTTCCAGTTTAGTTGAGGCCTAGGTGAGTCACAATAAATACACAGAAAGGCAGCTTATATAGCAAGAGGTGCTTGCAGACCTGGAGCTGGCTGGTTGGATACTTCCTGAGAAGGCAGATACCAAAGGAATGTCCTAGGGGTGCTCCTGAGAAGGCTACCTATAGAGTCACAGACATGGTGGGGGTGTCTCAAAGGCACAAGCCAGGAAGCAACCAGTGCCAGAATCATGATATTAAATGGACAGGGTTAGGCAGACATAAACCAGTAGACTTAGGTAGTGAAGGAGGTCAGCAGAATGGAGTGAAATACAGTTGGGTCAAGTACAGTAATTCAAGAACTAAGTCTGTGGATTTGGCTGCCTGGTACCCTTTTATGTGGATATTACAGTAGTTAATGGGATCTTGTAGAATGAATCTCAAATGCCAGATTATACCACATACAGTGGGGAGCCATTGTGTATTCCTGGGCGATAGTGAGTTTTTCTTTACAGGAAAATAATCTGGCAAAACTTTGAAAAGACCAATTAGAAGGTAAGAATACTACTTAGCACACTTTTAAGAAGAAACCATGAAATCCTGAATGGTTGTGGTAATGGTAGGAATTTAAAAAAGGGGGGCAGATGCAAAAAAGATCACTGAGTTAGATTTTGCATGACTTGGCAGGAAATTTGAATATGGAGGAAGAAAGGGTGAAAAAAAATCAAAGCTATTTTATGGGTTCAAACTTGACTGACTACAATAGGGGTGGTGCCTTTCACAGAAAACCAGGTAAACGAAAGGTGATGAACCTTCTCTCTCCAGCTGAGATTTCTGAAGGAGAATAGTTGTATCTATTACCCTCTTTTCTTTCTTTCTTTTTTTTTTTTTTTTAAGAGAACAGAAAGTAGGTCTCTAAAGTATGTAAACTTAAGTTCTATAGCTTCTTCCCTACATATCACATTGTCTGGATCTCTAATCTTGCAAATAATAACTCTGATGAATCTGTGTTTCTATCATTTCTTCCTGAAATATTACAGAATCTCTTATATAACCCATCACAACTCCCCACACAGTATAAAGAATGCGGAAACAGAAAACTCAGCAAACATACATGAACATGCAGACAAGGGACCAATTTGAAAAATCAGAAGAAAGTTCCTACATTCCCTGCCCTCCCCCACCACCCAGTAAAAGCTGCTTTGCTGCAAGAAACAGGCAAACAAAGCTTAGGGCGTTGTAATATTTAATGCATCATAAAGTTTTGGTGGGATATGCATAATGGGAATTCATTGGCAGTTATACAAAAGGAACTGTCTGAAATCTGAAAAGACAGTTTGAAAATGAAAAACAATTACAGATATTAAAACACAGTGAATGCAGTGAGCAGCCAATTTAGACCCTGCAAAGTGCCAAATCAGTGAAATTTGAATTGTTTCAAAACTCAGGGAAAATGATGGAGATCAAAAATGAGAGAAAAGGCAAGAACATGGAAATAGATGCAGGAGATAGATCCAAAGGACAGGATAAGAATTCCAGAGGAAGGGGAAAGCATGATCCCAGGCCAACATTTATTGACTGTTTAGTAAGTGTTGGGCTTTGTGCTAAGTAATTCACTTAATTAAACTTGCAAGAGCCCTGTGATCATGATCAGTCACATACAGATAAGGAAACTAATGCTCAGAGAAGTTAACTATTTTGTTCAGTGGTAAAGAGTGAATTTAAGGAGAGGCTAAGACTCAAATGTAGTGACTGCCCACCCCAGATAGACAAACCCTCTGAACAAACCTCTTTTCTTAGAGATCTCTCTGTGTGTGTTGGGTGACTCTGGTTTCCATAGGGGAACCCATTTTCTCATTCGTCTCTCATGTCACGCTCACTCACTGTCTCCGCTCCACCACCAGGCACTGACGAAGACGCCATTATCGGTGTCCTTGCCTACCGCAATACGGCCCAGCGCCAGGAAATCAGGACGGCCTACAAAACCACCATCGGCAGGGTAGGCCACAGTCTCTGATCTAGATTTTTCAGGGGCCCTGTGTTTTTAAAAGATGGATTCTTTGTCTTATTTAAAGATGTTCTTGACAAAAATGGTTTCAACATGTTCCTTCAACTATCCTTAGCAAGAAGTGATTTCAGGGAGCTCATGATTCACAGAGCTCAAGGCTAAGCTTGGTCTCTTCCCACCCAAGTCTTTGCTGGAACTCAGTTGTTGAATGGACACAGCCAGAACCCTTTTTTTTTTTTTTTCAGGTTTAACTGGGGGGTCCTGCATTTTATTTTATTTTACTTATTTTTTTATTGTTAAATTTATTGGAGTGACATTGGTTAGTAAAAAATACATAGATTCCAGGTGTACCATTCTATAATACATTGTCTATGTGTTGCATTATGTGTTTACCACTCAGAGTTCATTCTCTTTCCATCACCATATATTTGACCCCTTCACCCTCCTCTCTCACCCCTTTACCCTCAGGTCACCACTAAACTATTGAGTATGTCCACAAGTTTTTGTTTCTTTGTTGTTTTAGTTTTATGTTCCACATATGAGTAAAGTCATATAGTTCTTGTTTTTTTATGTCTGGCTTATTTTGCTTATCATGATGATCTCAAGGTCCATCCATATTGTTGTAAATGGCAGTATTTTATCTTTTCTTATGGCTGAGTAATATTCCACTGTGTATATGTACCACAGCTTCTTATCTGATCATCTCTAAAGGCCACTATGGCTATTTTCATGACTTGGCCACTGCGAACAGTGCTGCAGTGAACATTGGGGTACATATATCTTTACAGACGAAGGTTTTCAAATTTTGAGGGTAGATACCCAGAAGGGGAATTGCCAAATGGTATGGTAGCTCTATTCTTAATTTTTTGAGGAAACTCCATACTGTTCTCCATAATGGTTATACCAATTTGCACTCCCACCAGCAGTGTATGAGGGTTCCTTTTTCCCCACATCCTCTCCAGCACTGTTATTCCTTGTCTTATTGATAATAGCTACTCGAACAAGTGTGAGGTGGTATCTCATTGTGGTTTTGATGTGCATTTTCCTAATAGCTAGTGAAGTTGAGCATTTTTTCATGTATCTGTTGGCCATTTGTATGTCTTCGTGGGAGAAGCCTCTATTCAGGTCCTCTGCCCATTTTTTAATTGGATTGTTTGTTTTATTGTTGTTGAGATGTATGAGTTCTTTATATTTTTTAGATATCAACCCTTTATCAGAGGCGTTGTTTACAAATATTTTCTTCCATTTTGTTGGTTGTCTCTTTGCTTTGCTAATGGTTTCTTTTGCTGAACCAGCACCCTTTGGAGCACCAAGCAGGGCTGAGCTCCAGTGTTCCCTGATGCTGAATAGGTTTATTTTAGGCCACCATGGATGAAGACCCTCCAAACTGACTAAAATATTTAAATCTAGTTTGTTTTAAATAGGATTTAGGGTCTGTTCCATTGCTTCCACATAAACCCATTTTGGCATATATTCATTCTTTGATGATCCTCAGTTCCCCCATCAATGGGACTTAGGTGTTTGTGTATATGTATGTAATTTATTGACTTACACATTCAGAGCTTGTTCACTCACGATGTTTTTCCCTTGCAGTTTGAATCCCATACCCTTCAGGAACCGCTTTAGTGTCTGTTTCAATGACTCATTTATCAGCATCATTACACCCAGTCTTTCCACATCACTGAAAACCTATCTGTGTGATTAGCAAGAATATTTTTATTGAAACATCAATGGGTGTCTCTGGTCTCAGACTTCCCCAGAACACGTGCATGGTGAACCTTGGCTTGGGTTCTCTCCATTAGGGAATGGGGTTGTTTGGAGATCAGACTATCTTCTGGGCATTTTAAACTCTTCTTCATCCCCAAAGAAATCTAATGGCACAAGTAGGCATGAGCATGCATGTGACATATGAACTAGTGACCTAAAGCATGTTGCCATACCACATTCAGGGTTGATTTATTCTGCTTCAGAACTAAACTATCTAATGACAGTTTGTTAAGATGATCAACATTAATGGATTAAACACTAATTTATTTTTCTATTCATTCATTTGATATGTGAATATAACATAAAAATATGTACAATAGATTGAGCTTGTGAGAATCAGAGGTCTGGATTTGAAAGCAACTCAGCTCCTTATTGGTTGGTTGATCATATTAAGCAGGTTCTGAAACTATCTTGTTCTAGTAGGAAATGTGAAAAAATGTCTTTACAATTCGGTCCTTTGTCCAAATAATTACATTTCTTATTAGTAATTGAGCCTTAAGAAGTAATCGTGAGTGATTAAAAAGATACAACTAAATGCCTGTGTATATAATAGTAGAAAAGTGGAAACAGGTGACTTGTTAAAGATACTGTATTCCATCTAAATATAGACATTTCAGCAGCTGTTAAAAATGTCATAAGTGAATATCAACTTGGAAGTATATTCAGGGTATATTGTTAAGTGAGCTAGTACATTTAAGTCATTGTCGACCAACTTTTTTATCTCAGGATGCCTTTACATCATTAAATCATAGAAGATTTTTGTTTTTTGTGGGTTGTATCTATTGCTATTTACTGTAGTAGAATTTAAAACTGAGAACATTTCAAAATACTTACTTTTTAAGAAAACAATAAATGCCTCACATGTTAATATAAGTAAGATTTTTATTAAAAGTAGCTATGTATTCCAAAACAAAAAAATTTTAGTGAGAATATTGACATTATTTTACATCTGTCAAACCTCTTTGACATCTGGCTTAGTAGACACAGCTTAGCTTCTCATATCTGCCTCTACATTTAGTCTGTTTGCAATAAGTGGTTTTGGTTGAAGGGTGTGAAGAAAATCTGATCTTGTACAGCTATGTAGTTGGAAAAAGGAGGACAATTTTAATAGCCTTTTAACATTATTGTAGATATGTAGATATCTCAAGTAGCCTTTGGAAAACTTCACTGTACAATTGTGAGAGAATGACAGTGAAAAGGCGAATTATGTTTTAGTGATATTATGAAGAGGGTTTGACCTTGAAGGTCCCTGGGAAGGGTCTCGGAGACCCCAGTCTTTGAAAGCAGCTTGTTTAAGTTACTGTAGCAATTAAGCAAGTTGCTCTGTCGCATTGCAGGACCTGATAGATGACTTGAAGTCAGAACTGAGTGGCAACTTCGAACGCGTGATTGTGGGGATGATGACACCCACTGTGCTGTACGACGTGCAGGAGCTGCGAAGGGCCATGAAGGTTTGTGCTTCTCTCCTGCTCTCCATGCTGTTAGTGCAAATGCTGATGAGCTTTCTCAAGAAACTGTGACAAAGGCCCTCTGAGGGTGAGGAGGATGAGGGATAGAAGAAAGATTTTCCTTCATTTATGATAACTTGAAAACATGACATTACATCATAGCAATTGTAATTTAAAAGTTGTTTTCCAGAGAGTTAACAGAATCATTCACTCTTCCTATGGTTCCATAGGAAGTGATCATAGTGCTTTTGGTGCAGCTCCAGAATCTTCCTTGCTATGTTAGCTACTTTCAAAATATGAAACTTTACAACTGACATCTTGGGGGCCTCTGGGTCTACTGTAAGCTCAGAACTGGCGAAAAATAAGAGGGGAGGGGTGGTTCTCAGTCTCTCTAGATACCAGATCTCAAGATGTGCTGATTTTTAATGATAAAGTATGAAATTCAAACACAATTACTCTCCTCAACCATATCAATAAATATTCAGTCTTGTAGAAGGTTCTGGACTAGACTTTGGGGGGAAAAAGAGGAAACAGCCTTTGCCAAAAGATTCTGTCCCTCCAAGGAAAAGAACAGAGAAGATCAAGGAAAGATTAAGCACCCAGAGGGCAGAAACTGTCCCTAACCCGGCATAGTAACCAACACATAGAAATAGCCTATAAATGTTTGTCATAATAGTGAGTACAGTAAACACTGAATTTGAGCTGGACAGTTAAAAGTGAGCAAATCCTGTAGCTAGAACCCTGTGGGTTGTCTTTATTCTCTGCACATTCTTGCTTGTATTCCTTCTCTGTCTGGGACTTCACTTTGTAAATTGACTCACAAAGTCTCCTTTGGGTTTTCCATTTAGGGAGCTGGCACTGATGAGGGTTGCCTGATTGAGATCCTGGCCTCCCGGACGCCCGAGGAGATCCGGCGCATAAACCAGACCTACCAGCTGCGTATGTAGCATCCTGAGCAGCTCATGCACAGGGTTACCAGAAAAGAGAGGATGTGATCTGAGTGCTAGATTAGCAGTGGCGAAGGCAGAATCACCCACTGATCAAACTGACCATGAGGGTTCCTCCCCTCCAACCTCTGCTTGCAGGCTCATCCCTATCTAGTCAAATGATTGTTAGATTCTCAAGACTTCTCAGGTAATCAGGCCACTCTACGAGACTACCCAGTGCAGAGTTTTGTTACCCGGAAAGCTGGAAAGTTGTTCCTTATTATCAAGCAGAGAATCAAAGGTGTTGTTCAAAAGTTGGGGCACCAGTGAATCTTAGCATTCCAGGGAATGGCCTGGAGGGGTTGTCTTGCCCAGCTTCTGACCTTCAGACTTGAGTGTATGTCCTCCAGCCATCTCAGAATGATAACAATTTACTCCTCTCTTAAACATCTCCAGGGAATGATACAAATGAAGAATGTTTATAGGGTGCATGCTTTTTTGCCCTGAGAATATAAGAAAGAATACACAAAGGTTTAGATCCCACAGTGTTTACTTAGTATTTGTTATCTTAGCTAAAAATGTCCAACAGTCTAGCAGATTGGTTAAACAAAATATGATACACCCACACAATGGACTATTATGTAGTCATCAAGCTGTATATTGAAGGATATTGTTAAAATACATTAAATTTAATATGGATAAATTTATATAGATACGTGAAAAAGACAAATCATAAAATACTATGCTATGATCCCATTATTTTTTAAAAGAAAAAAGAATACGTGTATGTGGGGAAAATGAAGGCTATTCACCAAGATGTTATCAATGATTATTATTTCTGGGTGATGAGATTATGGTGAGGTTTTTATTTTGCCCCCTTTGTTTTACTTACTTACTTTTTCCTAAAGTTTTCTGTAATAAACATGTACTACTTTGGTAGAAAGAAAAAAAAATAGTTTTTTGCTAAGTGTTCAGAGCAGGATATTCTGAACCGTGGGCGTTTGGTTCTAACACCAGATGCCCGTGTCTGCCGAATGCAGGTTTCTCCCGGTGTGGGCTGTGAGGGTTGGAGCTTCTCTCGGGAAAGCTGTTGAGCGAGCGGCATGGCGGAGAATGCACATGCTAGAATTTGGGCTTGACAGCGCCCTGCTTGTCCCCAAACGTGGGTTCTGAAGTTCCACTCCATTTGCTTATCAGCGGTTTCTGTTCTCTGTGTCACCGACGACCATGTTCAGAACAGACCCCTGCACAGTAGGGACAGTGAGGATTACAGCCCAGCCTTCTCCACCTCCCTTTTTTTTTTTTTTTTTTTTTTTTCTTTTTGGTACGTGGGTAGCTCCCTGACCAGGAATCGAACCCAGGCCGCAGCACTGACAGTGCCGAAGCCTTAAGCCACTACACCATCAGGGAACTCCCTCCACCTCCCATTTTAAGGAACAGGAACACCTCGTTCCACTGCAATGACAAGCTAAACTAGTCTTGCCCATTTTACCAGAGTTTAGTTTTTGAAAAACAGTGTCTGTGGTGAAAAACCTCATGAGGAGCTGCTTCACTAAACAGGCTGGTCACAGAGGGCAGAAGGCTCTGGAGTGTGACAGTGTTGGGCAAGACTCAGTCCTGATGTAACTAATTTTACTTTCTTGCTAGAATATGGGCGGAGCCTGGAAGATGACATCTGCTCTGACACGTCATTCATGTTCCAGCGGGTGCTGGTGTCTCTGTCTGCTGTGAGTGGCTCCCTCTGTTGGCTGCTTCTGATGGGGGTGGGGGGGGGTGGTTTATTGACATGCTCATTCTCTATCCCCTTTCCGAGGCTTTCTCCTCCTGTCACCCTCCCAAATATGAATATTCCTAAAATGTTTTTCTTAGGCCTCTCTGGTATTTTATCTTCTCTCCTTTAGAGACTCTGGCTAATCATGTATGCCCATTTGTTCTAGTTTATTATACATATACAGGTACCTAATAGTAATTCATATCTGGTACCCTTATTACTTAGTGCACTGAGAATTATGAGGCTGATTAAGAGGCAGTGCCTGGGCTTTAGGGGTTTATATTGTCATAACAGAAGATATCAGGTACACAGGTTACTACAAAAAAAGCTTGAAAAGAGAGGCACACATAAAAGGAAGGTTCAAGGAGAATTTTGGTTGCAGAAACAAAGAAAAGGCTTCATGGCAGTGGTGTGGGTTCAGAGGGGGCTTGGAGGGTTGGTAGGACTTCAAGAAGCAGAGGTGTGGGTGGGTGCAGCAGGAAGGACACTAAGAGCAGTGACAGGCAGGAAACACATGGTATGATCGGGTAACTACTGGCAGAGCACTCAGGTTGGTAATTCTGGGAGCAAGGTGAAAGGATGAACTGGGATTCTGTGTTGGTAAGAGTTTACACTTTCTTTGGAGAGCAATAGAGAGCCACTGAAGGTATGGGAGCAGTAGAATGATGTGATCGGAAATGCATTTTTAGAAGAGCAATGTAATAGTCAGGTGTTAAGATTAATTGTAATGGCAAGGAATTGGAGTCTGGGAGGCCAGGTAGGAAATTACCTCAATATTCTATGTGAAAAGTAAAGCAGGGCTGGGTGAGTCGGGAAACAGGGGTGCCAGAAAAGAGAAGATGGATACATGAGCTATCGCACATGATTTCCCAATTGTATCTTTATCCCTGACCTCCTCCCTGAGTGTAAGACTCATTTCTCACTACTTTTTAGATGTTCCTTATGGATATTCTGTCATCACCTCAAATCAGCCCTCCTAAACTAAACCTGAACTCATTTTCCCCCCAAACCAGCCGTTCTTCCTTACCTGTCTTTTTCTGTTAATATTGTTACTGTTTAAAGCAAAGCCCTGGAGTTCATCTCCCAACCCCCACCTCACTCTTTCTGTTATTTACTGATAATGAAGCCTGCTTTTCTTATTTTGAATCATTTTTTTCTTTTTCTCCCAGATTTTACCATTCTGCTGAGCCATCCCTAGACTATAGAATATTGAGACAGAATAACCATAAAAACAGTCCAACAAACCAGAGGAAAGCAGCCCATGTTGCTGTTCTTTAGAATGCCTCTGAGTCATTGGCACCGCCCTCCCTATGAGCTGTGGTTGGTGAGGGACAGGGCATTTTCATGTGCTCCTCAAGCCCCAGACTCTCTGTTCTCCTCTGTCCCCAACCCCTATTTGGCAGAATTGATCAATGTAGATTTGCTAGTTCCAGAGGCTTGAGTCAGCTGGGAGGACACAGGACTTGGGGCAGATGAGAAAGGGGAGGGAGAGAGTATGGGAGGGAGCAGTCAACAGACAGCATTCATTCTCCTTCCGTTTTTTATGTTGCTGAAACCCCCATGCAACAGGGGCTCCCCCTCTGGTCGGTAATGTTCTCTCGGCTCATTCAGAAACACAGGAATAATGCAAGCACACTGGAAGGACATCTGTCCTCCCTCCCTAGCCTGGAAATGTGACCCCTTTGTGGCATTCTGTCTAATTACCATGTCCCTGGGTTCCCAGACTTCTGTCTTCTTCATAACTTCCTGGCTTCCCTCTTATTCTCTCTGGTTTGTTTTTCTCATCTTCAGGGTGGCAGGGATGAAGGAAATTACCTGGATGATGCTCTCATGAGACAGGATGCCCAGGTGAGTAGAACTGTAGCTGTTTTCTTCTCTTTTGACAATAATACAGGCCTTAGTTAAAATTACATCACTACTTCTACCTCACATCATACTGAATTGCAAATACATTGAAATTTTAATGTAAGTAAATGAAGTCAGAAAGCTACTGTGTTAAATAATGGTTAAAAAAAAATTTTTTTTTTTGATGTGGGTAGTTCCCTGGCTGGGAACTGAACCCAGCCCGCAGCGTTGACAGCACCGAAGCCTTAGCCACTGCACCACCAGGGAACTCCCAAAATTTTTTTTAACTCTGAAGCTGGGAAAGGATTTTGTATGCCTGACACAAAAGGTAGAAACCATAAAGGAAAAATGATGGGTAGTTTGACTGCATAAAAAAAATACAAATTGTTTTAGCAAATAATAACACAAACGAAATTAAAGGTCAGATGATAGAATGGGGAAAAGTTTCTCCTTATGCATAATAAGCTTACTATATAATATAGTTAACTATGTTATTGAGAAATCAAAACTGCTGTTTCGATACTATGAATAAGAATGCTCCCATTTTGTTTTTTTAAATGGGCAATGGACATTGATGAACAACTCAAAAAAGAAAAAAGAAAAATGGCAAATACACAAAAAAGTGTCCAACCTCACTAATTATTTTTCAAAAAACACACGCAAAACACCATTTTCCACCCATTAAATTGGTTAGTCTTTTCAAGGTCATTTTAGGGTTTAAATTTTGTCTTATAAAATACACATATAAAATTTACCATCTTAACCATTTGTAATTGTATAGTTCAGTAAGTTCAGTAGTGTTATCTGTATGCACACTGTGCACCCAATCTCCAGAACTTTTTCATCTTGCAAAACTGCAACTCTTATACCTATTAAACAACTCATTTTCCCCTCTCCCCAGCCACAGGCAACCACTATTCCACTTTCGGTTTCTGTGAGTTTGGCTACTCTAAATGCCTCAATAATTGAAATAATAGAATATTTGTCTTGTGCCTGGCTTATTTCAAAGTTTCATCCATGTTGTAGCACGTGTCAGAATTTTTCTTTTTAAGGCTACATAGTATGCCATTTTATGTATATACAACATTTTGTCTATCCATTTCTGTGTGGATGGAAATTTGAGTTGCTTCCATCCTTTTGGCTATTGTGAATAATGCTGCTGTGAACATAGGTATAAAATCTTCTTAAGATTCTGCTTTCTGTTCTTTTGAATATACATCTGCCCAGAAATAGTATTGCTGGGTAATTCTATTTTTAATTTTTTGGGAAACAGCCATACTATTTTCTCTAGAGGCTGTATCATTTTACATTCTCAGCAACATTGCACAAGGATTCCAATTTCTCCACAACCTCATCAACACTTGTTACTTTCTGGTTTGTTTGTTTTTAAATAGCAGCCATCCTGATGGCTATGAGGCGAAATAAAGAGTAGTTTTGATTCATCGATAGTATAGTTAAAGTGACCTGAATCAATGTCTTATATTCCTACTTGGTTGGAATATAAGTAGTTACTGATGGCTTCTGGATCTACAGTGAGACCTGTTGTAGCCCCAAGCAAATCACAGATCAGTCCTGAGCAGTGTTGTCCAATAGAACTTTCTGTGATGTGTAAAATGTTCTACATCTGCACGGCCCATATTATGGGTAGCCACTAGCCTCGTATGGCCACTGAGCATTTGAAATATAGCTAGTATGCCTGACGAGTTGAATTTCATTTTTTATTTAATTTTATTTAAAATGAAGTAGCCACATGTAGTTAGTGGCTTCTGTATGGGACAGCCCAAGCCTAGGATATTCCTTTTAGCTCTTAAGATAGAACCATGTACTCTGCATGCAGGGAGCTGCTGGCGTTTGCATTGACTCTCAAGGAAATATTATAGGGTACCACTCACCACCAATACCACTTTCATCCCCATCACCAACAAAATAAAACAAAGCCAGCTCAGCTCCTTGAAGTTCTGGAAATATTTGGCTGTGTCCTGGCACCTTCTCTATGGTGTTTTAAATTTGTGCTTTGTTTGGCTTCAGGACCTGTATGAGGCTGGAGAGAAGAAATGGGGAACAGATGAGGTGAAATTTCTAACTGTTCTCTGTTCCCGGAATAGAAATCATCTGTTGCATGGTAAGGCACTTGCCTCATCTTCCAAAGAAACTGTTTAAAAGAAAGTGAAAACTATATTGCCCATAAGTAATTGATAGCCTTTTCCCATTTACTGGATACAAAGAACAGATTGTCTTGAACTATCTTACATTGTCCTACCTTAGCAATGTATGAGTGCAATGATGTGCATGAGGGCCAATTTGTGAAAGATTAATCATGAATAATTAGCAGACATACAATGTAGTCTTAGAAGTTTGGTATTCCTGTTTATAGGAAACTGACCTTCATAGTTAGTCCTTTTTCTAAAGCAGCTGTATTTAAATTTAGTTACATAAGGAAATATTTTCAGTACATCAGTGAGCAAGAAAATAGAAATATTGCTTGACATTTATTCCTGTTTGACGTCCAAGTTGTAAAACTAGTAGAAGTGATTTCTTTAGGGGGTATGTTGCATTTGATGAATAGTGGATAATTTCAAATTGTATTTCCTATGTGGAATGTTTCTAATTTGCTTCTGATAATGCTAGTCTTTATAATGGACTTTTAACTTCCTTAGGGAAGAGATACCTTACAATTGTAGAATATTCGTTGTCAGGTTTATTTTCTTCTTGTAAACAGCAATAAGGATTTGATTAGATCTTTCACTTTTTATAAGCTCTTTAATTCTTTATGCTACGTCATAATTTTAAAAACCCACTGTGCCCTTATAATCACATACAATTTACAAAAGTTGTGGGAAATTTGAGAATGAGTTTGGGAAATTGAAAACACAAAGTAATTGAAAATTACAACACTTTTGGGAGTTTCAGTTATGTCGAATGTTCCATAGTGACAAGAAATAGGTGATTACTTCTGTTAATGAATATCATGGGCCACCACCATCTGATGCACCACCTTCTTTCTGACTCCGCTCCTCATTTCTTTGCCTTCCCTTGTCTGATTACTAATCACACAAATCTCCCCCTGGTGTTACTTTTCAAGAACTGCAGGTCAGGTCCTCAGAAGCTGATTTCACGCAAATACATTTGTAACAAATTTCACTTCCAGGCACAAGTCAGTAGCTGGGCACTCATAAAAATATCTGCTTGTAAGCCAGTGGGAGAAAATCTTTTAAGCACTATTTGGATAAAGCAAACTCCATGAGTTTCTTCCCAACCAACAACATAATGAGGATTCATAATAACTAAGGTTTTGTTAATTCTCTGTCTTCTAGGTGCAATGCTAAGCATAATTCTCTTATCTAGGTGCAGTTATAAGCATTGTTGCAACATTCCAGTAGAGCAGCCATCATTTCCCCCACTTTACAGTGGAACAGACTGAAGCTTAGAAAATGTGTCAATAAAAAATTTTTGTTCCAAGCAATATTTACCAACTCTAACTTCAGTTAAAAAAAAAAAAAAGAAAGAAAAAAGAAGGACTTCCCTGGTGGTGTAGTGGCTAGCCTTTGGTGCTCTCACCCCCATGGCCTGGGTTCGACCCCTGCTCTGGGAACTAACCAAAAAATAATAACAATAATAATAATATAGAATGAATGGGACAAGAGGGAAAATGGAAAATACAGAGAGTGTCAAAAAAAAGTATACATATTTTAAGAAAGGAAAAAAATTGTAATATCCAATATATACCAATAACAAAAGATGAATAGTCATGTTTGACTTCTGCAATTATAAGAGGTGCTCAAGGTGGTTACCGTCAGCGTCCAGACACTTCTTGATTACAGTGAACTACTGCTTGGACAACATTGACCAAAGTGTCCACTGTATCGCTGTGCATGCCCATTTCAGTTTCTTCTAGAAGTACTGCTAGTGTAGCCAGTTTTCTATGGTGCACCACATCCTTTAAGGGCCCCCATTGGTAGAAGTCAAGGGGTGTTAAGTCAGGAGAATGTAGGAGAAACTCAAACAACATTCTTGAATTTCAAATACCACTTCAAAATGGTTTTGTGCTCCTCAAACAACAGTTGTGCTTCCACCATTTTCTTTGATTGTCCTGCATGTCACACGATGACATTAGCATTCATTTGATTAACGCCACCTTTTGAACAAACATCTACTACACGTTGCTACCATAATTCAATTCAACTTCGAAAAGTAATACATAGGTAACATCTCTTAAAATGTGTATATATATATTTTTGGCATCCCAGTACTGGTAGCTCATTGCATTGAAGGGAGAGCTAAACAACTCTAGGAAGAACAGAAATCAAGGCCATTCTGGGGATCCGCAGTAGAAAGGAGTCGTGGATTTTATTTCTAAGGCAGAGTGTGCCAAAGTCCGTTCTCCATGAAAAATGCTGATTCATGAACCTTACTTCAGATTGGCTGACTTAGACCTCGGAGAGTGACACCCAGGAAGTTTTAACAGGTTCCCCTGGTGATTCTTATGTTCTGAGGTTAAAGATGACTCCGTGTTTTTGGTCATCCCCATGAGCTGCTCAATTAAAAAATTCCCAGGGGCGGTCGGTAAGACTAGACTGGTGCTGGATGGGTGAGCTGCTCACTCATTTGGTAGAGCTTATGGTGTATGTTGTGGGGCAGGGTTGTCCCTGGATTGTTAGCCCTGTGACAATCACACTCTTGGGGGTGGGGGTGCAGCACTCCAAAGAAAATGATGTTAAGACGATAAATAAAACAGATATCCACCCTAAGAAGGCTCCAGAAAGAGATAGCAAGAGAGGATATGTTCAACACATTAAAAAATATTTGGGAAAAAAATGTAATTATGTTAAAATCTATTAAAAGATGCAACCAGCTATTATGTGACTCAGTTTTGAAGAGGTTAAATTGCTCTAGTTTTGATGAGCCAAAAGGAAGATGAATACACAGATGATTGCCAAAGCCAAAATTACAAAAAGACACATTCAGCTTATTAAGGAAACAATGAAAAAAGAAAGCAAATCTCTCCAGAGGTTATTTCCATTCTATGTAAGAAAAGAGGGTCTCAGATAAGGGGAAGGACTTGCCCAATGTCCCGTTCCCCTCTGCCCATTCCACTTGCCGCATGCCATCTGGCTTCCCACCCACATTGCTAATTAGTTTCCTCTTGAAATATGCTCAAGAATAAATAGTGTGGTAGAGTTAAAAGATGCTCATTCTCTCCATAAATTTTAGTTTCCTCTATTCTTTTTTTATTATTTGTAACTCCATTCTGTTATTGTTTGTAGTGTTTGATGAGTACAAAAGGATATCACAGAAGGATATTGAACAAAGTATTAAATCTGAAACATCTGGTAGCTTTGAAGATGCCCTGCTGGCCATAGGTAAGCTGTTAGAGGGTGGAGAGTGGAGAAAACTGTTTATAGACTTTCCTCTTTGTTATCAGTTTGTTGTCATAGAATGTAGGATTTTTTTTTTTCAGGAATAAAACATTATTTAAATCATTCATGATGTGATCCAAAATTTTAAACGAAGGAAATATTATATACAACCTCATTGTCTTTATACTGTATGGTTTCATATATATTTCTATATCCTCTGTGCCTTTATATCTCAGGATATGGGAAAGATAATCCTGTACTAGCTGTATCTTGCAAGTCTGAATGGTTAGAACAAATGGTAGAGATGGTAATCATTTTGAAACCATATGCTGCCTTTTGCTTTAATAGCCTTTATTAATCACTTCTCTAGAAACTTGACAGTAAACTGAAGGTACTTCCCATCTGTGAAAATGCTTTCAACATAGCCTATGTTCAGTAAACATTGTTTGGCTAAAATTTTTCTGACAAAGCAATCAAGGTATTTCATATCTTGTAGAAACAGAACAACACTTCTTTCTCATAGGTTTTATCTGTAATATTTTCATTTCTTTTTTTTTCTCTCGACAGTAAAGTGCATGAGGAACAAATCTGCGTATTTTGCTGAAAGGCTTTATAAATCTATGAAGGTAAATGGCCTCCTTTTTAGCATCTGAATGACTCTGACATGTCCTATGTCCACCTTCATATGCTTACTTATATGCCCCACACGGATTAGCCCAAATCAGTCTGAGATACTCAGTTCAATTTATTAAATACTTCACTGAGTGTCTTCTAATAATAACACTAGATAATATTTATTGAGTTCTTATAACATGTGATCATTGTTCCTAGTGCTCTATACACATAATTTTATCCCCACAACAGCTTTATGGGGCAGGTACTATTATCAACCCCCATTTTACAGATGAGCAAACTAAGGCATAGAGAAGATATGCAATTTGCCTAGTGTCCTCAGTAAAGAAGTAATGGAGCAGTGACGCAACACTGGCAGTCTGGCTTCAGAGTCCAGGCTTCTAACCATGCATTGTACCCTGTACAAGCACCCTTACTGGGAACCATGGGAGGTGCAGGAAAGGTCAAAATGTAGTTCTTGCTCTCAAAGAACTTCTAGCCTTGAAGGGGAGGCAGGTATTTGTAAAACCCCAATGAGAACAAAACAGAATGTAAAACAGTAGTTGAGGATCCAAATATTATAGGAACACAGAGGAAAGGGTATTTTCCCCCAACATTTGTTTGTTTAGCGGGTGAGGATCAGAAAAGAATATAGAAAGAAGTTACTATGTTTGAGCAGGACTTTAAAGGAGGTGATACATCAGAGGGTTTTAATTGGGAGGGAAGATAGTAAGACTAGGGAGGGAAGGATGACATTGTTGGGGGGGAGGCTGGAGAATACAGGGTATGTCTCTAGAATGACACAGAGTGGTCTCCTCTGGTCCAAACACAGAGTGTTGGAAAGGTAAGCTGTTGAAAGCCTTGAATGCCATGATGAGAAGTGATATTCCATAGGCCTCTAAGGTTGTGGTGCAAAGGACAGCAGTCTGGAGAGTCATACACAGTGTTGCCTTGACAGACTGACAAGAGCACTATCTGGAAACCAGCTAGTTTTATTTGTGGCCATCTTGTTTCCTTCCTTAGGGCTTGGGCACTGATGATGACACTCTTATCAGAATAATGGTTTCTCGGGCGGAGATTGATATGATGGACATCCGGGCAAACTTCAAGAGGCTCTATGGAAAGTCTCTGTTCTCCTTCATCAAGGTAGGTCACGGGAGCCTTGCCCTGGCCCAAGGGAAAGCTGTGATGAAAGGATGGGGTTCTGACCTAAGTATTTAGACACTTCTTATCCTCTCCCTGGCGGAATCATTCCCTTTAAAGATGATTTCTAATTCAGATATTTCCAGTCTCTCTCCTCTCACACAGATATTTAAATCTCTGCCTTGTAAATATAGTAATTATTTCATGTTGACTCCAGACAGAAAGATTATATTGTAATGAATATGTTTGAGAGTACAATTTCTTTGTCTACCTCCTTACAATGAGAGATAAGCCAACTGAATCAGTCATCCAGGACCCTGTCCAGGTCTAGCTGAGGTATGCGGAAAATATGGAAAAGCAAGTGAGTTATCCTGGATTGCGTTCTCTATCTGGCACAAGGCTTCTGGCATCCTAACATGACATAGGAGTGATGACAAATGATTCACATCCCTGAAAACTCCTCATTACTGGGATTTTGCTTCTTGAGGAAGCCAGAGTGTCTCGTGAATATGAAACCAAGACCCATTTCCCTAGAAGCTGGTGTTGCCTGCACAACAAACATCAAATCAGGATTTAATCTGTGAACTGAATACACTTACATTACATTAAATATGTAGAATAGGTATAAATTTATAGAGACAGAAAGTAGGTTGCAGTTATCAGGGGCCGGGGGAAGGGAGGAAGTGGGGAGTTACTGCTTCCTGGTGATGGAGTTTCCCTGTGGGATGATATAAGGGTTTTGGAAATGGCTATGAGAGTTGTACAACATTGTGAATGTAATCAGTGCCACTGAATTATACACTTAAAAATGGCTAAAATGGCAAATTTTGTTATATATAGATTTTACCACAATTAAAAAAAAAATCTATAAATAAAATTGTTTCATGAAATGTGAAAAAAGTACACTAAATATTATATTTTCATTGTAACATTATTTACATTATTTTATATTATTTATATTTGAGTAAATAATATGGCATACTTTTATAGTATATATTTTATTGTAATTATTTTTATTAACCAATAGGGGATGACTTAAATAAATTATGGAAATCCATACAGTGTAATACTATACAGACACTAAAATGATGGGGTACAAAAATATTGATTGGTCTGAGGAAACATCACTATAAATAAATTTGTATTACATGTTTGTGTGTGTGTGTGTGTGTGTGTATAAATATATATGTAAATACACACAATCACACAGCACTGGAAAGATTAAGGAATACATTGCCCATTCATTAACAATTGTCAAAAGGAGCATAATAGAAATATAAAATATGTGAATAATAAAAAAAGAAATAAAGTAAAAATGTAAGTTATAATAAAAGTAAGTAAACTCAGATAAGAAAAATATAAAATCCATTCCATGCTGTTTATAAGGAACAACTGAAATACAATGACATGTAAGAAGCTTAAAAAAAGACCAGAGGGGGGGGAAAAGACCAGGGAAAAGAACAGTTGACAAATACAAAAAATAAAATAGGAACCACACTGTAAGTAAAAAGAAAAGAATTTAAAGAGGAAAAGCATTAAATAGGAGAAAGTGAATCACTTTATATTGATAAAGGCAGCAATTTGCAACAGAGATTAAATTTTCATGAAACTTTAGGTGGAAAATAGTATTGCATTCAAATATGTAAATAAGAAACTTGAGGCTCCAAAAGAAAACATTGATGCAAATACTATACTAGGGAGACTTTACATATCTTTATTCTTTGGCAGATCAGTGAGACAAAGTATAAACAAGGATATGTTGATTTATTTTAATAAGTATATATTAAACGTTGAACCCATCTTTTCTAGTGCCCATGAAGCACTAACAAAAATTGATCTATTAATTCAGACATAAAAATTTCTACATAGAAAATATAGCACTTTCTAGAAGGTTATTTTGCAACCCATATCAAAAGACTTAAGAAAATAGATCATCAATTTTTATGAAAATTACTGAATAAACCATCAACAAAATGCATAAAAGTTTAACTATAACCTGCTTATTGCAGCAGGTTTTATAATAGTGCAAAATTAGAAACAGCATAAATATCCAACAATGTGGGTGGTGATCAAATAAATTATTTTACCTATGTACAGTGGAATACTTGGTAAATGTTAAAGAATGATGTAGAAGAATATTTGATGAATTAAAATAGGGAAATATTCAGGCTATATGAAGTAAAACAGAATACAGAAGAATACTATAATCCCATCATATAGGAATCTATATGCATAAAAAAAAGTATGGGAGGATACACAAGTACGCAAATCCAAATGTTAAGAATAGCAATCTCTAGATGGTGGAATTATGGATGATCTTTATGTTCTCCTTTTATTTCTTTATTTTCTCCATTAATAAAATGGAATGTGTGATTTAAAAAACAAAAACTCAGAAAAATCCAGACAAGCTTGAAAAAGTTAACCTAGATGATTTTGAGCCATGTATTCCATTTGAAAACCTGTTTATCTAACTGTAACTTTGCTTCCCTTGTCCAGGGTGACACATCTGGAGACTACAGGAAAGTCTTGCTCATTCTCTGTGGAGGAGATGATTAAAATAAAATCCAGGAAAGATAAGAAGATTACCAAAAATTTGATTTTTTTATTTTTTAAATTTCTTCACTGCTATTAGCATTACCTCAGAATGCTTATTTCCAAATTAAAACGCCCACAGGTGCCTCCTTGGCCAGAGACTGTCTGTATTATTATTCATCTGTAATTACTCATTATGATGCTTTAAAGCTGTGCTTGCATTTCATTCAAAGCTTATAAAACCTAAAAGGAGATTTAAAATTAGAAATAATAACATACTCCATATTTTTAACAGATCTCTTCCTCATTTGTGTTTCACAGAAATTAAAATATGTTAAATTATTTCATGTTTTCTTTTTGGTGAAAAACTATTGAAATGGAAGACTTGAAGACTTCTACAATCACTCTTCTTCCCCACTTCTCATTTTAGAGAGACTAGTAATTTTTTTATTTGAAATTGTGAGCATGTTAATAAGAATATCTGTCCAATTTGCTGTTTCATATACTCATAGTTTAAAAGCATCCACAAATGTCCTTTGTTGAAGTTTTGTTGATAGCATTAGTTGGTCTTTACTAGGCTTGGTATGAGATACTTCCTCTATCACATTTGATTAAGATCACTTACTCTCTCCAGGTTGAAGTACACCAAAATCACCAACTTGTCTGAATAAATGAAATTCTAACTGTGGTTACACAGATCATGTATGTCTGGTTACCAGATGTAAGTGCTGAACATTCCACATTATGGTTAATGTCATAATCCAACTTGAAGATGAATGAGAAAAAATTAAGTGTTAAGCTAGGTGTTCTGGTAATGTTGTAAGGCTTTGAATTTCACTTAAAGGAAATTTTTTGTGCTAAAAATAATTTTTTAAGTTACTTTGGATTTTGTTGAGTTGTAGTAATTTACATTTGTACTGTGCCTTTTAACTCTAGAATCATTCTGAAGGTGTATTTGGATTTAATTCAAAAGTTCAGTTTGTATACAACATGGAAAAATAATTTTAATAAAACATGGTGTCTTTAAAATGAGGTATATTCTTTCTCTGACTTTTTCACTTGTGAGTTTTTTCATCCTGAACCCTGAAAGGAAGAGGTATGTCTGAAGGACTTATGTTACTCAGTTTCTATTAGAAACTACAACATTAAGAAAAAATAACATATTTAGTCTTATGTGCACCTGCTGCTGTAAAACTAATATTCACATATACCAAGTGATATCACTACCTTAATGATACAAAATAACGTTTATTCTTTGAACATGAGTGATGCTCTTTGTTCTACTAAGTAGAACATTTATATTAAATGTTTGTCTTCTTTGTTCATTTTATAATACCTTGTTATTTTGATGGGTGAAATATAAGAATGGTTTTTGTTTGTTTCTACTTGCCTATTGTAAGTGTTCAAGCTATTAATGAAAGCTAGTTATGTGAATACTTAGTCATTCCAGTTAATTGCAGGAAATAGTACTGCTGCTTCCATACCTATCCAGAAAGTACTAAATTTCCAAATGAACTTTATTTAGCTTTGGAAGCATCAAAAATTTCTGGTAGTTTTCTTCTAAATTATATATGTCAAAATTTTAAGACAACTGGAAGCTTTCTAGAGGGCAGGATACAGCCACCCTGGAGGAATGTTTGTTTGTTAATATTGAATGAGCATCAGGTTGGAATATAATTATGTAGCAACTGTGTTTTTCCTCTCCTACTGTCCATTTACATTATTCATTGGGCCTCGTTCTCCTGTCTTTAGATGAAAATTCAGATAAGAGGATAGAGTCATGACTTTTCTGGTCACTCTTAGGTTATAAAAAATCCTACCGTGCAGTCTTTTAAGGTCATAAAACAATGTCATTTTGGTCATTAATATGTCCAGTCAAAATTCCAAACAATTTGTAGTTGAGGCTTCTTCTCTCATTCAGCTCTTGTCTCTTGCTATTAGGAAGCTGGCTTTTGGGGAGGGGAATATGATAGGCTTTCCTCTTTCTTCACTTAGGCTTTCTTCCATACCCTACCCTCAGCCCCCAGCCTAGCCTGGGTTGCAGGAGGAGGAGGCTAGAGAATAAAGAGAAGTTGCAAAGTTCTTAACTGGCTGTCAGTGCCGGGGTAGTAGATGATCAGCACTGTGTGACGTTGGCAGATGTTTAAAGCTGATTCTTGTGAGCATTCTCCTGGGGTATTTTATCAACCCACCAGGGAAGAACTCATCTTCGGTTCCTTTGGCAAGGCAAATGCAGTTCTTTTTCAGCCCCTAGGAATTTGATGGTAACTTCGGGTTCTCTGTGCTGAAGTCCTTCCACCCGGGGCCTCTTGCACAAGCTCCAAGATGATCCTATGCTGGATGTCTTGTCTTTTCTTTTTTCCTTATGCTGGATGTGTTATGGTGGCCTACACTTGGTTCATAGTAAACACTTGCACATCCTTTGTGCTGACAAATTGTAGGCATGCAGGCTGATTCCCCTGTAGTCATCATTCTCTGCTCCTCTCCTACTCCTCCCCCTAAACTGCCTCAGCTAGCCTCTCAGTTCAAGTTTTACAGGGTGTCAGACACCAACCTTAGTCCACTGGGCACCCAAACTACATATACTGCTGATGGTAGTATAAATTAGTGCAATCATTTCAGAGAGCAATTTGACAATAGTTAAAATTGAAAGTTCCCAGCAAATTTAGCTTCTGGGAATCTATTTGACAAATCTCTTGCACATGGTGTTCATTGCTACTCTGCTGGAGCATTAAAGTAGAAACAACCTAACTCCCTCAGGGGGAAGGATAAATCATGGGTTAGTCACACAGCGGGCAGTGAAAATTAACTAGAAATTTGTCAATTGGATAAGTTTCAAAAGTATAATTTTGAGAGAGGAGAAAGGTGCAGAATGATAGGTAGAGTAGAATTCCATTTAATTACATGTCTAAGCATGCAAAAAATATATATATTGCTAACAGGTGTAAGAACAAGCATCAGAATAATGACCATTCTCAGGATAGACAGATTGAGGAGATGGAGCTTCTACCTATCTCTTATTCTATTTAAAAGAATGAATCAAAGTATAATAAATTGGCTTTTATTAAAATTTATTATCATAGTTGTGGGTCCATATATTACTAACTCATTAAGTATTTCACTGAAAATACTGCATTAGAAGTATTTTCATTATAAACATTTTATTTAAGAAGTAGCAATAGAGCGTCAGAAAGTGAAAGCTGATTGTCCGGAGTCCATAGCAAGGGCTGCATACTTTAGGCAGAGACACCTGTAGATACTTGTAAATTTTGTTCCGTCTTCCAGAAGGCATTTTAAGCCCTGGCAGTCCCAATACAGGCCCTATCACACGTCCCATCGTTGCTGGGTGCAAATGAGAGGCATGCAGGGAACGTCTGCCATAATCCACTAGGAAAGCGGAGAGTTGATACTTGAGAAACCCAAGGCCCCAGCAAAGCTCCACATTCTAGGTCTTCTTTCCCCGTAAAGCCATGCCCCACTTCCGCAGGTCGTAAACCCAGCACGTGGTGACTCCTAGGAAGAGCTCAAAGAACATTTTCTTTGGCCCTTATCCTAGCACAGGGCCGGGTAGACATCTGGAGCTCAAGAAACCTTTGCAGATAGAATGAATGAGCTGCAATTCCCGGTCTAGTAACCACAAAGGGGTGTATGAAATAATCTTAAAAGCTAGGTGACCTCCGAATTTAGGCTGGTATGAGATTCAGACCGACCGCAGGGTGTAAAGCACCGGTCGGACCCGGCGCGTCGCCCGCGCCCCTCATCCCTTTCTGCGCAGGCTCCACCCGCGACGCACACCCACTTTTCCCCGCCTTTTCCGGAGGCTCGCCGTGCACATGCGCGCGCTGGTATTCGCTTTGTTGCGAAAGCGAGGGGGTAAGGTCCTGTCGTCCGGACGCGCCGCGCGGTACACGCGGCGGGCGGGGCGGAGGATGGAGGCAGTAGCGTCCGCTGCAACGGTTGGGGCTGCGCGTGAGAAGGTGGCCGTGTAGGCATCCGGGCTAGTTCTCGGAGACCGGAGGCGGCGGCCGGGCCATGGCGGGAGACCGGGTCCGCTGGGCTCCCTGAGGTGCGCTCCCTGAAATCTCGGGGAGCCGTCGCCCATGGGCTCGCTGAGCAGCCGAGTGCTGCGCCACCAGGGGCGAGCCCGAGCCCAGCCAGAGCCGGGTTCGGTGGCGGGGGGCTCGGCCCGGAGGGTAGAGACTGGCGACGTGGCCGGCCACGGCTTCTATTACTGCCCAGGCAGCCACAAGCGTAAGCGGAACAGCGGGGCCCTCTGCTACTGTCACCCCGACTCCGAGACAGACGAAGAGGAAGAGGAAGGGGATGAGCAGCAGCGACTTCTCAACACCCCTCGAAGGTACGTAGCGGGGACCCGGCCACACCTGTTGGGTGGCTCCTGCGGCCCGGCCAGGTGGAGAGCCAGGCGCCCGGTGTGCTTGGGGGCTGCGGCGCTCTCCCAGGCTGTGAGGAGCAGACGTGTCCTTGACAGGGTAAATGTTGAGAGCCAGCCTGATGCAGGTCGGGTGGGGTGCGCCTTGGGAGACGCCTGGTGCTCTGGGTTAAAAACCACAGACGCTGCCAGGGTGATGTTTTAGACCCAAGATGAGACAGAAACGCCAAGCCGAAGCTTGCGCCTTATTAAACCTTAGACACGGCCGACTGACTGGTCTTCCGTAATACACCTTTGCCCTCTCTGAGTGGGTGACACAGTAAGTTGTTTTCATCCGGTTGCCTTAAATAGTACGAACACGTAAGTTTAGTCTCTGAGATGGGCACTCCTGTTGTCTTCCACTCTGTAGGGGAAGTGATTACATACATTCTCCTTAACTGTAAAGGTGAAGTTTGTGAATAGTGTGTATATCCGAGGACTGTCCCGAAAAATCCAGCCATATATACCTAGTTTTCATATTACATGGCTGGATATTTTCCGGACAGACCTGGTATATACTCTTTATTAGGAACAGTCTTGCAAAATCTCTAGTACAAGCTTGTCCAACCTGCTGCCTGCAGGCCGTATGGGGCCCAGGACGGCTTTGAATGCCGCCCAACACAAATTCATAAACTTTATTAAAACATTATGAAAGTTATGCACGGACCTTTTCAAAGCTCATCAGCTATGGTTAGTGCTAGTGTATTTTATGTGTGGCCCACGGAGGCCAAAAGGTTGGGCACCCTTGCTCTGGTACTTGAACATTTTAATGGATATGTGCTGCCACCTGCTTATTAACCTTTTTTTTGAAGAGTTGAAAACCAGGATCTTTACTTGTGAACTAGAATGTAGTTTATAAGTAGAATGTGTGTTTACATCATTTGGTTGCTCTGTTTTTAAAGGTCATCAGTGGGGTCACTCACAAATGTAATTTTTTTAATGAAATTTTTAAAAAATTCAAAAATATTTTGCTATACAAGCGTTTATATTGTAAAAGAAAAGTATTGTAGAAACTTATGTTAATAGTTTGATTTTTAAATTCTTTCATACAGTATGACATAAGAATGCTTGTGTTGATTTACAAAAATGGACCCTCCTCCCCACAATCAGATTGTTGCATAACCTTTTTGGAGAGTCAGCGAAGTGTAGTGTTAACAGCTCAGATTCTGAGTTCTAATCTGTATTTTGCGCATGATAGCCTTACTTCCTTATAAGTAAAATGGAGATACTAATACTTGCCTTATAGGATTTAACAAATATTAGAATGCATGTAATGCACAGTGCCTGGTATAGAAGCACTCAGTAAATATGTGTCTCCTTGATGAATTGGCTCCCCGTAATCATTACAAAATGTCTCTCTTTGTCTCTGGTAATATAGCCACTACCATTTTCTTCTGGTAAGTGTTTTAAAGGTATATCTCTTTCCCATCCTTTCCCTTTTTACTTGTGTCTTTATATTTAAAGTAAGTATCTTGTAGTCAGCAAAAATTGGGTTTTTGTTTTCTTTAAATCCAATCGGATAATCTCTGCATTTTAATTAGTATTTAGGCCACTTATATTTAAAATGTCATTATTGAAATGTTTATGGTAGGGTCCATTTGAAAAGAGAGAAATCTGATTTAAACAAGAAAAAATAATTATTCTTAGTAACTAACCAGAAATTAACTACTGAAGGTAAACCACTAAGGTAAAAAGATCTCTAAAAAAAATACAGGAATAGAGAATATAAGAAGAAGTCATTACCTCTAGGGCTGAGACAGAATACCCAGGGAAGGAACAGATTTGGAATAGGGCCAAGCTGAGATTCAGGTTTTGCTTGAGGTATGGCTGTAGCCCATTGGATGGTGGAGAAGTTTGCTGAGATGTAGTAGGCTGTGACTGGCAAGCCAGAAACTGTTCACTAGGATGCCGACAGAACTTGCTTGGAGGCTGGCTGTCTTACAAAGCTGAAAATATTTACTGTCTAGAGTGGACCAAGCTTGTCCAACCTGTGCATGCAGCCCAGGATGGCTTCGAATGTGGCCCAAACAAATGCATAAACTTGAAAATATGACGAGGTTTTTTTTTTTTTTTTAGCTCATCAGCTTTTGTTAGTGTTTAGTTTATTTTATGTGTGGCCCAAGACAATTTTTCTCTCAGTGTGGTCCAGGGAAGCCGAAGATTGGACACCCCAGCCTAGACGTTTACAGAAAAGGTTTGCCAACCTCTGGACTAGATGAGTGGACTAAAATGGAAAGTCTTTAAAGCAAACATGTATCAGAAAATGCACTTCAAAATTTAGTATGTGTTATATCAGTGGAAGATGCTTGGCTTATTTTGCCGAGCATGGATGAAGGTTGAAGAAAACATTAAGACCTAGAATTTTGGTACTAATACACTTCCTGAGGTTGTCTGGTGTGCTGACCCACTTCAACCAACGACTCCTTGAAAAGCTTTGGCTTCCAGAACCACCTTCCACCTCATACCTTTTGTCTGAATGTTTTACTTTACAGTAATGTGACTGTTAAAACTCGACTGTTCTGCAACCAGATCTTGAGTGCTTTGTCCCTAGATTGTCTCTCAAAATTGAAATCTAGCAAACAGTATCTATTGTAACTATGTTAAAATTGTCCACTGCAGAATCAAGTAGTGTGGTAGGACTATAAATCATAGTTTATGGGCTCAATGTTACACTTTCTTGTTTTTCTAACCTTAGAGTTAAATCAGATCTTTTTCTTATGTTTTATCAAGTTAGGCCCTGTTATCTTATTGCGATAATGCCTTTTTTTATTGCTTTTTTTTTTTTCCTAGAGTTTCTAATTGCCTATCTCCCCATCCCTTTGTTGACAAAAGAATAATATTCCTTTATCATATCTTCAGGGCTTGTTTTTTGTTTTTTTAATCTTTCCAAACACATCTGCATGGACCCTTCCTCTAAACCCAAGGCCTCCTTCCTGGATCCATCCTCCTTTTCCAATCTGGATCCATTGCTCTTCCTGAGACTCATTGTTTTCTATAGCCTATGTCTTTTTCTTTCTCACTCATTTTAGGGAACTGCATTCTCAAGTATTTTCTTAAAGGGTGTAAAAGGAGGTAATTTGTGCTTATTTAAATGTAAATTTAGTCTCACTTCATTCTTTAACTGGGTATGAAAATTTAA
Source organism: Lyroderma lyra (assembly GCA_004026885.1). Classification (NCBI taxonomy): domain Eukaryota; kingdom Metazoa; phylum Chordata; class Mammalia; order Chiroptera; family Megadermatidae; genus Lyroderma; species Lyroderma lyra. The sequence goes on along the minus strand of PVJL010000469.1, from coordinate 66,964 downwards.
TTTAAAATAATATCTCATGTTTTCAATGATATTACTTCATTGTCTTCCATCCCACAATATTGTTGAGAAATACATGCTGGTCTAATTCTCTCTCTCTCTGTCTTTATTTTTTTTTAAATTCTCTTTTAAGGTGACCTCTTTTTTTTTTCTCTGTGGAACTTTTGGAATTTTTTTCTTTGCTATTTTGGCATTTAACTATAATGTGCTAAGTGATTTAACTATAATGTGCTAAGTGTGAGTATTTAATGACTTTGGTATTTGGTGTACCCTTACAATCTAGAGACTACTTTGGTTAGAAGAAACTTTGTTCCATTAATTTCTTCCATAATTTCCTTTCTCCTGTTATCTTTGTTTTCTCTTTCTTGGACTCCTCTTAATTTGATTTTGGATTTCTTGTATTGTACTTCTTTCTCTTTTCTTTTTTCCTTTCTAGGCCATTTTTTTGCTTTATGTTTGAGAAATTTCCTTAACTTTGTCATTCAGCCTTTCTTTTGGCTTTTTAATTTCAGCAATCATGCTTTTAGTGTCTGAGAGCTCTTGCTCTTTTTTTCTTGTTCTGAGTATTCCCTTATCAGCAACCTGTTATTTTATAAATGTAATATTCTCAGATTTCTAGATGTTTTAATAGAGTGTTTTTGTTTTGTTTTTAAGTTCTCTTTCCTGAATTATGTCTTTGATATCCCTAATTCTCCTCAGGTTTGGTGATCTTGGTTGTCTGCTTATATTTAAGAATGAACAACTGAGGGGTATGTGTGCGTGTAGTGTAGCTTTAATTGAGTAAATAGATCTATTTCTATTAAACCTCCCCTTTGAGTAGGAAGACTGACTGCTAAGTTGGGATGGGTTGGACATGCTTTGTTTTAGAGCTGAGATTCCCAAACCTTTTGTTTGTTTGTTTGTTTGTTTGTTTGTTTACAGTGCCCTCAATATTTCAGTAATTTTTTTTCATGGCATCTCTGGTTAGGTCCAAACAACTTAGTAGTAGATTGCATGGCATCTGAAGGATGTTGCTGTGGTTTCTTCAAATTTAAAATACTCTATTAATACATGCTTTACCCAGATTTGCGGTAGTGCTCCAGGTGCTATGACACACAGTTGGGGAACCATAATTTAGGGTAAATAGGTTGGGAGCTAACAGGCTACAGATTTCTTACACACGAGAATGAGGATCGCTTTGTCTGTGTACCAGCACCTACACTGAAGATTTAGACCTTCCTAATAGATTTTTTCCTATTTCTTTCTAGAAAAGCCTTAGTATCTTCATGCCGGAGTTGTTTGTACTTGTGTTCATAGGGTGGAGAAGGACATTAGGGGAACAGTTTTCTCCATTTTCTGCCTTACTTCCTACTTTTGCCTTTTTTTTTTTTTTTTTTTGAGACCTTATTCTCCCAACACACACACACACACACACACACACACACACACTCTCCCCCTCTCCCCCTCTCCCCCTCTCTCGGTCAGATAAACTTCAGCCTCCATCCTAGACCTTCATGATATATTTTGCACTGTGAGTTTCAGTGTTCTTTCCATTCCAGTTTATTTTCTAACTTCCAGATCCATAGAATTCTGTCATCAAGTCATTGATAAGCCCACCCTCACCTTTTTGCTGTTGTGGGCCTATTCTTTCTGTATTTTTAACTTTTTAATGTAAGTGCTATCAGGAATTGGAAACTACATTGTCTCATTTATTTCTCAAAGTAACCGAATGAAATGGATACTATTGATATCCTTGTTACATCTGGGGTAACTGAGCTGTGGTGAAGCTAGGACTCAAATCCAAGTTTGACCACCACCAAAGCATGTGCTATTTTTACGTCTATTGGAAAGAGATGTTAAATACACACTGGTCAAGACACCATCTGAAACAATTACTCTTTTTAAAAAGATGAAAATTTTTTAACTACTAGGAATGCTGTCAAGATTGGCCTGGAATGTAAAAGATACTGATCAGCCAGCCTCTAATTAGGGCTTTTCTTATTTATTGGACTATTTTAAGCAATGATGATAACACTTTAAAAAATTGTTCATTTAAATGAAATTTTACCCTAAAATCCAGGATGTTGACAGATATAATATGTGATGCTGCTCTGGTTGAAGTTAGTGGGAATGCCCAGCATTCACTCCTTGGTTGTCCCTGGCGGCCAATAAGACATTCTTCCATTGAGCGTAGTTTTGAAAACCTTTGATTTAAGACTGCAAATCAGTTGTCCAGTTGGAGGGGAGGCAGATAATCTAGTTTTTAGAATACTTTTGTGCCAAAATAAGATTAAATGTAAATTTAAAAATTACTTGGATGGGTGAAATTTTTACTCATGTTCTCCATTTTTTAGTTGCATTGTGGTATTACTGCAGTTGTATTGAAGTCCTCCATAGTGCTGATTTATAAATAAGGAAATAAGTAAAAATTACTCGGATTTATCTTAATTTATTGAATGGATAATTCACTTAGTTCAGAAGTGGAAAATTGCAAAACAATGTACAGTGAAAAGTCGCCCTCTTATGCTGCCCCCACCTATCCACTATTACCCTTCTTAGGAATAGAAACCCAGAGATAACCACTGTTATTAGTTTCTTATATATGCTTCCATATATGAGCAAATTTAAATATATAATATCCCTCTGTCCTTTTATACAAGTTGGCTCTATTTAATAGAAATTGAACAAAACGAGTATTTTGAGTTATATGCAAAATAAGTAAAACATTCAGTTTTACACATATGTAACAGTTGCATTTCTTTTCACAGAAAAAAATTAAAGAGTACATCCAAATATATTTATCAGACATTATTTTTGAATGGTGAAAATAGTGACATTAAGATTTGTGCTCTAGGAGAGGAGTGGAGCTTACACAAAATATATTTATGTCAAGTAAGTATTTTATTTTTCTATTTGAATAACCAAGGTAGTCATTTAGAAAACTCAGACTCTTTTTTAAATTAAATTAAATGGGGTGACATTGGTTAATAAGATTATATGAGTTTCAGGTACACAATATTATAATGCATCATTTGTCTATTGCATTGTATGTTCATCTCCCCAAGTTTAGTCGCCTTCCATCACTATATATTTGACCCCTTCTACCCTCTTTTACCTACACCCACCTCCCTTCCCCTCTGGTAATACCATACTGTTGTCTTTGTCAGTGAGTGAAAAAGCCTCAATGCATTTCACAGTGATCTTTTGCATGGGCAGTGGTTAAAGTCCTGTCATCTGATAAAAAGTCTTGTTTTAATTTAGAAATATGGCAAACATTGTTGGTGAAAACGTAGTTTGGTCTAGAAAACAGATTTTGAATTTTCAGTGTCATATCAGCCTAGCAGTAATTTTTTGTTATTACTTTAGTATGTAAAGTTACAGAAAAAAAATGTTTCACATTAAAGTTAAGATTGCTGAATTTGTTTATTTTGCATGTGATTTTTTTAAATTGGGTAAATTCAGGTGAAATATTGCTTTGTAGTTAAGGTTAAATGTGAATGGAAAGTTCTTGACACTTACTCTTCCTTCTCTCCTGGAAAATGAAGTTAAATTAAAGACAACACCAAAAAAGTCTAAGACTAAGTCATTTAGCTGATACACTGTTTTGATTTCTGTACTGAAAATACTACTGTCTGCCACCCATTTTAAAGATTCGAAACTTTCAAAAAGAAGGAAGTTTTCTAATGACTTAAATATTTTATTCATTTATTTTTTCATCAAATCTGTCTGTTCTTTCTTCAAATCATTGTTCTAGTACTGGAAATAGATCAGTGAACAATTCAGTTCTTATCCTGTGGAGCTTCTTTTTTCCCTCTCTTTTTCACCATTTAACAATAATTACTTGTAAAACAGCATAGTTTTAAGATTTTTCAGAAGAAATGTTTGAAAGAAATTTTTTCTCTTAACATTTTAATCGTATGTTTTTTATTAATTTTTTGGAACAGTTTTACTTTGCCTTAATGTATATAGCCTAGGGACTATATCAGAATATTGGTCTCAACTTGAGGACATGGTCCATATCTTTCTTTTTAATCTCAAAGAAGTTTTGTGAATTTAAGGATGAGAGTGCCTCCCTTAAGGATGTCTCTCTCAAGAGAAACTGGATTGATTATAGTGCAAGCCACGTGCTTAAAATAAGCCACTGAGAATAGAAGTAATGTGTTTTATTTATGCTATATTCATATTCACAGTGCCTTATATATACTAAATACTCAGTAAATTTTTAAAAATAAATCAGTTAATATTTGATCCATTCCAAAATAATTCTAGGGGGTTCCCTGGTGGTGTAATGACTGGACTTCAGCACTCTCAATGCTGTGGCCTGAATTCGATTCCCAGCCAGGGAGGGAACCACCAAAAAAAAAAAAAAAAAAAAAAAAGACAAAATAATTCTAATTATGAGAGGTACTATCTAGAAAGTAACTAAATACTTCATCCATTCAGGTACCTTTTTAAGAATTCCGGTCCATTCTGGAATTTTCTGAATGGATAAAACTAAACTTTGGATTTTTTTTCTAATTTCTTGGGGATCATCCTATTCGTGTTGACTTGGAACTGGTCTGGACCCATTACAGCCACTGAGGTACAGGAAGAATTTAAGTTTGAGGGCAGTTAGTCTATTCTCTTCCTCAGTACATTTTCATATATTCAATCTTGTGTGTTTTCATATGTTTACATATACAATGTAATTTCTAAGTTTGAATTTATAATATTGAGAAGGAAAACATACATTTATTAGTTAGGGAGAGGAGAAAGGGGAAGGGATGGGAGAGGAGGGGGGGAAGCTAAATATAAGGTGATGGAAAGAGAAGTCACATTAGGTGGTGAACTTATTATACAACAAGCTGACAATGCACTGTAGAATTGTATGCCTGAAACCTATGTAATCCTTGCTAACAGATGTCACCCCAATAGGTCTAACAATAAAAATGAATTAAAAAAAATTGTTTTAACTAAAGGAAAAGCTAATGAGGTTCAAATAGTAATATAGGAATTCAGTTCAAATAGTGATAAGAGAATGTGGTTTAGTTTCCATGAAATTAGTACTAAACTGAAAATATTTGATGTACCTAAAAGTGTCCTTATCTCAGTTTCTTTTCTCCTATAGACATATTTGGCATTTCTTTTTCTCCTGAAATAATAAAATGGATTAGTTCCATAGAATAGTTGGCTTAAAATTAGAAATGGGGAAATAATTTTGAAGACACAGAAAATACTGGATAATTGTTTTTGTTTTTTTGTTTGTTTTTTTAAGTCTGGCTACTTTTCTAGTATGTTCAGTGGTTCCTGGAAAGAATCCAGCATGAATATTATTGAACTGGAGATTCCTGACCAGAATATTGATGTAGAAGGTAACCACCACCGTAATAATTATTATTTATAAAAAAATCAATAAAAACATAACCTTTTTATTCTTTTGGTAGAAAATAAATATTTTCTTCTAACCTTGTAAGCTCCATTTACTACCCCCAAGGTGAGATTTCATTGATTTACTCTATAGTTTATCAGTTCTATTCTACCTGTCCCTTATCTTTTTAGTCATGTGGGCCATATCAGTCTGTTTACTTATATTTGTAAGTATATCTGCATGGGATATAGAGGGTGTAAGGTGAAGGAAGGCAAAGTATGACTGTTTATTTTTAATTACATAGAAAATCTGGTAAATAATATTCATTGATTATTCCCTATATAGGAAGACCTTTTCTGGGAACAGTAGGGCACAACTCAGATAATCAATATTGATTTAGAGCTATAAGGTTCTTAGATAAAGAAGCTGGAGCCTAGATCAGACTACAGTTCTAATTGATATTCCAGTGCTGCTTTTTGCTCCCTCTTTGGTAGTCCAAGTGGAAGTACCAAGTACTCACCACATAGGTAAAAAGAAGAGTTAAGAATATTAATAAAGCAAATCATGTGGGAGGGATAGAGATGAGTATAGCAAAGAGAAGAGGATTAACAGCTTAGATAGCTGTGTTGGCTGGGTGAGAGTGTGACATGGACAAGACCATGAGCTATTTCACACTCCCTAGGGGTGAAGCACTAAAAGCATCAGGGTTAAGATTATCATTATGTCTGTGTACTTGTACTTAATGATTGGTCTACTCAGGGTATCATTATAAAACTTTTTCAAGAACTTCTGACCACTAACTAATGTCAAGATTAGATGTAGAAGAATCTAACTCAATATGGTAAAATAAATGGAAATTTATAACAATATTATATTGGCATTGTCAGTAACCATTACTAGCATTTTAATTAGTGATACTTCTCTTATTCTTTTAAATACATATTAGATTTACACATATGTCCTAGCATGTGAAAATAGTCATTATTTCTGTAATACTCTTATGGATATATTATTTAATTCTACATATGTACTTTTGCTTTCAGCACTGCAGGTTGCATTTGGATCACTGTATCGAGATGATGTCTTAATAAAGCCTAGTCGAGTTATTGCCATTTTGGCAGCAGCTTGTATGCTACAGTTGGTAAGTATACACATTATTCAAAGAAAGGATCACAGTTGTATCTTTGTTTCAAAGTATATATTCCAAAAACAAAAATAAAGCTTAGCTTTTTACAATTTTTAAAATAAAAATGAAATGTATAAATATGCTATTTGTGATATGACTTAAAATGCTTAACCAAAAGTGTTTTATTATGACTGAAAGGGTCATGATGTTTATGTAAGATGAATGTAAGCAATTTCTGTGTAGCTATCTTAGAATGACTATAATGTGGAAAGAATTTACTTAGCTAAGTCCATTTAAAGATTTCTGTTCATTAATGACAATCTTGACTGTTACGAAGCAGATAGCTTATAATTACTAATTCATTTAGCTCATGGGTTCAAAAAACACCAAGTGCTTACTATGTATGCTTTTTCTTAATTATGGAATAATTGTGTATACACCATATACATGTATGTAATCTATTGGTAGAATGGCAGATTTGTTCATTCAACAGAAGTATATTGAACAATGTGCTAAACTAAGCGTAAAAATTCAAAGATAAATTAAGATAGAGTCCCCACCTTCAAGAATCTCACAATTTAATGAGTGTGAAGTTGAGGAAGGAGGGTTTATATGTAGATCCAAAGGTAAAGTAAGAGCTGTCCAATATTATGGGTCAGATAATAAACATCTACAGGATTTAGTGGGTGCACACAGCAGTCAGTTCAACCAGGTGGAGTCAGAGAAGGAAGTTGTATTTGAGATTGACTCTTGAAAACTGAAATTATATTTATTTTGTAAAGTAAGAGAGAGAAAGGAAGAGCATTTCAGACAGTAAACTAAGACCTGGAGATGTGAAACTGTGGAGGATTAGAGAATCTGAGTGTAACATGGCTCGAGCACAGAATATAATAAGGGTTAGAGAGAGGGAGGCAGAGGTCAGCCAGATTATGAAAGTTCTCTATACCTTTTAAGAAGTTTAGACTTTATATATAAGTACTTTTGGAAGATTTTAATCGGGAAAGACGAAGTTATGTTTTAGAAAGAATGCTTCAGGGACAATGTGAAGAATGAATTGAAGGAAAGATGAGTATAAAAACCCATTGGAATAATCCAAATGTGGATCTAAAGTAAGGTCATATCAACAAGAATGTGGAGGAAATTCTTGAATACCAGAGAAGATAAACAGGGATAATCCAACTTTACTTGGTGACAGATGAGATGTTAATAGGAAAGGGGAGGAGTCTTGAATAACTTTCAGGTAAGTTTAAAACCCTAATGGAGTCAACATTTCATTTTGCTCTTTAAAAAAGTTAATAAAATTGCCTTTTATGTAGCATTTGTATACTGATTTATTTGAAGTATTAGTTAATAGCTTGCTAAATATACTTGGTTGAGGTCATTTGATTTTTAAAACGTTTTGATCCTTTCAATACTTATTTCCGCTAAGTAGATTTTATTTTCTAACTTTAGTGCTTTTTTGGTTTTGTTCTAAATCCACTTTCTGCATTATCTTTATGACTTACCTATTTAACTTAATAATATACTTGCATGAATATTTCAGACATTTGAGTAAAAAGTGACAGTATTCTTTCTATATACTGAATAAAGTTCATTTGAAATATACTATATAAACCTTTTAGATTAAAATTTCAGTGTAAGTTTAAAACAATAATGTATTCGATTTACGTGTATTAAACTTTAATAAACACTTTCTGATCATTAATAATTTACTTGCCTAGCCTGTCCCATGGTCAACTGACTATGTAAATAGATCTTGAAGGACCTGGCAAAACAGAATAATGCTTAAATTTGCAAAGGTTCCAGAGAGGCGAAGACTAGAAAAGAAAGAGAATAACCCTATTCATCTCTACCTTACTGCTTTTACCCACTCCCTTCCATTTTCAATTCCAAGTATTTAGTTGGATACTTGCTGGATTTTTTTCCAGTATTTTTACTGGACTTATAAAAAAACTTAGGCTTGCCGCACTTAATGAGTTTTCTTTCTTCTTTCTTTCTTTCTTCTTTTTTTTTTTTTTTTTTTTTTTTTTTTTTTTTTTTTTTTTTTTTTTTTTTTTTTTTTTTTTTTTTTTTTTTTTTTTTTTTTTTTACTTTTTAATATGTAAAAGCACATGTTCAGACCTAATTTTTCCCACATGAAATGGGCCTTTCCAGTGCTTATTTATATTTACAGGATGGTTTAATACAGCAATGTGGTGAAACAATGAAGGAAACAATTAATGTGAAAACTGTATGTGGCTATTACACATCAGCAGGGATCTATGGATTAGATTCTGTAAAGAAAAAGTGAGTTACCCTTTTTGTTTTTTCTCCCATCTCACTTTTAGGAATTTGGCTGCTTTGGTTTCTTAAGAGAATATATAGCTATAAGACAGAAAGAAAAGAAAAAATAGGTGAATAGAATTTTGTTATTAAAAAGTCCCCTTTTACATTTGGACTAATTAGTAAATTCCTCAAAGATGTTGTCTTTGTAAGTGACCTTGGATGGGTGGGTTATTCATGCTTATAAAAACTGTGTAGTCACTCTACAGTAGATTTTTCTATCAGATTCTTTCAAGTAGTAGGCATAACAGATATCAGTCATATCAGTGCAACTACCGATGATGCTTTTAACTCTTGAGAATTGCAGTATCAAATAATAAAGAAGGTAATGGAAGCATGTAAACATTTTCTTTAACCATTTAACACAAACTTGAAATAGCTTTTCTTAATTAGAAATGCTCTTGTTAATATAAAGGGAATAGTCCCTTTAATAACTGCTGACAAAAATAATACTAAATTTTCAGTTGTTAAATTTTAAAAATTGAGCATGTCCTAGCAAGTCTAAAATTCTGTTTTTATTTTAACTGTCCTAGTTAATCATAAATATATGATATGTAATGTAATAATTTCATTTTTTAATTTCAGGTGCCTTGAATGGCTTCTAAACAATTTGATGACGCACCAGAATGTTGAACTTTTTAAAGAACTGAGGTATTTGAATTTTTAAATAACTTTATAATCATTTTAAAATAGTTTTTCATTTGTTAAACTATGCAAAGTATTTTTTATGAAACAAAAATTTATTACATATGAAAGTGAATAATTTAATTAAATATGTCTTGACTGTATCCATAAAGAAGTGCTACACAAATTTCATTTTGTAAATAATATACTGTATATTATGTTGACTGTTTAAACCAATTTTAATAGAAAAATTCATTGCTTCTATAAAATTATAGAAAAGTCTTAAGCGTTGCCTCACTTTTTGCTAGGCTCTTAGAGAATCTAAAAGTTTATTTTAAAAACCATTTTTACCATTGAAAAGTTAAGTTTGAAGAAACTCTTGTAAACTTTTTGATAGGCCTAATGAAATTAAATTCACAGTTAGGTTGGCCTTTTAAATTAAATCTGCTTACTATTCCTACCTTCCTTCCTTCCTTTCTTCTGCAATTAACTTCCAGAATGTCTATTACGTATAAAGGTACTCTATTAGGGGCTGTGAAGGATTCAGAGATGATTATATCATGGTCTGCCCTCAAGGAGCTTATTTGTAGTAATGAGGGAATCTGAGAAATTCAGAGTAGGAATGTTTTAGAGGCCAATAGGCTTTACAGTCATTTTCAAACTTGATTTTTCTTGACAGTGGTGCTTCTCAGACAAGGGTACAAATGTTCCTAGTATGTGATACTCTGATGGAAATGTACAAAGACAAAGACTTTATGTTTCATAACTTCCTGGAATGTCAGTTTTACGGATTAGGGGGTAGGGGATGGGGCAGTGTCGGGGACAAAGAGAGAGTTAAACACTTAATGTTTAAGTATATTATGAAATAGAGAAAATTCAAAATTTTTTGAACTTTTAAGGTAAAATACAAAAATGAATAGAAATGTTATTTTTATGGCTAAACCACCTCCTGGATTCCTGGGTCTTTTCCTTTTCTCTGCCCTTAATGGGTACTTTGGTAGGAAAGTTTGAGAAGCATTTTTCTACCAGAAAAATCATCACCTAGTGATATCTTGGCATAAACATAGCTCTTTAGTGTATTTGGTTTGAAAATCATTAGAAACACTTTAATTTTTTTATAAATTCTTATTGAGCTTTTTCAAAAGGAAGATAGATCATAGTAGTCATCTTAAAAACCCAGATACTCTTCTGGCTTTTTCTGACTTAAAGGAAAGAAAGAAAAGGGGCAGGGGAGGAAAACAACTGGTCATACAGTTCTTATTCCAAATTTAACCTAACACATATTTCTTAATCATACTCTCTTTATTTTATTTATTTATGTTTTTGCGGCGGGGGGGTCCCTGGCTGGAAATCGAACCCCGGCCACAGCGTTGAGAGTGCCAAAGCCTAGCCACTACACCACCAGGGAACTCCGTCTTACTCTTTGGTAGTAATGAAAACATGTTTTATGACTAAGCAGTACCTTTAAGCCAAGAGTTTAAAGGTTACTTTAAAAATATAGCTGTTTTGATTAATTTTGACAAGTGTATTTTCTTTTTGTTTTTAACATTGAATGGGGAGGAAGGAAAAAATAAGGCTGCCACTTTCTCAGAGTATACTAAAAGTTCTTATTTTGGGACCTTGCTTTAACTTGATTAATTAGCAGATCAAAACTCTTTGTGTTCCAATTACTGCAAAAACAGATGGTTCACAACACACTATCTGAATGATTCTGTGTTCAGACAGCTTGTTTTCTGTCTAAGATTCTTTGTCTTGGGAGAAAAGACTGATGAAATTTTTAATTTCACATTTTCTTTTGATAAGAAAAAGTTTTTAATTCCACCAAGCTCTTTTAACCTGTACATGAAAATAAACTCACTGCCTCTGTTTTATTTTTTCTAGTATAAATGTCATGAAACAGCTCATTGGTTCCTCTAACTTATTTGTGATGCAAGTGGAGATGGATGTATACACAGCTCTTAAAAAGGTACTGACATAATATGATGTGTGTAAGGATATCACCTTAGTATTGACCATAAGTGAAAAGCTGGAAATAGCTAGTGTCCAGTGATAAGGGAATGGTTATAAATGTAAGAAAAGTAAAAGGAAATATGCCAAAATGTTACATAGTCTTTACATTTAGGTTTTTGGTATCATGATGAGTGATTTTAATATCATTCTTTATACTCTTCTGTCCTAAGAATACATTTATGTTTTATTCCCCTTTTTTTTTCAACAATAAACATGTTATTACTATGTTACTTATATAATCAGAAATGTTAAATGTTTTACAGCTGACTCTGGAACAACTCAGGGAGTTAGAGGCACCAAAACCATATCCGAGTCAAAAATTTGACTCCCCAAAAACTTTGCTAATAACTACTAATAGCCTACTGTTGACCAGACAGACACCTTACTGATAACATACACAGTTAACACACATTCTGTATGTTATATAAATTCTGTATTACAACAATAAAGTAAGCTAGAAGAAATCATAAGAAAAAATACATTTACAGTATTTATTGAAAAAAGTTCACGAGTTCCCTGTGGTGTGATAGCTAAGGCTTCGGCGCTGTCACCGCTGTGGCCTGGGTTTGATTCCCAGCCAGGGAACTACCCACATAACAAAAATAAAATTAAATACATACATACATACATAAATAAATACATTAAAAAAAAATGGTGAGAAAAGTTCACATATAAGTACACCTGCACAGTTCAAACCTATGTTGTTAAAGGGTCAGTTGTACCTGGTTTTCAGAAATGTTTTCAGGGTGAAAAAGGTGAAGGAATTAAGAAATACAAATTGGTAGTTACAAAATAGTCAAGAGAATGTAAAGTGCAGCATAGGGAATAAGTGAGTGAATAATACTTTAATAGGTACTGTATGTATAGTGCCAGATGAATACTAAACTAATCGAAGGGATCACTGTATAAATTATTTAAATATCGAGCCACTATGCTGTACATCTGAAACTAATATAAAATAATGAATGCCAAGTGTGATTGAAAAATAAGTAAAAGTTCTCAGAGTTGAACTTCAGTTGAATTAATAACTGATAAAATTTTCACACGTACTTTTTCTAGAAATGTTGAAATTCTTTTAAAAACTTCATTTGCACTTTAGGCATATTATATTTTATATTATCCTTTTGAAAGATTTCAACATTTTAAATGTAATTTTATTTTAACTTTCTGAAGAAACAAATTGGCTATTATTCCTTCTTTGTCATTTTTAATTTGCTTTTTAATTATTATTGTTCTGTAGATACTAAGATTTAGAATTCTTACTAACTGGCAGACTTGAAGCAGAACCCAAGTATTATCAGTCCTAATCCATGCTTTCCCACTGCATAATTTTACCTTTAATCACTTGTACTAACACAGTAGTGAAATCTGGGAATGAGACACCTTCTAGCAGCTCATTACATGTATTAATTCTTTTTATGTCCTATGAGGTAGACATATTATTATGCTCATTAAACGAAGAAATTAAAACCCAGAAAAATTAGATAATTTGCCTAACTGTTAAGTAGCAGAGTCAGGATTTAAAAGTCCATGCTTATTACTACTCTGCATACTGTCTCAACAGCAATAAGACAGTAAGAAACTCGTTTTTCCCTTAATTTCTTAGTTTTATAGCCTCACATAGTATGTGGTGAAATTAGGTTAATTGGAAAGTAGAATAAACTAGTATAAAATGAGTAAAATTGCTAATGTAATATGTATTAAACCTGTACCTTTTTAATAGTGTAACTACAGTGTATTTGAGACCATAAATACTTTTTTTTTTTTTTGCTTTTCAATTTTTAAATTTTTATTTATTTATTTATTTTAATTGTTAAACTTATTGGGGTGACATTTTTTAGCAAGAATTACATATGTTCCAGGTGTACAATTCTACAGTGCATTGTCAGCTTGTTGTGTAAGTTCACCACTTAGTGTGAGTTCTCTTTCTATCACCTTATATTTAGTTCTACCCCCTCCTCTTCCACCCCTTCCCCCATCCCCTCCCTACTTGTCCCCAAATAAACATTAAACTATTGATTGTATCCCTAGGTTTTTTGTTTGTTTGTTCATTTTTTCTTTGTTGCTTTGGGACCATAAATACTTTCAAGGATTATTACACACCTAATAAATAAATAAATATGTCAGGTAATAGTTCCATTTCTTTCAATTGCTTTTAATGAAAATTAATTGTTTTAGATACTATGTTTTAAGGTGGAAGCAGTTTGAAAATGTAAAATCATAATATGGTAAACTCTTGTAATTTTTTTTCTTATTTATTTTTTTAACCTAGTGGATGTTCCTTCAACTTGTGCCTTCTTGGAATGGATCTTTAAAACAGCTTTTGACTGAAACAGATGTCTGGTTTTCTAAGAAGAAAAAAGGTATGCTTGAAATTTTTATTGAGAGCTTGTTTTGTTTTGTGTTTTTTAATTGGAATTTATTAAAATCAGGCTCTGACTTACTTATAGACCTAGAAAATTTTAGAGCTGGAGAGCACCTGAGCAATTATCTAATTCAGCCCTTCATTTACACTAAGAAAATTTGAGGCTGGATAAGAAAAATGCCTTGCTTAGCATTAACTGAATTATTATTCATTGATTTAATACCATATTTTGATCCCCCAAATTATTATTTTTCCCATTTTATCACCAGCAGGTCTTGATGATAGCATTTGGTTTTTGTTAGACCACACTGAATTTTCCCTAACAAATCAAACCCTGTGTTTCAGGCAGCAGTTCTTAACATGGAGGGGCCTAGGGTCAGGCTTTGGTGTGTCACTACCACCCAAAAGTGGATACAAGATTTTATATGTCTGTGTGTGTTGCATTTGGGGGAGGCATGGAAAGTTTCCATACCTTTCATGAGATTCACAGGGGAGCCTGATCTAAAATTGGTTAAGATCAACTGCCATAATGTCTTTCTTATCTAGGCAGAGGTGAAAATGTGCAATATTTTTATTTTTTTTACTTGCTAAAACTGATAACAGAAAAATTTTTATAATGGCCCTCAAGTACAAGGAAGTGGATAAATCATAATCCTTAGCTTATAATTTTCTTAGTTGACTATCATTTTTGGTCCTTGGATGGCCATCTTTTTTGTTTATTTTTAATAACATATTGAACCTCCAGAAAGTAATCTTCAAGTACTAGAACACAAATAACTTCAGTCTACTTGTGTACTTCTTTCCTATTGTGTCCCTCTGACTTTCCCTAACCATTGTCTTGAATTTTGTATTTTCCTTGTTTAAAAAAAATATTATTGCTTTACACATGTACGTCTTAACATACATAATAAAGTGGTGTGCTGATAAATTGGCTCTCTGAAAAAAAACAATCCCTGTTTTGTAGCACTTCTAAAAATGTCTATTTTACAAATTCTCCCAATGTGATTGATTTCAAGCTACCAACATGATACCACTGAATGCAGAGTTGGGAAGAAATGCATACCATCAGCTTCTGTGAGAGTTCTAGCCAGCTCCACAACACCTCGGACAATCACCATTTTGTTTCAGTTGTTATTGAACTATTTCATATTTCATTTCTTTAAGATAAAAAGATTGAACAGCTCTTTATATGTTTATTGGCCATATATTTCCTCTCTGTAAAATGTCTGTTCAGGTCATTTTCCTATTTTAATATTGTATCTAGTCTTAATGATTTGTAGGCATTCTTTATATAGTCTTTGTAACCAATCCTTTGACACAAATATGTGTTGCACTTCCAATTTATAGGTTATCTTTTTTTACTTTCTTAAAGCTGTCTTTTAATGAATAGAAGTTTTAAATTTCGTGTTCCTTTTGTCTTATTTAAATAACTTTTGTAGAATTATTTTATGTAGTGAGATTTCCTAGCTTAGAGCCAGATAAATTATTTTTCTATCAACCTCATGAATCAAAATGTATAAAGGACCATACCAATAAAATCTAACTTGATTTACTTAAAGAACAAAATGCCAAACTTATATCTTAAATTATGCTTAGTGCTACATTATGGTAATAAAAGAGGAGTGAGAGAAATTAGGGATCAGAGGACAAAATTTATATATAAACAGAAGGAGACAGAAAAACTGAAAGAGATAAAAGGGAGTGGGAAAGCTACAAAGGCAAAGAGACTCAATAGAAATGGTAGATGCTAGGTAAATGTTTACACAAACTTATGCTTATTTGAGCTCCATGTGGATTGATTAACCACGCAGTCCATTAAGAGAGAATTTATTCTGTAGCCTGAGTGGCAGAAACCAGAAGCAGCAGCTGTGGTTCACTTTGAGTTTTCTCACTTGAGACTCTCCATCCCAGCCTCAGTGGTGTAACAGTATACAATTGAAGATAACTTTTCAGGGAGACATTTGTTACATAAAGCAAAATATATGTCTAATGCTTTTGTTTTTCAGTGAGGACTTTTGAGGTCAATTCACACAATCTTAAAATTATAAACATGGTAAATACTTAGGAAATAGGACAGAAAAATCACATGTGGTCCCCTCACCTATTATATTTTGGTATATTCCTCTTAAGTTTTCTTAATCATTTGACTTTTTGTATGTACTCTTAGATCAGGACCACAAGAAACAATAGAAATTTAGAAATTTTTTTTTGCAATTATATGTATAGATTCCTATTGAATTTGACAGATGCGATTAGTATGGCCACATTTTGGTCAACTAGAATCTTTAAAATATATTTTTTAATTCCATAAATTCTTGCAAAAGTAAATGAGCCAATCTCATCTATGCCCTTGAAGAAAAGGCTTCATGGGCTAATTACCAGATTTCTATCAGGTAATCTAAAATTAGATTTTTATAACTTGTTCATGTGATGGAGCACCTGTAAGAACATAATGGTATTCTTAGTACACCTCATGAAATTAGCACATTTAATTCAACATATGAACCAGAATTAATGTTGTCATTACAAAAAAGATAAATGTAAATCCACAGTTACATGCCTTTATATAATAAAATTAACTATTAACTTTTTAAATGAGTTTACTGCTTTCTTGTTTGCTTTGTTTGACTCTAGGGAGGTACCAAAGGAATATAAAAAATGTTTGGGATAAAAATTTGAAAATTGTGGAAATTCTTTTCATTAACTTGACTGTCTTTTTGCAGTTTTTCAGAAAAAAATTATTTCAGTGGGCAACACCTCTTTTCTGGTTCACAGCAAACCTGTGTTCCCTGTGAAGTATAGTTTGAGACACAATAGTCTACATCAAAACTCTCAACTTTTTTTTCTATCCCTAATATCAACAGGGCTGAGTATGCTCCTATGGGTAGACCTTGTTTAATAGAAAACAGACTAGGGCTTATGCACGAAGCCCTGTTTGATAGCATTAACTCTAGACCTTTCCTTCCTGCTCTGAAAGCACATTGGAATGCAACTGAGAGTAAGTATCTATTTCTAGAAATAACCTTAAATTCTCCCTAAAAGAAAAATTTATATACTTCTTAAACTTGAATTATTTTAATAATAAATACTACCCATGTGTTACAAATCCATGTCTACAATGTCTTTGTATCTTCTTTTGTATTTTAATAGAGAATTAATAAATTAACTAGTGTTCATCATATGTAGCTAAAGTGTAAGTTAGAAGAATCCCTAGAGATATTCCATGTCCTTTGTATCTTGCAAAGACCCTTGAGTGAAGCATTTGGGTTCTTGAGTTCCACTGGAGTGTTCATAGCCATGGAGAGGGTATTCTGAAGAGACAGCACAAGCATTCCTTCCTACCTTGCTGCTCTGTAAGCTCCAAACCCCAAAAAGGTGTATAACTGAATTGTACCAAAGGTCTACTTAGGACCAAAGTTAATTTCCTGGGGCCTTTTTCTGTTTCTCTCAAAAGTTTTTACCCACACACCTTACGTTTATAAAATCTTGGAAAACTTTGAAACTAGCTTGTTTGTATTCTAATAGATGTGTGTGTCCCCATCCATAAAACCATGTAAGAATAAATTAAATTAATAGATTTGAAAAAGAGTGGCTATTTAATTTAAACTGTTCTTTATAGATCTTGAAGGTATGACCTTCCTTGAAACTGAGCAAGGAAAACCATTTGTGTCAGTATTCAGACATTTAAGGTTACAGTACATTATCAGTGATTTGGCCTCTGCAAGAATTATTGAACAGGATTCTCTGGTACCTTCAGGTAAGAGAACATGATGAAATTATGATTTTAAGTAATATCTTTCTGATTATAATAGAATGTATATTATAGAAAATAATAATAGAAATTATCCTTAATCCTAAGAAGGTAGGTATACGTTTCTGTAATAAAGTTGAGTCATGTTATATAGGTAATTTTCTGTGTTTACATTTATGTATTTTGGGTATTTTCTCATATCATTAAATACTTTTTGCAGTATTTAAATGGCCATGTGAGTTTTCTGTAATATGGGTGTTCTTTACTTTCATTAACCAGTACACTATTTTGGACCACACTTAAAAATAACTATTATTATTTAAAGGTTGTAATTGTTTTTTTTTTGTTAATATACCTTAAATTTGCTTTTTTCTTTTTATTCTACTCTTTTTTTTTTTTTAATTCATTTTTATTGTTAGACTTATAGGGGTGACATCTGTTAGCAAGGATTACATAGGTTTCAGGCATACTATTCTACTCTTAAACCTTATGTCAAGGCAAATGTAATATCTTTGCCAACTTTAATTTAAATTTTTCTAAACAGTTACTGATGTAATTTTCTAAGTTAAACCTCTGGTGCTTATGTAAGATCCAGTTTAGTACTATATATACATATAAGCAATATAAAATAGCATTTTTGTTTGAAAATTTATTTGTAAATATTAGTAATTAGAGTTACTGATTTGTCTGAAAAATTGTAATTATTTTGACACCTCAATTTTTTTTTTTTTTTTTTTTAAATTTTACCATTTGCACTTCTCACTTAATGCCCAAATCAGTACACATTCTGTTCCATTTTACATCTTATTTTTCAGTCAGGTATTTGTTTCTGAAAAATTGTCATGCTGACATGTGTTTCTAGGTCATTGAGTTTTACTGTTCTTTTTTTTTTTTTTTTTAATTTATTGGGGTGATGTCGATTAGTAAAAATTACACAGGTCCCCGTTATACAATTCTACATTACATCTTCTATGTGTTGTGTTGTGTTGTGTTCATCATTAAGAGTCAGTTCTCTTTCCGTGACCATATATTTTTCCCTTCTCCTATACCCCTCCCCAGCTTATACTCAGGTAACTACTAAATTATTGACTGTTTCCATGAATTTGTTTCTTTGTTGTTTTTTATTCTATGTTAACAATCAAACTAAATTTCTCCATCCCTTTCCCTTGTTTTACCCCCTCTCTCATCCCTCCTCCCATCTTAAAGAAGTCCCTCCAGCATTCTCTGTAGTACTGGTTTGGTGGTGTGATGTATTTCTTTAACATTTCCTTATTTGAGAGGCTCTTTATCTGTCCTTCAGTTTTAAATGCTAGCCTTGCTGGATACATTGTTCTTGGCTGTAGATCCTTGGTTTTCATCACGTTGAACATTTTCTGCCAATCTCTTCTGACTTGTAAAGTTTCTGGTGAGAAATCAGCTGAGGGTCAAATGGGTGTCCCTTTATAAGTTAACTACTTGCATTTCTTTTGCTGTTTTTAGAATTTTCTCTTTTTCTTTAACTTTTGCCATTTTAATTATGATGTGTCTTGGTGTATACCTGTTAGGGATCATCTTGTTTGGAATTCTCTGTGCATCCTGGACTTGTATGTCTGTTTCCTTCGCCAGGTTAGGACAATTTTCAGTCATTATTTCTTCAAATAATTTCTTGATCCTTTGCTTTTCCTTTGTCCCTTCTGGCACCCCTATTATTCTGATATTATTACATTTGATTCTCAGTCCATACTCCCTTTTTTGGAAATAATTTTGTAATTTATTTGGCTGGGTGTTTTCTGCTGGCTTTTCCTGAAAATCACTGCTTTGTGCTTCTATTTTATCTAGTTTAGTGACTTTTATTTCATTCTTCATTTCAGTTAATGTAGTCATTACCTCTGTCTGGTCCTTTATATTGGTTTGTAAGTCTTCTTTGATGCTGGCTATCTTTCTGTGGAAATTATCATTCAGTTCCTTAAACATTTGTATAATGGTTGCTTTGAGCTCTGTTTCTGATGGGTCATCTGTCCTCATCTCTTTAATTTGAGCTCCTTTTCTCTGGTTTTCTTATTTTTGCAGCCTCTGGACCCTGCTGCAGTTTCTTTGGTGTTCACAGTGGATACTGGGTGGGCAGAGGTCTGTGGGAGAGGGGCATTTGTGGCTTTCTTTTCTTCCTGTGGCTCCAGAGGTTATGCAGGGAGTTTGAGTGTGGTCGCACCTTTCTGTTCTCAGTTTGTTCTGCATGCAGATTCTGCCCTGAGGTTTGGGGTCAGTCCTGTTTGCTAGTCTTTTAGATTGTCTTGGTTGTGGGCCAAGAAATGCATGCACATCCCTCTCTCCTTTTCCTTCCCACCAGAGCATTTGTGCTGTGGCTCCTTACCACCCAGCTGCTTCCCCTCCTATGGGAAACGATGTGAAGTCCAGATGCAGCCAAGTCTCTGTTCTTCCCTTTTATTTTTCCTTTGTTTAACCCTCTGTCCACCTACAGGTACCTTAATGCAATGAGTGGGTTTCTTAGTTGTGATTGTGCATTGTGTAGAAGATCCTTGGTTGAGGTATGGATGTTTTATTAGTTGTAATCTCCAGAGGAGTTTTTCAGAGGTCCCTCTCATGCCACCATTTTGTTGCCGGTCCTTGATACCTCACTTTTTAATACAGCTGTATGTTTATAGCTTTAAATTGTTCTTGTAATCTGCATATTTATTTAGAAAGGTACTAATTGAAGACAGAGTTAACTAACGCTCTAGGGCATTTTTGGTATATTAGAAAGTAAAGCCGTTTTATAAAATCACTTTAACAGGTTTATAGACACTTTGTATTAATTTTGAAGAAATTATTTTTATAGTATTAATTTTAGAGAACCACGATGAAAGAATACGAGTTATATTTGCATAGTTGTGGGGGTTTTTTAAGACACAATTTTTATGAACATTATATTCCTTATAGTGTAGCAGTTCTATAGTAGTTTCAGTATGTGTTATACACCAGAACCTATCAATGGTGTAATATTAGATGCCAAGGCCAGTTACATTCTAATTATACTTCTTTTTAAGTCTGTTTAGAAAGAATTTTGAAAGAGGTTTTTTTAAAAAGTTACTCTAAAATACTTTAGGTGTGTCTGTGATTCAAGTGAATAAACTTTATATTTTTGGAATGAGAGATGGGAATTAGTATTTTTAGTCTGAAATATTTTATTCAGTGTAAAATTGAAAAGAATATAGATCCTAAATTTCTGTCCAGATTTCAGCCTTTTTTTTTTTCTGACTTAATATTATAGTAGAGGGCTTTTTTTCATGTTAATATACCCCATCTTAGACATATGAATGGATAAATGGGTTTTCTTATATATCCAAATAAAAGTTACAATTTCAAAAACAGAATTAGAATTATGTCCCATGCTGTTGTGAGGATGGCTAAAAGTAGCCATATAACTAACTCATTATCAAGAGAGATTGGTATGTGCTCTCAATGGCAATGTATCCTGGATTTGAAATAAATTAAAATAATATTGGATTCAATAGTGTTAAGCACAATTGAACTCCATTATTTCCAGGAATTAGATTTATCTTAGATCAGATCATTAAATCTACTTTATCCCATGCTCTTGTCATTCTTCCCTCCCCCTTGCCACCTCTGACCTATCTTGTTCCCATTCCTCCCAAACCTTTGTGTATGTGCTCTGGAACCAGGGTCAGCAAACTCTTAGATCTTCCATTTCTTCCATTTATTTAGCTTACCCAGAATATAACTATTTTCAGTCTGTAGTGGGCTTTTTGTAATTTTTACTAATTAATGTCACCCCGTTAAATTTAACAATAAAAAAATTAGTTGCTAGGGGAAAAAAAAAACACCCTACCAGTTTAGGAGTAGGAGGCCAGGTAGTCCTAGCCCCTCAATGCCCCTTCTAAACCATTATTGCATATCATCCAACTCACCCTCTCTCCTTTCCTGACCCCTCCATATTCATTTAAGACTCGGACACTTAATTTACTGTCTACCTCTCCACTCCTGTCCAGTCACATAGTATTGTTTATATGATCATTCTATTTAGTACCCTAGCTCCTAATAATTTGACCTCAACTCCAATAACATTTATGTGTGCTGAACATTATTAGGCACTCGGGACCCATGGAAATACCATGAACCTTATAACCCAGAATTTCTTAGCATGAGAAATCTGGTCGTTCTCAGGCTATATATAACCTTCTCTAGCACATTCATAGCCTCATTTTCTTTTACACTGTTACTTAATTTCCAGTCCATTTTAAGCCTTCCATTTTCTACCAATCTTTCAGACCTCTCCTGCTTTTTTCGGGCCTGGATACCATGACAAATCATCTGAGTCACTCACGCTCACAGTTGCTTTCAACTCTTTGCTACTTAGCAGAATCCTAAAAGTAAATTAAACCTTCTTTGTTCCTATACCCTCTACTCTGTGCTGAGCACTGCTGCAGAACATCTATAACTTAGTATTGGCATCACTGCAAATTCACATTTCAACACTAAACTTGAGTCTTGGGTCTCCTTATTCCACTTTTATTTGGTCACTTACCTTTTTCATTCACTTCAGCAATTATATCAAACCTCTGCTACTCTGTACAAGCTTCCTATCCAATCACTTCACTGTCAGCATGAAAACTCTTCCATCTACCTTTATATAAATTTGAGGTAATCAAACAATTTGTTCAGATTGCTAGTCTTCCTCACCTGTCTGTTTTTCCTCTCCTGTCCTAGCAGTTGAGGTGCTTCTTACCTCTTCAAGCCAGCTTTCTATCATGTTCATAATCCTTATCACTTCCTGTTTGTTCTGGAATTTTACCTTATCATTTAATCTGTTTCTTAGATCTCTGCCCCACCTATTTGTTCTCCCTCAAGTGAGCTCCTTCATTCATATAATTTATTAAAGTAAGATTCCAGTTCTGACCTCTCCTTGAGTTTTATACTTGGATATCCAGCTACTGGCTAGCCATCTACAAATTACTTCAGGTCATCTTTCTTTCTCTTCCAGCCCCAATCCTTGCCTTCCTTTTTTCCCCTATGTTTCCTGTACCAGTCATCAACATTATTAATAACCCAGCCTCACAAAAAAGACAGAATCTTGGAAGTCATCCTATACTCCTCCTAAACTCTTTTCACCACATGCATTCCACCAGTCTTGTAGATTTTTTCCACAGATAATTCTGAAAAATCACCACCTTCCCTTGCCTACCACAACTCCCTTATTTAAGACATTGTCATCTCTTGCTAGATTATTGTAGCACAGAATATATGTGTCCTCTGAGGGCCATATGTTTGTCATCTTTTTCCCTCCAGTATATAACACAGTGCTTGACAAGTAGTAACTATTCAGTTTATGTGAACTAACATTGTTTCCTAAAATGTATTAACTGACATGGCCTAAGTTACTCTGTCAGATAAATTTGGGTTCTAGCTCCTAACCTAAGGCCTTTAAAGGAAAGGGATATAAACACACTATGTAGATTCTTCTCAATTTCCCAGGTAATATGCCAGATTATTCATTTAACATCTATTATGCAACAGTCTTTGAAGTTTATCAAGGCACTTGTCCCCATTTTATAGATGAAGTAAAGTATAAGTGATCTGTCATCCAGCTAGTGAGAAGTAGAGCTTAAATGCAACTCGGTGTCTTATTCTAAAGCCCATATTACTAGCAACTTAAAAAGAATTCTGCTATGTTCTCTTCATGTTTGTATATCCAGTTGCAGAAACTTAACTGATTCTTTTAAGTATACTTAATATTTTTGCTTTTGATAACAGAATAATGACATAGGTATTTTGTTCCTTATTTTGCATTATGGGAAGAAAATGGTTATTCTTGTAACTTTTTATATCAGGAATTAACTGTTGTGGGAATAATAGGAAAACCTAATGCTTAATGTTTTTGTAAGTTAGATAATTATTAAAGCAATATGAGTTTTGTGAAAATAAATTGCTGAAAGTGAAAAGGTATATACATCCATATAATTAATTTTATTCAGAAGATAGCTTTGAATTATTCAGTATGGTAAATTTATCATCTTTTTGAACTAGATTTTTTAGGTTATTATACAAGAGTATCTTTGAGCCAAACTTCTCCATAATTTTGTACTAATACCTTATACATAGATGCTCTGTACAAAATATTCTGTGGCCTGGGTTCAGTTCCCAGCCGGGAACTACCCACATAACAAAAACAAAAACAAAAATGAAAAAAAAAAGTTTATAAATCTAAGACATTAGATTGGCAAATAGAATGCTTTTTGGAGGCCCCTTTCCCTATGTCACAACCCCCCAAAAATAATCTAAATAAAATCATTCTGACTTACTCTGTTGGAATAATTCTGTGTTTACTTCAAAACTACTGTAGCCTAGATATGTAACTGCTGATCCATTCATAGTTTTTGTTTTGGACTTTGGTCTGTTAAAGTTTAAACTAAATACTTAAACTTGTTTTTACTGAGTGGAAGTTTCTTGATGGCACCTTTTTAGAATCTTTTCCACTCAATACTAACTGTGCCAAAAAGGATTCTGGCAAACTCTGCCTAGTATATCTGCCTTTTAGAGATATGACTGCATATAATCTTATTAAAACTGTATAAAGGAACTAATTTCAATATTTTTAGTTTATTCCACCTTTTATTCTATATCAGAAAATCAAACATCTGTATTTTACAAAAACAGAGTCACTATACTCTTGTATTCCACTGTATTTCCGTAATTATTATGATAGCTTTCTTGATGTTGTTTTATTTTTTTATTTATTTTTTAAGATTTTTATTAAAATAAAGTTAACATATAAAATTTCAGGTGTACAGCATGGTTATTCAACATTTATGTACCTAAAGAAGTGATGGCCATATATCTAGCAACTATCTGACACCATACCACACTATCACAGTATTAATGACTATACAAGGGCTATCTGAGAAGTATCCAGCCATATAATGTGAAAAAAATAGAGGTATTTATAACTGGATTTTTTCAGGACAGCTCTCATATTCCCTGTGCTGTACATTACATTCCCATAGCTTATTTGTTTTATACCTGAAAATTTGAACCTCTTATTCCCCTTTACCTTTTTCCCCCTTTTTAAATTTTTCAATTACAATTGACATTCATTATTATTTTATATTAATTTCAGGGTGTACAGCATAGTGATTAGGCATTTATATAATTTAAGAAGTGAGCCCCACGACTAGTCTAGTACCCACCTGGCATTATATACATGGTTCTTACTATATTATTGACTATATTCCCTATGCTTTACTTTATATCCCCATGATTATACTGTAATAAAATAGAAGTATTTGTACTTCTTAATCTCTTCCCCTTTTTCACCCTGCCTTTCAACCCCACTCCCATCTATCATCCCGATATATCTAGTACCCATCTAACACCATACATAGTTATCACAATATTATTGACTATAGTCCTTATGCTATACCACATCCCCATGACTGCTTTGTAACAACCAATTTGTACTTCTTAATCCCTTTCCCATTTTCACTCACCCCAAATCCCCTCCCATCTGGCAACCATCAAAATGTTCTTTGTATCTATGAGTATGCTTCTGTTTTTGTTTTGTTTTTTTGGTTTATTTTATTCTTTAGATTCCACATATAAGTGAAATCACAATGCATCTGTCTTTCTGTGTCTGACATACTCCACTCATCACAATACCCTCCAGGTCTATCCTTACAGCTACAAATGGCAAGAACCCATTCCCTTCCATGGCCTAACAATATCACATTTTGTATATGTATCACCTATTCTTTATTCATTCCTCTGTTGACGAACACCCAGGTTGCCTCCACATCTTGGCCATTGGAAACAGTGCTGTAGTGAACGGATGTCCACATTCACTAAAGTAGCATGAAGGATTCCTGGGTCCTTCTTTGTCTCTTGTTATAACCTTTGTTTTAAATTCTGTTTTGTCTGGTATAAGTATTGCTAACTCAACTTTTTTGTTTTTAGTTTTCATTTTCATGACATACCTTTTTCCCACCCCTTTACTTTCAGTCTGTGTGTGAGTTTCTTGTAGGCAGCATATGTAAGGGTCTTGTTTTCTTACCCATTTAGCCACCCTGTCTTTTACTGGAGCATTTAATTCATTTACATTTAAAGTAATTGTTGATAGATATGTAGTTATTACCATTTTATTATTAATATTATTTATTCATTTACTTATTTCATCTTAAAGAAGTCCCTCTAAGGTTCCTTATGGTACTAGTTTGGTGGTGATGAACTCCTTTAGCTTTTTCTTTTCTGGGAAGCTCTTTATTTGATTCTAAATGATAGCTTTGTGCTTGCTTTGGCATCACATAAACTAAATGATAGTTTTGCTGGGTATAGTAATCTTGGTTGTAGATCCTTGCTTTTCATCATTTTGAATATTTCATGTTAATTCCTTCTGGCCTGGAAAGTTTCTGTGGAGAAATCAGCTAATAGTCTTATGGGAGTTCCCTTGTAAGTAACTAACTGCTTTTCTTTTGTTGCTTTTAAGATTCTCTTTTACCCTTTGCCATTTTAATTATGATGTGTCTTTGTGTGGGCTTCTTTGGGTTCATCTTATTTGAGACTCTGTGCTTCCTGGGCTTGTTTCCTTTGCCAGGTTAGGAAAGTTTTCCATCATTATTTCTTCAAAAAGTTTTTTAGTCCCTTGCTGTGTCTCTTCTCATTCTGGTACCCCTATGATATGAACATTGGTACACTTGATATTGTCCCAGTGGCCCTTCAAAATATCCTCATGTTTTTGGATTCTTTTTTCTTTTTGCTGTTCTGTTTGGGTGTTTTATGTTACCTTCTAAGTCACTGCTTTGATCCTTTCCTTCATCTAATCAAGTGTTGATTCCCTCTAATGTATTCATTTCAGTTATTTTATTCTTTGTTTCTGACTGATTCTTATATATGTTTTCTGTCTCCATTTTTATGTTTCCTATTTCTTTGTTAAAGGTTTCCCTGAAATCACTGACTTTCCTTTTAACCAGTGTTTTCAACTCTGGTCTGGTAGATAGCTTATCTCTATTTTTTCAGTTCTTTCTCTGGAGCTTTGTTCTGTTCTTTCCTTTGGGATGTCTCCCCATTTTGGCTGCCTCCCTATGTTAGTTTCTATGTATTAGGTAGAGTTGTTATGCCTCCCAGTCTTAGTAGAGTGGCTTTAAGTAGTAGGTGTCCTGTGGGGCCTAGTAGTGCAGTCTTCTTGGTCACCAGAGCTGGGTGCTCCAGGTATCGTCCCTTTTGTTGGTTGGGTATGCCCTCCTATATTGTAGTTGAACCTTGGTTGCTATTTGTATGTCAGTGGGAGGGATTGACCTTCGGGCTAATTGGTTTAGAGGACTAGCTGTGACTACAGTGGAGGAGCTGTGCAGGAGGTGACCCTACAGAGCAGGATTTGCTTTAGCAGGGCTCTGGTGCCAGCCCCATCTGCCCTTTGGGCCAGGAGATGTTCTAGCTTGGTCTAAAGCTGGCTACTAGATGTGCCAACTCTGGGCCTACTGAAAGGGTACCTGCTGCAGGCCAAGTTCAGCCACAGCTTGTGCCCTGTCTAGGGCCACCTGGAATGAGCAACAAAGCAATCCATTAGATAGACACCTCCCACACTAGGCTTGGAGGTGCCTCGAGAGCCCAAGCTGCGAACTGAGGCAGGCTGCTGCTAGTGACGGTCTTGAGGCTGCTCAGCCAGAGGTATGGGACACACCAAAGGCAGATGCTGCTTGTTTAGGTTTTGTGAACCTTTCAGAAAAGCCTGCAGTATGAGCCAAGAGAAGCTGTGTGTATGGAAAAGCCACTGGAGGTGGCTTGCGTGGGCCAGAAAGTTTGGTGGTGGAAAGTCTCAGGGAATCACCAGGGCAAGGCAAATAAACAGTGTTAGCTAGGTTGATGGAGGCTCAGATATGGCTCCTGCCCATGTCTGCATGCTGGGTTGGAGGAGAGCTGAATAAAAAAATAATGGCTCCAAAAAGTGAAGGAATTAAGAAATACTAACTGGTAGTTACAAAATAATCACCATGGGGATGTAAAGCATAGGGAATAGTCAGTAATACTGTAAAAACTGTGCATAGTGTCAGGGGTGTAAGAGACTTATTGGGAGGAATCACTTGGTAAATTGTTTGAATGTCTGACCACTATGCTCTACACTTGGAACTATTATAAAGTGATGTTGACTGTCAATTGTTAAACATAATTTACAAAATAAATAAATAAAACAGTCAAAAAACCCCCAAACAATGGCTTCCACCACTCCTCTGTTCTGAAGAAAGCTGCCCCTCCAGCCCTTGCCCGGAAACCAGACAATTCAGTTAGTCCCTGTGTGTCCCTAGTGCCTGTTGAGCTGCTTCCCCAGCACTGAAGCTCAGAGCGAGTGAATCTGCCAGGTAGTAAGTTTGTGTGTGGGACTTTTCGAAGAGCGCTTGGGAATGTGGCACCCTTGTCTCATTTAGTCACAGCCTCTGTCAGTTTTCATAGCCAGAGTTATGGGGACTTCTCTTTCCTAGAACTCTGGCCTAGGTAGCCTGCATGCTGTGAGGCTGGGACCCTTAACTTCTTTAGAGGGCACCTCTGTAGCTGAGACATCTTTTCTTTTTTTTTTTTTTTTTTTTTTTTTGTATGTGGGTAGCTCCCTGACTGGGAATCGAACCCAGGCCGCAGCGCTGACAGCGCCAGCACCGAAGCCTTAAGCCACTACACCATCAGGGAACTCCAAGAGACATCTTTTCTGAATTGTAATGGTCATATGCAGTTGTGGGACCAGCACGTTCCATGTCTCTGCCTCTCCTACTAGTCTCAAGGTGACTTCTATATGTCCTTATTTGTAGGACTTCTGTCAGCTAGACTTCAGGTGATTCTCAATAATGGCGGTTCTATAATTTAGTTGTAATTTTGATGTGGTCATAAGAGAACGTAAGCACAGCAGTTACCTACCCAGCCACCTTGACTGGAAAAAATTGGTTTCACTTTCTCTTATCCCATGTTTCTCAAACTCATTTTAGAAAAAGTTTGTTTGTTTGTTTTTCCCCTATGTATTTGCTGTCAACATTGCATTTGAATTAGTGTTCTGTTGACTTATTTTTGGGCTGCTGCTACTGTATAAACTGCCAGTGACCAGAAAGATTTCTGGTACAACTTTTTACTCTTAGATTAAGGCAAGAAAGGAGGAAAAATATATGTTCCCATGTTTTTAACTTGTTAAAATACCTTTAGTTTTAAAGGAGTTTATTCATAGGTTGTTGGAACTTAAATTTTAAAACGTTTTCATGAGATATCTCTTACATGTATTAAGAATATGTATGTGTAAAGCTTTTATTTTAAATTTTAAAACATTTTCATGGGATATATCTTACATGATACTTAAGAATAGAAAAGGGCTATCTGGAAAATATCCAGCCATAAATGCTTTTATTTTTTATATCATATGACTGGATACTTTCTGGACAGGCTTCATGTATGTGTAAAGCTTTCATTTCAATTTTATAAATGAATCATGAAAAGCCATATTCGATCTCTAGACAATTTCAAACTATAAGCATATTAATGAGTTGAGAAATCATTTTAATCAGAGAGGATTGGGGTTTTCTTATAAATAAAATAC
Organism: Lyroderma lyra; assembly: GCA_004026885.1. Classification (NCBI taxonomy): domain Eukaryota; kingdom Metazoa; phylum Chordata; class Mammalia; order Chiroptera; family Megadermatidae; genus Lyroderma; species Lyroderma lyra. Next base: position 37,886 of record PVJL010000469.1, on the reverse strand, counting down.
AGTAGAAGAGAATATAAGAATCTGAATTCATTACAAATAAGATACACAATATGTATGTATGTATACTGAGTCCCATAAACTTTGCTACTAGTATTTACCTACTAAAGACAAATTGTCTATGGCCTAGATATTTGGCAGTTATTCCTTACGACGGCAAGAATATTATTTGGGGGGAAAGAAATAGTCAAAATGTATTTATAGAGAATTTTGAGGAATGATACCAGTAAATCAGTGCAAGTCACATGCATACCTTTATTAGGTAGAGACTTACAAAGTAAAAACCAGATTTTAATTGCACTAGGGTTTCCCCCTCCCTTTAGATAAAGATTGATCACTTACTTAAAAGATAGAAAAACTATCCTTTTGGAAATAAGAGCACAAAAATAAATATGGTGCTAAGCTGTTTCTACTTATATTTTTAATAAATATGTTTTTATCTAAAATAATTATAATTTCAGCTTACACAAACTTGTCAGAAAAAATATGCTTATTATTAAAGGAAAATATGTATAATTACAATTTTTATTCCATTTAGTATAATTTAAATTAGAATTTTTTAGTTTTAATAATAGTTACCATAATATCATATGCCAAAATTATTTGTTAAGTGTGCTGATTCATCTGGTAATTTAGATATGGTTTATTTCTCATTAGTTATTATTTTTAGATAATTTAATAAATGAACAGTTTTCTGTTAAAATGTTTGTGAAAGGTGAAAATACTGCTTTAGTTATATTTCTCACAAATGAAAATGAGTTTTGAAAAGAAAACTATTAAATGAAAGAACTTTTAACTAAAGACCTAAATTCTAATTTAAATACATATAGTGTAAATAGAATCTATCCTAAGATAGTATTTACCATTTCAAAAATTATTAAGCCACATTGTTATAGCATATTTTTAAAATATAAACTATCAGCTTTATTGTTATTTTAAACTTGAATTTAGAAATGTTAACGATTTTATCAGCTTCTTAAAATTTTTAAAGCTTTATATTCTTCCATGTTTCTTATTATTCTTATTTTATTTATTTATTTTTACATTTTAGAATGGCTGTTTTCTGTGTATAAACAGCAGTGGTTTGCTATGCTCCGGGCAGAACAAGACAGTGAAGTGGGGTAAGTATGTTACATCTATCACTGTTCACTAGAAGAAAAAAAAAAGAACCTTTGGTATGAATTTTTCAATATGTTCATTATATTGAAAAATCAGTAACAATATTAAAAAATCAAGACCTGTGGTCAGCCTTAATTCTTACATTTCTATAACATTACTGATTTTTCAGTATTTTTCTGATCAGTCAGTATAATGGAATGTTTGACTTGTCATTTGCTATATTAGTAAAATTGAGTAATGCATATACTTTGTTTCACCTAGTGTTAGGATTTTCTTTCAATATATTGAAATGTGACTTACATTAATGCTTTCATTAAGCATGATTTTTATATTAAATATAGGTAAAACTAATTTTCTTATTTGTGTTAGTATTGTCAAATTCTGATTAATAGGTTTCTTTGAAGACTTGAGTCTAAAATGAACTAACATCATCTGGTTACAGATGTCTTCCCCATAAACATATGACCCACTATAAAATATTTATGTACTTTCTTCATTTTAAGAGAATGAAAATTATCTGTTCTTTTCACGCATAGTGCTTTGCACTTTACAGAAGTACTTCCATATTTATTATTTGATTTTTTTACTAGGTCCTTGGTATAGGCAGCATTTAGAGATAACCCATCTGTGAGTATATAGAAGAGGCCTTGGGAGTTCCCTGATGGTGTAGTGGCTTGAGGCTTCGGTGTTGGCGCTGTCAGTGCTGCGGCCTGGGTTCGATTCCCAGTCAGGGAGCTACCCACATACCAAAAAGCAAAAAAAAAAAAAAAAAAAAAAAAAAAATAGAAGAGGCCTTAAGAAGTTTTAATTTCTTTGCCCCTGATCTCTTTTAACCATTTTTATATACCAGAGAACTTCCTGATGTAATGTTTATTCAAACAGTGAATATATGAAAGTGCTATATAAACTCATGATATTGATTATAAGGTAGTCAATGTTTTTAGCTTTACTTTATTTATAATTTATATCCCATCTTTTTCCAGATATATTCATAGTGTACTTACCATGCACAGTAAGATTGTTGAAACAGAAATAATAAATCAGAAACTAAAAAATTAAAGTTAATTTTTTAATGGAATTCAGACTTGAAGCATTTTATAATGTACAATACATTTTATAAGTCATTGTACTTCTTGTATATATTCAGTTTTTAAATGTTTGATGTTTTTCATTTTTTAAGATTTTTTTCATCTGTATCCTGAGTTTAATATAATTCTTACCCAAGAGATTGCACTAGAACAAGTGTTTTTCTTCTGTCAGAAATATATAGTTATATTGCCCCTAATGAGATGCCCTATCCACAGATATTGAACATCTGCTCACTTTTGCAGGGCTGCTAAAGTGAGGACTATATTTTAATCAATGCATTTTTATTTTTATCTATACCACAAAAAGTTTATTTTTAAATCTAGTAGCATGTATTTCTGTTCTTGTAACTCAGTTTTCTTTTTCAATTAATAGTTTTCTATTTTCTATGAGATTTCATGTTTTATATATATATTCTAGGCCTCAGGAAATTAATAAAGAAGAACTAGAGGAAAATAGCATGAGGTGTGGTAGAAAGCTTGCCAAAGATGGTGAAGTAAGTAGGAGTTGTGACTCTTCATATACTCATACAAATTGTTGTACTGTTGGTGCAAAATACACTTCAGTTACAGTCAGGACAGCTGTCTTACCTCAGAGAGTTTTTTGATACAGTTTCTATAGCATGATTTCCTCTTCAGTTATGATTGATTATTTGGTCTTGCCTCAGACTGTTGATCTCTCTGGGTCCAGATAAGTGATATAAGAAGAGGATCCCTCAGCAATCCAAAAATTAAGATAAGATATATGGTGTCACCCCAGTAAGTCTAACAATTAAAAAAAAAAAAGTTATATCGGAATTATTACATAGTCTTAAAAGTAATTATTTCTATTTTCCAATTACCCTAAGTCAAAGACATTCAAACCCTTTGATTGCTACCCACATTAAGAATTATGTTTTTCGGGAGTTCCCTGGTGGTGTAGTGGCTTAAGGCTTTGGCACTGGCGCTGTCAGTGCTGCGGCCTGGGTTCAATTCCTAGCCAGGGAGCTACCCACATACCAAAAAGCAAAAAAAAAAAAAAAAAAAAAATTATGTTTTTCATTACCACCCAATATAAATGTATGTAAGTGAAACCAAAGTATTATACTCATAAATCAATACTTACTGCTTCTGTTTAATTTTTTAAAGAGCTGATTGTGATTCATTAAATTGATTTTAGACACCACTAATGGGACATGAATTACATTTTTAAAAACTCCACCTTAACCAGTTATATTTTTCATCTTTAAAAAAAATTAAACCTAATTTAACCATTTATTTATTTTTTTGTCAGATTTTTCCCTCATTTTAACTTTTTAATTTTTAAGTTAATTATTTTGTGTTTGCATTCATAATTGTGACAAATGTTCAGAATATGATAGAAGAATAGGTATCTTTTTTCCTTCTTCCTCCTTGTTTCTGCTCCATACCCTGTTCCTCCCTTGTGCATATATGAACCACAGCTCCTTGGAAGCACATAACTTCTGCACCTCTCACTGCCCTTACTGTGGCCATCATTCACTGGGCTCACTGTCTTATCACTACTTTTTGTTATCAGTCTTGGTGATGTCAGTATCTCTGTCCCTGACCTTCCTTTCCCCTTGATCTTATGCTCCACCCTACTACCTCAGGTACCCATTTCTTGTGAGCATATCCTCAATTTTTGCATCAGTAATTAATACACCCTTTTCAAAATCTCCCATTTCAAGTATACCATTTTCTGACTTTACCTCCTATAATCTTTCTAGCACTCTCCATCTAATACCTGACTCCACTAGTTTATTAACTCCACTGGGATGTACAATACATTGTTCTTACTACCTTTTTCCCATCACCCTCTCACTGCATCTCTACTTCTTTCTTTACTTAACATATTCTCTGTTCCATCTTAAAATTGGTCCCTGGCTTATACTCTTAACTTCCCTTTTTCCTTTTTCACTCTGTCAGATTCATCTGGTTAAACCCCAATTCTTGTGAAATCCCAGCTTTCCATGCACTCTGTGCCTGCTTCCAAACAGATGAATGTAACTAAAGAAAACAACAGATCCCAGCAGATTTCATTTGAATATTTTTTAATTTTTTTTTATTGTTAGACTTATTAGGGTGACATACGTTAGCAAGAATTACATAGATTCCAGGTGTACAATTTTACAGTGTGTCGGCAACTTGTATAATAAGTTCACCACCTAGTGTGAGTTCTCTTTCCATCACCATATATTTAGCTCCCTCACTTGAATATTTTTAACTGTGAACTTAAGCAGGTCTTTAGTGTTTCATGATGAGCCTCCTGCATTTCCCTAGTGAGTTTAACCTCTCACTCTTTGAATAACTCATACCTTCTCAAAAGGGCAATGCTACCACCTTCATTTTTATCTGATGGCCTTGCTTCAATCTTCATTCAGAAAATAAAAGCAATAGACAGAGAAGAAGTATATCCTCCTACCAACAATTCTACCCATCTCTCTGCACCTGTGACTGGGTGCTGTGCTTGTCATCTTACTAAAACGGATGAACTATCTGGTTCTATTGTAGTCCATCCCCGCCTGGACTCCGTCCCTTCTCACCTCTCAAAGGCTTTGTTCCTCTAGTTAGTCCCTCCCTCTGCTGTGTCATCAGTTTTTCTCCTCTACTAGATCATTCTCATTTAGCATATAATGTGCTGCAGCATCACCCACCTTAAACCTTACCCTGACCCCCACATTCCTCTGTAACTACCACTCCATTTCTCTGCACGCCTTTGAAGCAGAACTTATTTAAAAAGTTGCCTGCATTTGTTGTCTAAACTTCTGTTGTATGATGCTCTCTTGAATTCACTATAATTCATTTACCCCAGCAAACTCTAGTGCAACTGCTGTACCACTGTCACCAGTGATTTCCACATTGCCAAATCAAGCAGTTTTTCGTCTTCAGCAAACTGTTGGCAACTCTTCACTCACTCCATGGAGATATTCTCCATCTGACTTCCAGGACAGCAGCCTGCTGATTTTCTTCCTGCTTCATTGGCTGTTCCTTCTAAATCTTTGCTAGATCCTTCTCCCCTTTTTGAACAAACGTTGATGTGACTAAAGGCAGAGAGTACTTCGAATCTTTCCCTTTCTATGGTCACTCCTAAGTGATCTCACCTAGTCCCATAACTTTGCTCTTATGACTCCTAACTCTGGATTCATATACCCAGCTACTCACTTGACATCTTTCTTAGGATCCCAATAACATCTCAGATATTAAAGTCCCAAGCTAAGCTCTTTGATTTTTCATCCCTAAACTTGCTTCTTGACAGATACTCTCCAACCCATAAATGGCTCCTATGTTCATTCACGGCGCAAGTGCCAAACTCTGGATTTTTCTTTCTTTCATACCATACCTGGTGCCTATAAGTTTCCTCCAGGTGCTACCTTCAAAATACATATATTCTTCACACATCTACCACTACCACTCAAGTCCAGGCCACCATTATCTCTTGCCTAGGCTGTTGTAGTAACTTTATAACTGCTTTCCCTATTTTTACTCTTGCTCTTCTACATTCTATTTTCTACACAATAGGCAAAGTCATCTTTTTAAAATGCAAGTTAGATCATGTCACTTCTTCCCTAAAACTTTCCATTAGCGTCATTCCACACTTACAAGAAATCCAAACTTTGTTTTACGGTAGACTACTAGGCCCCATATTTTCTGGTCCCTGACTGACTCTCTAAACTCATCTCCAGCTTCTGTCCCCCTCAATTATTACCCTAGCCATGTAGCCCTTCTTGCTGTTCCTCAAAAGTGTAAAGCATGATTTTATCTCCAGAGCTTTGTACTTGCTGTTCTCTTTGTCTGAGTCGTCCTCCAGATAGCTACCTGGTCCACTCCTTAGTTGACTCAGGACTCCACTCACCTACTATCTCCTTAGACTTTTCCTGACCACCTCTCTGAACAAGCATGCTTCCCAACTGCAGGCCCCCCTCCCCTCCCCTGTTCCTTTCTCCTGGAATCTGTTCTGTTCCCTTCGCTTTCTTTCCATTCCATGTGTATTATTCCTCTCCTTTCACACAGACATTTAATTACATGTATTAAAATACACATACTGCTAGGGCAGAAACTTGATTACTGCTACATCAATGCCTAGAGCAGTACCTGGCACATAAAATATGCTCAATAAATATCATTTACCTATTGTTGTAATTCAGAATGTCAACCAAACACTTTAAGCTCTAACTTTACTTCACTGTACCACACCATCTTACTTAATAGTCTCTCACTATTAGATGATAGAGTAAACAAATTGGTGAACCTCATGATGGAATTGAAAGTAACTCAGTTGAGTATCTGTTGGTTACTTACGATATTTTAGAGTATTTTTAAAGCAAGGTAGATTTTTAATGGGTTCTTATTACCTCCATCTAGTTTCCTAATTCCCTAACATATACCTATTTAAAGTTTCAATGAAAAGCCCTATTATTTATGATAGAATTACAGTGTGGTGATATGATGTAACAGATCATAAAGAAGCAATATTAGGAAAGTACCTGAAGGACTAATGATCATAAAGGGTACTATTCTGGCTTTGATATATACTATACCTGTGTGGTAAACCTTTATGTATATTCATAGATACATTCCGTGTGGTAAGCTTTAAGGGGAAAAGCACTAACAAAAAGTAGGGACCTATGTGAGAGAAATAATGTGAAATGAGTTAGAGAAAGAAAAGACGTTTGAACTTTGACTTGCTGGCATGATAAACTGAAGTAAATCTTTCCTTTTTGTATTTCTTAGTACTGCTGGCGATGGACAGGTTTTAACTTCGGCTTTGACCTGCTTGTAACTTACACCAATCGATACATCATTTTTAAACGCAATACACTGAATCAGCCATGTAGTGGATCTGTCAGTTTACAACCTCGGAGGAGCATAGCATTTAGGTAGGTTGAGATTTCCCATCCTGTTCCACTCACTCCAGAAGAAAAATAACAAATGAAAAAAAAACTTGATAATTTATACCAACAATAGTAGAACTTTGATAAGCTACAGTATATATGAACATGCAAGGAGATGATAAGGCTCCATTCTTATGTAACATTTTAGTCAAAATCATAAGATCTAGATTTAGTATGTTAGGGAGAAAGAATAGGCTGAAATATGAGTGATAAAGGATTGATAACTGGGCTTGAAGCTGTTGCCTGGCTATTATTCCTAGCAAATAAAATGTCCAAACTGGAAATACAGCAAGATATATATTTCCAGGAAAACATGTCTGGTATTATCCTTCACTTTCTGTAGGATTTAATATGTCCAACTTTGCCTGATAGTGAGCTGGCAGTATTTTTCTGGAGAGGATGCAGACGAATTGGAAAATAGCTTAACGAACAGGTATTTTGTAAAGTTACATATATATACTTACCTGAAACTGTATACAAAAATTAACTAAAAAAATGGGTCAAAGACCTAATCATCAGAACTGAAACTATAAAATAACTGTTGGAAGAAAACATAGGGGGAAATCTTCTTGACATTGTATTTGGCAATGATTTCTACTATATGACACCAGAGCACAGGCAACAAAGGAAAAAGATAAATTGGATTTCATCAAAATTAAAAATGCTGTGAATCAAAGGACATTATCAACACAAAGGCAACCCACAGAATGGGAGAAAATATTTGATCTATCTAATAAGGAATTAATAGCCAGAATATGTAGAGATCTCCTAAAACGCAACAACAACAAAAAACAAACCAACCAGCTTAAAAAATGGGGAAAAGGACTTAAATAGTAACATTTCTTCATAGAAGATATATAGGTGGTCAGTAAGCACATGAACAGGTGCTCATCATCACTCATTAGAGAAATGCAAATCAAAACCACAATTAGATACCACTTCACACCCATTAGGATGGCTATTATCAAAAACAAAACAAGTGTTGGTGAAGATGTAGAGAAATTGGACCCCTGAGCATTGTTGGTGGGAATGTAAAATGGGGCATCTTTTGTAGAAAATGATACAGCATTTCCTCAAATTAAATATAACTTTATCATTAAATATACAGCAATTCCTCATCTGGTTATTTACCAGAAGATTTGAAAGCAGGAACATGAACAGATATTTGTATGCTCATTTTTATAACAACATTATTCACAATAGCCAAAAGGTGGAGGCAACCCAAGTGTCCATTGACAGATAAACAGATGAGCAAAATATGGTGTATATGTCTGCCATGGAATATTATTCACCCTTCAAATGGAAGGAGATCTGACACATGCTACAACATGATCCTTGAAGACATTATGCTAAGTGAAATAAGCCAGTCTCAAAAAAGCAAATACTATGAGTCCACTCTAATGAGGTACAAGTGTAGACAAAGTAGGATGGTGGTGGTCAGTGGCTGAGCTAAGGGGAAATGGGAAATTAGTGTTTACTGAGTACCAAGTTTCAGATGGGACAAATGAAAAAGTTCTGGAGGTGGATGGTGGTGATGATTACAGAACAATGTGAATATATCTAATGCCAAGAACTATACACTTAAAAAATGGTTAAAATTTTATGTATATATTACCATAAAGAAAAGACATTTATAAATTATTTTAGTATCTCAGATATATATAATAGCACAAGCTTGTAAAGCTAAATGGAATCATTTTATAGTTTGAAAAGACTAAACTTTTATCAAATGTAAAAAAGACAGACTATGAAAGAATTTAATATTAAAGTAAGGAGCGGGGAGTTCCCTGGTGGTGTAGTGGCTTAAGGCTTCAGTGCTGGCGCTGTCAGTGCTGCGGCCTGGGTTCGATTCCCAGTCAGGGAACTACCCACATGCAAAAAAAAAAAAAAAAAAAAAAGATCATGTTCATTAGGGGAGTTCTCTGATGGTGTAGTGGCTTGAGGCTTCGGTGTTGGCGCTGTCAGTGCTGCGGCCTGGGTTCGATTCCCAGCCAGGGAGCTGCCCACATACCAAAAAGCAAAAAAAAAAAAAAAAAAAAAATTAAGGAGGATTTATTTAAATTAATCTGTGGTTTAAAAAATCATGTTGTTGTTGTTTTTTTATTTGTGTTTTTTTTTTATCCTAGATTACGTTTGGCATCTTTTGATAGTAGTGGAAAACTAATATGTAGTAGAACAACTGGCTATCAAATACTTACACTTGAAAAGGATCAGGTATGTTTAATTGCTTTCTGTTGTTCGTTATGTTATTTGTCTTTTGAACCCTCTTAATAAGAATTAAAATTCTTAAGTACCAGTAACAGTTGATTTAAAGATTGGTTTGAAAGGTCTTTTGAAGGTGAAGATGGAAGCACCACATTCACTTCTGCATAATTTACTTCATTCTACTAGAAGTGTAACTAAGACCAAAAAAACAAACAAACCACAATTTGATTTGAGGGTCAGAAAAAAGCTTATAATGAAATAATTGTTTATCCTAAATATCATCTTTAAAAAGTAATAAGTAGTAAATGCTTTATCCATTGTGGTCATAAGTACATTTATTTATACATTAATAGCAGATAACTTTGAAGACAGTCCAGTATGTCTCCATAGCTACTGCATACAAGAACATTATCTTCTAGCTGTCTAGCACAATAAATTTCTAAAATGATAGACATCTGTAATATTTCCATAGTCTCTCTAAAGCCATTTGTTTCTTCATATTTCACATGCATGTAAAGTTTCAAAATGTCATGATGAGAAAGTAAACCATTTTCAAAAAGTAATAGAGCCTTTAAAATATTAATGAAATTTATTTCTGTTAAAACTAACCACCATTCCAAAGGACATAGTGTTTCATTGAAAAGTTCAGAGCCTGTAGTTCACATAAATTATTAGAAATTAGCAATTTTCCTCAGACTGAAGAGACTCTCATAGAAAATCAGAATGCAGCATTGCAAAGAACCCTGGAAGTAATAGTTCTAGCTAGCCTCACATACTCTGTATGAGGGAACTCCTTTAACAGTGTTCTTACAGACAGTCCTCCAACCATTATTGGAACTTTGGCAACAGAGAGCTGACTATCTCACATGGTAGGTAGTATTTGGATAAGTAATAATAAAGTTCAGATCTGCCTCTACTGGAATTCTCTTGGTCCCTCTTGTGACCTCTGGAGCTGCATAGAAAATGGGTATCTTTACCTTCTACCTGGAACTTCATGAAAAATATTGTCATGGCTCAAAGCAGCCAGTCTTAAAAAGCACAAGGCTAGGATAATCATTGTATTCCAAGTGTTCCTTGATTTGTTTATTCAGCAAACATTGTGTCCCTGCCACATGCTAGTTTCTACGCTAAGAGTGGAAGAAGTAAAGAGGAGCTTACATTACATAGCTTAGTGTAAGTAGCATGATAGAAATGAGCTCAGAGTATTGTGTAACATAGAGGGAGAGCTCTTGTGGGGTTGGGGGTGGGTGTGGTTATTTGGGGAGGAGAACAGAAGACAGCTCAAGAAAAACCTCTCCTGGAAAAGTTGGAAAGTGAATGGATACCTAAACCAAACCTTAAATGATGAGTAAGATGGAGGCAAGGGAGCACATGGGTCATTCAAAGAACTGAAAGGTTTGGAAGAATTCAGTAGGACTAGAGCCAGGCCATGATGGGCTGTGGATGGAGTTTAGCCTTTTTCCTGAGATCTGTAGGGAGTTACGGAAGGATTTTAGTTGGGGAGTTGTATATGTGTGTTTCACATAGGTTATAGAGGTTTGTTATGGAAAAAATAGGAGATATAAATAAGTGGAAAGAAAAATTATACATATCCCACTTGGAGATAACACCAAAATTAGATCTTACTGTTAACTATTTTGTAACCTGCTTTTTTGCCACTTTGTTGTACATAGCTTTTCTTGTCAATAAATATACATCCACAACATCATTTAACTACATGGTACTTGTTTTGTTGGATTTATCATAATTTAAATAATCCTTCCTTTTTGGTTTTTTTTTTTGGTTTGTTTTTTTTTTTTCACTATTATAAAAAAATATATACACATCTTTGTATATTTTTTTAAAGGATAAATTCCAAGAAAAATTCTTGTCAGATAGTGTATGCATTGTTTAATAGCCAAATTGCCCTCCAGAAATAGTCCAGATTACATTCCCTCCAGCAGTATAAGAGAGTATACCCAAAATAGTATTATTCTTTTTAATCTTTCCCCCAATATAAAAAGTAGAAACCAATTACATTTGTTTTAATTTTCATTTCCTTGGTTACTGGTATAATTGAATTTTTGTTTGCTTATTGCACATATTTTGTATAAATTGACAGTTTATGTTATTTAAATTTTTAAGGTGTTTTAATTTTTAACAGCTTTTATATATTAAAAGTAATATTTTGTGATATGTTATAGTTTTCCCATTTTTGTCATTTATCTCTCAGACTTCGTGAAATAATCTGTCAATCAGTCCGTTCAATGATTTCTTCTGATGTGATGCTTATTCCTAATAATTAGAATTTTATACAAATAGTCATCTGTACTTTTTTCTATTACCTTTATTTTTTATATTGGAATGTTTTTATGATATATCTGAAGTGTATCAGATGTATCAATGTATTTGAAATGCCATTTTTATCATGTAATAAATTTTTATATACTTGGTTTCATTTCTAAACTTTCTATTTTATTGATTTCTTTGTTGTAGAGACAACAACATATTGTTTTAACTAGACTAACTTTAAAATTAATTTTAATACCTAGTAATACAAACCCACCTTCATTCTTCAAAAATCTTTGGGTTCTTTGTGCATGATTACTCTTCTGCATGGGATATAGAAACATTTTGTCGAGTTTCCTCTCAGAAATTCCCATGAAAACATTGATTTATATTTGTAAACATATAGAGTAATTTGTGGAAAATTGGTATCTTCCTCTGGAATATGGTATTTTCTACATTTATTTAGGTCTTATGTCTATAAATTGTATCATTTTCCCGTATGTTGTTCCTATATATTTCCTGGAAGTATAATGCTAAGTATTTTATATTTTAATTGCTAATATGAAGTGAATCTTTTTGCTAATAGTTTCTGATGACATAAGAAGGAAGGTAGCAATGGGTGTGAAGAAATGTTGATGGGTTCTAGAAATAATTGTGTGTGAGAATGAGACAGAAAGTAGTCAAAGATAGTGCCTGGTTTTCTGACTTGGGCAACTTGATTTTATAATAGTTTTTTCTGAGATTGAGTTATAGGAAAGACAATGAACATGACTTAAAGTGAAATGAGGACATGATGAATTCAATGTAAGACATATTTAATTTGAGGGAATTAAGATGAAATTTGATAGACCAGTGGGTAAATGGGTCTGAAGTTACAAGCAATGCCTGGGCTAAAAACAATGATTGGAGGAGATAACCTATAAGAAATGTGCAGAGAATATGACAGGATAGAAATCTAGAGAACACTGGTATTTAAGGGGTGGGCAAAAAAAAGTAAGACAGGAGCTAGGATGGGGGAGTCAGGTTAGTAAATATGCCTTCACCCAGGTTATTGCTCCAGACTTTGACTGGGCCAAGTGTTCAAGCATCTAAAGGCTACCTATGCTTTGACATCATTCATTTCTGCTAACCCTACTAGTATCATCAGCCCAGGTGCTGCCTCACCTGACCCATCATCTTATCCATCGTATTCACTTTTCCCTGTTTCGGAGAAGAGATGAGGCTGTGTGTGATATTTGTATTCCCTCCTTTCTTTATTCAAATTTATCTTCCTGCTCCTCCAACACAGAAGCTGTGTCACGTCATGCAAACTTTCCACTTTCAGTCCTCCTTCATTCCAGGAGCACGTGCCTCAGTAAAAAATTAAAAATTCTAGATTTAAATAGTATTTAGTATTATAGACTCCAAAATATGTTTTAAAAGGTGAAACTACAGTTACTCCTCACTTAATGTACCTGTTTAAGGACAGCTCAGATTTACGACCAGTTGTTCAGCATGAGGAATCTTCTTTCTCAGTCTGCAATTGGTTGGTATTCACTACACAGTGTTTGAAATCACACAAGACTCATTTCATTTATAAGTAGTGTCGCGCGATATCTATTGAAAAACACAAGCGGGTAGTGGCAAGGCTTCGGTGCTTTCAACGCTGTGGCCTGGGTTCAATTCCCAGCCAGGGATCTACCTCCCCAAAAAAACAAACCAGCAAAAAAACACATACCCTATGGTGCCACAACACACCTTGAAGCTCCTTCCTTATCAACTAACTCGTTTAACAGCCTAGTCATAGGCACATAACTCAGTCATTAAGTGAGGGAGCACCTATAAATGCATATTGTCTCAGTGAATGCATCCAGGTATTCAAAAAGTAGAAGCTAAAATCATTTCAATGTTCTGCTTTTACTCTGACAATTTATTCTGTTCACCAAATGCTGCTAGTAAAGGGTTCCAAACAGATTTGTGGCATGAGTGATTTGTGGCTCTCGTTATAGTATCTACAGTCTCTGTGGGATTTCAAGGTATTCTTATGTGTATTGAGGGAACTGAATGTGAAATTGATTTTACACGATACTTTATGTTCCAAGAGACAGATAACATGTTTGTATTAGAGATAGTGGGAAATCTTAAACAAGATTGGGAATCTGCTTGTTGGTGATAATGACTACCCACCTTCATCCTAATTATTTGCTATACATATGGGCCATCAGAAATTGAGGCCAAATGAGAAGTCTACATATTTCTGGACTCTGTCCATAACATATATAAATACTTGATAAGAAATTTTTCAATAATGAAAATAATTACCATAATCGAGTACTTCATATATGTCTGCTTTGCTGAACCCTCTCTGTGCATTGTCTCGTGTAATCCTTTGAGGTGTTGTCCCCATTTTATAGTGAGTAAGTGGCAGCTGACAAGGTCACACAGGTAGTGGGTGGGAGTTTTGAGATTTAAGCAGTGACTCAGACGCTAGATGCAAGCTCTTAACCACATACTGGCAGTCTGCTTCAGTTCATTCAGTTCAACAGTTTGGTTTTCTGTTTGTTTGTTTATTTGTTTAATATTACTATCTACTTGTCATTAAAGCAACAAATTTGTTTTTATAGGAACAAGTAGTGATGAACTTGGACAGCAGGCTTCTGATCTTCCCTTTATATATCTGCTGTAATTTCCTGTATATATCACCAGAAAAAAAAAATGAAAATAATCGTCATCCAGAAAATCCAGAAAACTGAGGATCTCATCAGTAGGAAACATTAGCACTTTTAAAACTTTTTTGGCCAGCTTTAATTTAATGACTCTATGATGTTCATATCTAAGGTGACTAACAATAACAAAGGCCTTATGAACTGTACAGGTAATATAGAAGACTATTCTTACCCCCATTACATTTCTATGCATATATGAAAAAACATTTTAAAGCCAAGAAAATATCTGTCAAACCATTTCTGCTATACAGATGTCAACTCATGCTTTAATTTAGCATCAGTAGAAAACTGCTATAAATTTCATATTTCTCTGCAACCAAATATAAATTTAACTTGTAGCTTAAACTTTATCTTGCCCAATGTTAACAAACCTCAGTTATCCATCTGTAAATTTATTTGTCTAAAAGAATGCTAAGGGAATAATTTGAAAGGCCAACTATAAATTCTCTATCAATTGGTGCATTTAAGGCTGTCCTTTTTTTAACTGCTCTTTATGATTCCTCCTGTCATCCTTTCAATATGTAGTTGTTTTTAATCATTAAGTACTTTTTTCATGGCTTTGGAGACTAAGCTGAGGAAATTATTAATTTAAGCATTTTTATTTTATTTTGCTTTTAATTTAGCTTTCCTAGGATTTTAACAAAAAAATCAACTTGAGACTTTCAGATGAACTTGAATGGGGGAGAAAAAGAGTTTGATTTTGAATATATTCCTTTCCCTTACGTGGTCTTTCCTTTGATATTCTGTACAACTTTATTAGGTCATAAGATTACTTATGTACCAAATATTACACTTTAAACGTTTTCATATTCTTTGATCTTTAGAATTATTTATGTTCAAATTTTAGTTGGGACTCCTATTTCCTACTTATACTCAGGACTTTATAACCATTGAATTGAGTGCCTTTGAGTTATACATACATGCTAATAGAAATTTCATAGTAAATGTAAATAAGGTCGGAGGATGTCATATAGAAGCCGGTAATAAAGCATTAATGTAAAAAGAACTTATTTTTGTCAAAAATGAGATGTACAGTTGTCATGATTTATATATGTTGGCTTCTTCTGTTTATTGCTATTTTGAAAATAGCCATGCTCATTGTCTTTCCAGTCGGAGTGAATACTCTTTGTGGTTATTGTATATTTTTTAGTATGTTTTTAAAAATGGGAATCACTTTTATGTATCTGTACAAACAATAAATACTCATTTGGAAAAAGAAAACAAGCTCTTATATAAATGGACAAAAAAATAAACTTAGTTGAAACCAGAATTTTTTTTCTTTCAAGTTAGATATTTTCCCATTAGATTCAACTTTTAGAACTTATTGATAGTTTTTCTTCCCCCATAATATGTCCATAGATTTATAAATTGCTTCTATCCTTTGCAAATATACATATATCCTCCTGGTCTGTCCCCAGAATTATAGTTTAAATGTTTTTAATACAGTAATTTGGCTGCATCAAGAGGCTACATTTTTTTTCTTTTTTTCTTTTTTTTGTATAATTATATTTCATGTTTTTATTTCATCTTATAGCAACAGAGGTTTATTTCTTTTTTTGGGCGGGGGGAGTTCCCTGGCAGGGAATCGAACCCAGGCCGCAGCATTGAGAGCGCCGAAGTCTAGCCACTACACCACCAGGGAACACCCAACAGAGGTTCAAATATAAATATCAATCTTGAATTATTTTAGTAATTGAATTTTTATAAATCTTGGGAGTAAAGATAAAGTTTTGAGTGAGTAAACCTTTAACAATTTCAATTATATAAACTAAACAAATTGAAATTATATATAGTTCTTGTCCATTGGGTTTTTTTCCTGGCCACATTGCTGTGTCATCCACAAACAAAATCATTATTTCTTCAGTCACAAGTTAGGTTGTGATGTCATTTGAGAAATTGATAATTGTCAGCTAGTACTTCACATTGATAGCAAAGATCTGCTTACCTAACACTTATTTACATCATTTTCACTCTTTTCAATAGGAATATTTTCAATAAGTAGTGTTAGCTGACATGTCATATAAACTGTTAGATATGATAGTTGTTGTGTTTGTCAGCTTTTGCCTTATAGGCTTTGCCAAGTCTTTTCCTTAAGCTGCTAGGGCTAGAAAACAGTACCCAGTAATAATCACGTTAGCTTAGCTATCAGTAAGGAAGAGGTCCTACGTGCTCTAGAACATTTTCTTAGAGCAGTGGTTCCCAACATTCTACTTGTGTACCTCTTGTAACCCCATTTCTATAAATTGTACCCCTTGCTTTTAAAATAGCTGTTTTTAAATACACTTTTGTTCAGTGTCTATCTTAATGTAAAATAGTAGAAATGAGGTAATAAGTTAGGAAAGAAAAATTGCTGCACTAAAAGTACAAACCAAAGATTTAATTTTACAATATTCATAGCAGTTAAATGTTGATAATGATGATCAAGTATTTAACAAACAATTTATTAATATTTCTGTTATTTCAAAAGACTATAATAATTATTATGCAGATCATGAGCCTATTGAAACATTGTTAGTGAGATCGTTGAGCTTGCTTTGATGCACTTAATTTCTTGAAATCAGGCCAAAAGATGCAAGATACAGTCTTAAATCCAGACTTGCATTAAGTTTGTTGAGGTACCTATTTTTTATAAAGATGTAAGGAGACAAAGCTCTCTCCCCTAGTTCAGTATTAGTAAGTAGCAAGAGGTATTTGAGCGCCTTCTCACTGAGCTGTTTGGATTCCTCCTGACATCTACCCAGAAGGTAGTAAGGTGCTTTCTTTTAAAATCAGAATTTAAAGACAAATCATTGAAAGTTCGATTACCTACTCTTTTTCATTGATTGATAGTTTAGCTTCTTTCAATTCTTCATTAAAGGGATCTGCAATCCAGTTGTTTACTTTTCCACGTTGAGGGAAGTGCTTCTAAAAAGGACACTTTAAGACCTTCCAAGTGACTTAACAATATTCTTTTTCACGTTTTGGGGTAGGTGCAAGTCATTCTCAGATAAGAAGTTGTGCAGAGTTTTCAAAAACTTCAGGCTGACCCCTTTCAAGACACGCTTTCCAAAAGTCCAGTTTTTTAATCATTGACTCCCATTTTGATGGTTACTTTGAATATAGTAATTGAGCTGTTTTGAAGTCCCAAGTTGAGTTATTTCTAGAAAAATATCTGATAAATATGCAAGATTTGAAGCCAATCACTGTCCTTAAACTTTGAAGCAAGAGCGAAACTATGATCTTCAAAAAGTACCTGGACTTTATGTCCAAGTTCAAACATCTATGTAAGTATTTGGCCACAAGCTAGCACGTTAACTCCCTATGCAAAAGGAATGTGCTGTGAATGCTGTTCGTCTCCTCACACATCACTTTAAACAGTCTGGAGTTTCGTGGTTGTGACAATAAAATTTACAACTTTTACAGCCTCATCAGGAACATCTCAGTTCATTAGGAAGAGGCTTGGATGTAAGACTTTGTCCATGAATGCAGCAGTGACTCCATGGTACACGGGGAGCTACTTCTTTGATGTGGCTGTGTAGGCCTGTAAAACTACCTGACATAGGCTTGTCTTCGTCCTTGCATACACCACAGCAATTTGGCCAACTAATGTCCTTTTCAATGATATAACCCTTGATTGCATTAAAACATCCTCACCTGTGGTGCGCTCTGTCAGTGGCTAACAGCAACAGGTGTTCCCCAATTTCATTTCCTACCAAGTCCCTTGTGATAATGAGCAAAACAGATAAAGCAGCAACATCTACACTCTCATCGAGCTGATGGAAAAGCATTTACTGTCTCTAGTTCTATGTACTGCTAAGCTTCAGCATCCTCAGACATTTCCTGAATTCATTGAGACACTGTATTGTTTGAAAATGAGATGGTGTTGATTCTGCGGACATACTCTTCCCCAAGCATACAAAAATGGTGTCCTTAATACAAGGGGAAATTAAATCTTCAGCTATGGCGTGGTTTTTACCTCCTTTAGCCATGCAATAAGTAATATGGTATGAAGCCTCAACTGCATTCTCATTGTCTTTGTTTCCTGACATCATGTATGAAGTAACAGTTGGATGCTTTTCTAAGCGCCAAAAATAATGCATTTCTTTGGTTTTATACATAGGATGTTTGGTTTCTAAATGTCGCATGAGTAGAGAGGGTTTCATGCTACCGTTGGATAATATTTCCCCACGCACAACACACAAAGGCTTAGGACAGTCATCATCCCCTACAAAGGAAAACCCATGTTTAATACAGTCTTCAGAGTATTTCCTTTTCTTCTCTGTAGTATCCCAGGCACGCACTTTTTTACTGTCTCCCAGTGTGGGTGTAGCAGTGGACGTGTGTTGAGAGGTACTTGCTGATGAGTTATAATCCACATCATCAAGTTTGTTTGTTTTTCAGTCGTTCCAGTTTTCAACCATTGGTCCGTAACTGACACGCTTAAAAATCACTGACAATAATAACTGAAACTATGTTAATCATTAAAAGAAAAAACTACTTGAATCACGATTAAAGACAACACACTTACTCTGTCAATAACTGAACTGATCAAACAGTCTGGCCATGTTTATATGTTTGGGTAAGTTCTAGAAACATCACAAATGGATTGTTCTGAAACTGCATACTGACTGGTAGAAGAGTGGTTTGAGGGAAGGGTTCATAGCCACGCCCTCACCAATCATCATTTACTAATGTGATGTCATTGAAGTGTCTCCATTAACAGTGATTCAAACTTAACATTTATTGTTCCATACCTAATGTTTTGCATTTTTTTACTTTACTTGTTTTTCCACCATTACTGATTATTTTTCACATACCCCTAAACAGCCCAGCATATACCCCCAAGGGGACATGTACCACCACTTGGGAAACTATGTTCTAGAGTCTCATACTAAATTATTAAAGAGGGATATGAATGTAGCTTTTTAAATGCATATGTATGTGTGTATTATATATATATTTGGCTTGAAACTTAAGGCAAAATTAAATGAACAGTGGTAGTCACTAGCTTTTTTACCAAGTGTTTAACAACCAACATTCTATAGAATTCAAGAGTTTGAATAGTATTACCATTGTTAACAATTTTCAACATCTCATGCAAAAATAGTTAACCAAGAGTCACTGGAGCTATATAAGTTTAAATTAATTAAAATTAAATAAAACTTAAAATGTACTCCCTCAGTCACAATAGGCACCTTGTAAGTGCTTGGTAATCATATGTAAAGGGTGGCTACTAGGACAGTGCCGATACAGGTATTTCCATCACTGCAGAAAGCTCTATCATATAAATGTGATCTAGAGTATTGGACTATCAGCGTTGAAACAATGTCAAAAATTTTATATTCCCTTTAAGATGAACCCATGTAAAGAACAGGAAAGATTAAGTTGAGTGAGGAGTGGAAATGATAGATAATTTTCAATCACCTGAAATGGTAACTTCAAACAATGTGATCTAATCACTTGATTGCATTAAAAATCAAAAGGCATAGTGCAGTTCCCTCCCCAAGCAGACAGTGAAATTCTTCCCAATGTCCAGATACAGGGGTGTAAAAGTAAAAAGCCTCAAACATCATCTTAACTAGAGGTCAGACTGCAGCTAATTAGGGAGGAAATTTCTGAATAGCATGCATCCATATGTAATGATAAAGTAGGATACTTTTGTAAAGGCTGGGCTTTTATATGAAATAGGACTAGCAAAGGTAAAAAAATATTCAACCAAAGCTAGAGTTAGTACATGTTAGGGCCGAGAGGGAAGCACAGGAGGCCAAAGTAAAGCAAAACAAAACCATTTATTTGAACATCTGGGTGCAGACGGACTGAAGCCAAGAAAGGGGTCAGCTCCAAGGGGAGGGAGTGTGAATCATTTAAGGGTCAGTGCAGTTGAGGGGGTAGGTCATCAATCTTGGACAGCCAGGTCGTCCTAGTAGGGAGACATTCTGTTCCGAAAGTCTGCACTTACCCCATTCCTGGACCCAGGTGGTACTGTTTTCGTCCATTGGCTTTCTCACCTATTGTGTCCATTGAACCATGTCTGCAAAACAACCTAGCAGGCAGGAGTAGTTTCAGTAAAAGAAAAACGGAGTCCTCATTGTTCTACCTAACAGTACATTTGCAGAGAATCACAGATGGTTAATGTTGATTCTTACATAAGGTACACACATACTTTATAGTTTGCCTTCATTGAAAATAACTGGTTGGGGATTGGGGAAGAACCATAAGCAAGGTGATCACTAGTGATGACCTTACCCGACCCTCCCTCCCTCAAATTCTAAATGACCTTTAGAAGGAGAGAAATTCAAACCTTGTTTTGGAAACAGGATTTTCTTCTAGATACAATGCTGAAGACATATAGTGCTTCATAATCTACACCCTGAGAGAGGACAACTTGATCAGTAAGTAAATAAGAAAGCAGAACCCAATTTCTATTCCACATCTTAAAGGGGAGGAGCAAGCCATTTGGAGACATATGATTTCTTTTCCTGGCTAAGGTTGATTTCAGGGCTGTCCATTTAAGGAACTTAATTGTTCGGTTTTCCCTTTCTCTTCTGTATCTTTTTTTTTTTTTCTCTATACTGACTCATTCATACCAATATTTAAATAGGCTTAAGTTTATCCCATCTTTGAAAAACCTTCATGTTTACTTCCGCCCACTGCCATATTATGCCCTGCATCAAATTCCAAAGGGTTCTCCAAATTCTCTCTCTACTTCAGCAGCCATGTACAAGTACATTAAAACTTCTTGAGTTCACAACTGTTGCTAAATCCAATAAGTTTGGTTTGGTTTGAGTTTTTATTCCTTTTCACAATTAAAGCTAACCAGTTTGTTCTTAAAAAGCAGCCTTCTCTTAAACTTCTCTGATCTCACACTCACTCTGTTTTCCTTCCATTTCTCTGGCCATTCCTTAGTCTGCTTTTGGGGTTCTTCCTCTGGCTGTCTCCAGGCCCTTTTCTCTCCTGAGCCTGCACCAGGTGATTTCATGCACTCTCATGGCTTCAAATGAACATCTATATTCTGATGATTCCTTTTTCTGTAGTTCCATCCAAGCCCTCTTTCTCCTGAGCTCCAGATACACATCTAATTGGCATCTCCTCTTGGGTGTTCAAAATGGCACCTCAAATTAGCAAATACAGATCTGAATGTACCTTCTTTCCCCAGAATTTGTCGTACATGCTTTATTTTAGCAATAATGCTATCATCCACCTAGTTTCACAGACCAGAAACCTGGATGTCATTCTTGAATCGTCTGCAACCAAAAATCCCACTCACCAACTATTTCTCAAATTCAGGCACTTTCCACCATACCTACTGATGCCGTTCCAGTATAAGCCACCATAATTTCCTATTTAAATTATCGCATCAGCCTCCTATTCCCTGTCTAGCCAAGATTCATTACACAAAGTATTCTCTGAATAAACTAAAATACAATTCCCTCACATCCTTAAAACCCTTCAAAGTCTCTCTATTGCCTCTGTCTCAGGACAACTCTATCATAGTTTACAAGTCTATTCTAGCTTTGTCTTCATATTTCCATTCCTTGCTCCCTAAATGGCTGCCATACTTTTAGTTCTCTACAAAGCCCATCTTCTCCTTTGCCTGGACAATCTCTTCCACTTCTCCCCACAACAAACCCCATTTCACCTAATATCTACTCGTCTTTAAGGTCTTCTTGAGACACCAGTTCCTCCTGGAAATTTTTCTTGACAACCTTTCCCTTCAAAACTAGTTAGGTACCAGTCTTATGTGCCCTCATAATGTTCTTCCCCTATGAGTGCACTTTTAACACTGTATACCTTATGGCCAACAATCTACTTAAAAGCAGGCATGTCTTTTTATTGATGAATCCTCTGATACATAGGTGTGCAATAAATGTTAGTGTGGATTGCATTAATCATGCCTTTTTATATTATTTTCTGATATTTTGACAAACCTGAGGCCTTGCTGAGACTTGTCTCCCTAACTAGCCTCCCAGGGCTAGCTAATTCCTAGGGATAGCAAATGACTGGCTTTGGGAGAGTCCCTTTCACATGCAAACCAGCCTATCTGCAACCCAAACCCTCTGACCACCTTTACTACTCTCACAAGCCAGGCAATATTCCTCTGCCTCATGACTCCAGGGCCAGGTACCACACAACTCTGCACAGCTCCTACATCCCCACATCCGCTGAAATTCAAACTCGTGAATCTTGAACCGGCTTACCCTGCCTCTTTATTCCCTCATGCAAAAACCCCAATAAAATCTCTTACCCATGTTTTTCCCTCCTTCCCTCTGCCTCCTGACCCACCCTGGTCATTCTTTATGTGGACTTAAACTGCTTGGGAATGGTATGTTTATAATTGGTTTGATATGAAATGATTTTGCGCATGTGGACAACTGAAAAGAAAAATACAGGGAAACAAAACTGTTAGGGTGGTGGGTGTATGGGTTTTTTCAGATTTCTATAATAACATCAAGTAGCATACTTTAATGCCCACTTTTAATGGACACAAAAGATGTGGAAACCACCCCAAAAATAGGTCTGGGAGAGCGGAGGTGACAGCTTGGTTCTTACCGGTCTCTCTGGGCTCAGAACTGGCGGCAAGGAAACGGGGCCGTCTGGGCTGGCTTAGCGCAGCCTCACTTCTGTAGAAGCCGGAACCATCGGGAGTCGTTTTGACGTTTTCCAGTCGGCGGTGAAAGCGCAGTTCTGGGCCCTCCCAGAAGTCGCTTCCGGGGCGGTGCGAGGTGGGGCAGTACTCCGAATGGGTCGCAGCCGCAGCCGCTCCCCGCGTAGGGGTGAGTCTAGAAGCAATTTGGAGGGTCTGGGGCTCGCTTGGAGCGGCGTCTTTTGGTTTTTGTTTGTTTGTTTTCAGTACGAGAGCTCGGAGAGGCTGGTCCATTATTCCGAAGCAGAAGAGCCGGCTGGGGCGGTGTGTGGATAGGGGGACGAAGACCTGGGCCCACCAGTTTGAGGCAATTTCCCCCCCTTCTCAATGAGGGTTTCGCTGACTCTGTCAGCCTCCGACAATAACTTTTGTTGTACTTGAGGCTGTGGAATTTAGATTCAGATCACGGTTCCCTCACTGAATTTCTGGGTAACTGTGTGCAAGTCATCCGACCTTTCTGAGTCAAAATTGAGGGTAATATTACCTGCCTTTTAAAAACTGATGTGAGGATTAATGCTACATTCCGTAATACTCAGCATGTGATACTACTTAGTTCTTAAATGCACAATGTGCGTTTCTTCCCCAGTTTATAATAGGGAAATCGATACTTAGAATTCAGGGAGCCATTTAATGTAAAGAATACATGACTTCCATCAAGAGCTCTAACATAGAAAGTCTCGTTTTTGCCCCTGGTTAGCTTTTAACCACCTTCAACTAGTCAGGACTTAATTTTCTTAAAGGTTAAATGGGGCTGCGATCCCCCTGTGGCTATTGAGCACTTAAGAGCTCAATCAGAAGTTCGAAGTCTTGTTTAACTGTCGCATACACACTGGATTTCCTTGATTTAGTCCGGAAAAAATGTAAAAATCTCAGTAATTTTTTATATTGAGTACATGTTGAAATGCTAATAGTTTTTATATATATGGCCAAATCACATATTCTGTTAAAATTAATTCCACCTGTTTCTTTTTACTTTTTAATGTCACTACTATTAATAGAAATGGCTCGCATTATATTTCTGTTGGACGGCGCAGCTATAGATATTTGAGCTAATTTTCGGCTTTGCAATTTTGTGTTTGTATTAGAGCGTAGGCGGTCCCGGTCCGCTTCCCGGGAGAGAGAACGCAGGCGCCGAGAAAGGTCCCGGTCCCGAGAGAGGGATCGGAGGAGGAGCCGCTCTCGATCCCCGCACAGAAGACGCTCCAGGTGAGAGCAGAAAATAACCAAAGGTTTTTACCATAAGTCCCGAAGAAACTAGTTAACCTTAACTTTGTTTTTATCACTTATAAAAGAATTTGCAGTTTCATGAAATAAGGTGAACTTAAGCCCACCTTATTCTAAACATAACATTTCCATTGGTAAATAAGGTAATAGTTTCTACTCCTAGAATTGCCTTAGGTGTAAATGAAAAATAATATTAATACTACATGAAAAGCATTTAACATGGTGCTTGGCAAGAATAAGAAATATTTCCTTTATTTTGTTGTTCATTAACTTTTTATTGATAATTTATTCAAGTATATAATTAAGAATATGATGGCTCCTCTGTTTACAACACAACCAACAGCAATCTGGGGTCACTGTGACAAGGGGCACAAAACTTGTGGCCTTCCTATGAACACACACCCTACATATATATGTCCCTCCCACACCTCTACATGGCTGCTGGGCAATGCTGATGGGACAAGGCTCAATCAGTATTTCATGGGGGAGGTTGCCACCTAGAGCCTAGCCAATCCATGCATGGGTGGGCCATCGGTGGTTGTAGACATGAAGGCTAAAAAAATTTTTTAAATGCAACAAATACCAGCCTGATTAATGTAGATTTGTAAAGGAAAAAAAAAAAAGAATATGAGATCTTGGGAGTTTAGGATGGATACTTGATTCTTAATGAGGATCCATGGCTGTTTAAGTCAACTTTTTCTGTGTTTCTAATTATTAAAAACTGGTTACATTTTTCTGCCTTGCCAAAGTTTTTTAGCCCTAGCAGTACTGAGTGCTACTTACTGGTGATTAAGCGGTAAACTGTATTTTTGGTTTTTTGTTAGCAATTATGGCCTAGGCAGAACCTTCTATCAGGGGTGTCTAAACTTTTGGCTTCCCTGGGCCACACTGAAAGAAGAATTGTCTTGGGTCACCTATAAAATACACTAACACTAACCACAACTGATGAACTAAAAAAAAAAAGGTGGCAAAAAAAATCTCATAATGTTTTAAGAATTTGTGTTGGGCTGCATTCAGAACCATCCTGGGCCACAGGTTGGATATACCTGTACTCACTCTTCTAGGGGGAATGGACTTCTGGTTCTTTGGAGCTTGGCTCTTGTTCAGCCTTTACCTTTCAGGCACTATTATGTAACTGGACTGATGGACACAGTGGCCAAGTATATCTCTGTTTCTGACATCTTTACTTATTAAATATTAGATCCCCAAGACGACATAGATCTACCTCTCCTTCCCCTTCTCGACTGAAAGAAAGAAGAGATGAGGAAAAGAAAGAAACAAAAGAAACAAAAAGCAAAGAACGTCAGATTACTGGTAATATTATCAGATAAATAACTATAAGAAAAGTACAGCCTTGCTTAGATAACCTCAGTCATGGTAAAGTTATAAAAGTATGATTTTTGAACATTGAAATACATTATGTTTTTTACAGTGTTCCTTGTGTATGGTTTTGAGATTGTGTTTTAATTGTACCTTTGTGAGTTCCTGGTTATTTATAGTGCTCCTGATATAGGAAGGTCAGTTAAAACATGAACATATTTTATTTTGGAAGTACCTTCAGAACTAGTGTTATGTCTGATATTAAAGGTGGTCCATCCTAAAGGCTTCAAGTATGTCCTTTTAAGCAGTCTCTTCTGGTGGAAGGTGGAGAGCACATTCCTTCCTTGCACCTTAAGTTACTTTCCGTCCTTTGTGCATTTTTTCATTAGACTCTAGTCTTTAACTAATTGTTTTGTATGTTGTTTACTGGTAAGGTGGAATGACTATTAATCTATTGCCACCTCTTATTTTATATATATAAACTGATAGTGTTTTCAATATCATCACTTATTTCTGTAGAGGAAGACTTAGAGGGCAAAACAGAGGAAGAAATAGAAATGATGAAGTTAATGGGATTTGCCTCCTTTGACTCCACAAAAGTAAGTAAAACACATACCCAGTTAAGCATTCTGATTTAATTAATCCATTATGACTCCCATTTTCATATTCTTTTACTATCACTTATGTAATTTCTTCCACTGACACAAGTTTATTCGGTTAGAAGACAGTAACTATCTGTGCAGGGCTTCGAGAGTACAGAGAAAGAAGCAGTGAGGTGCTTTTGGAATCCCTGGAGTGTTGCCTGGATTGATGTCTGAGTTAGATCTTAAAGGGCCAGTCGAGGTGATCAAAGAAGAGAAGAAGATCATTTGAAGTAGAGTGAAGAGCTTGTGAAAATGCCATGTAGGCATAAAGGAGCATAGTATGTTGTGGGAATTTCAAATTGAGTAACTGGTAAAAGGATGCTGATGGGCTAATGAGTATCATGAGGCTAGAAATAGAGGTAGGAGGCAAATCCCGGAGGGCTTTTGATACCCTTAGCCATGCTAAGAAATTTAGAGTCGATTCTTTAAGTGTCGAGGAGAGAAAGAAGGGATATTTAAGAAAAGGAAGGACAAGATTATATGTGTATTTTAGAAAGATGACCAGGGCGGCATGGAGGACAGACGGGAGGCAGGTTAGATTGGAGGCAGAGAGAACTGCTGAGTCCTGCAAGTGAAAGCTGATGAAGGCCTGAACTGAGAGGAATATTGAGAACCATTTCATTGCCAGAGTTAGTGGTTGTGGTGCCAGAGTTAGGAGTAGGAGTGTGTAGAGTAGTCAGTGATGACTCTGAGATGACAGGCTGAAAGGCTAGGTGGGAGTGAATGCTGGGTAGCCTTAATCATAATACCAGAGAAAACAAAGAAGTCAGAAGTTTTTTGGAGGGGGAGATGAAGACAGGGATTATAGGGAGGGAGAGCGGAGAGAGAGGAGATAGAAGGGAAGGAAGTTGGAGAGAAGAAATGGGAAGGAGGTGATGAAGAGAGCTTTAATATTAAGGATAGACTGAACAGTGTGTGGTCTCGAGAGAATATATTTCTATAATTTCTAGAATTTTAAGTCCATTTAGTTTTACACATGGAAATTAAGATTTTTTGAGAAAAATAATTCACTTCACCCAATCTTCTATTCCATTGAGTTGTGAATGGAGTGGAATAATTTCAGATGCTGTTAAGTTTCTAACTGATGTGGTGGTATAGGGCTCACGTGTTTTTTGTTGTTGCTGTTGTTTTAATGACAATGTATAAACTACAAGGAGTACTGAGGCATGACAGTTTTGAGGTGAGAAAATTAAGAATGAGCTCTTATTCTCACAAATGGTTATGTGAACCCCATTTTGGAATTTAATAAAGTTTATAATCAGCTTTTTTCCTCGAATACACCAAAAATTGTTTTCCGAAGAGTATTTTATAAGTGAAATGATTTATTAATATATATTTAGAGTGAATACAACTATCTCCAAAGTGAAGCAACTATAATTTTATTGTTTTTAGAAGAGTAGAGAGGGAGCTTACCAGAATTTTCTTTTGGGGGAGGCAAGGTTACTGTTGCCTATTGTTATATTTGAAATTTCTGAGAATCACATGTAAAGATGAAGTCTCACTTTGCTTTTAAATGTAGTCTGTCCTGAAATGTTGTTTATAAAGGAAAAAGAGTGGGAATTCATAAATCCCAGAAAAATTATGGAGTAGCACAAGAACAAATAATGTCAGTTTTTTATAATGACATCTGTAAGGGTGTTAATTTAGTTCTCATGCAGTTAGCTTCATGATTATAAGTTATAACATCTCTCAGCTCACTTCTGTTTTGTAGTCATGTATGTCTTGTGCTATTTCATCATTGATCTATAATAAGGCCTTTTCATATGTCAATATAGTTGCTTATTTTTCCTTCCATTTTTACATTTAAAAAATTCCAAGTTTGGTTATGTTTATTAATGGATAATTTCTGTTCTACCATGTAAATGAAAATAGGACTAATAATACACAATTCTGCAAATAGTTTTCAAAAAATTCAGTAAGCCTGTAGGAATTGAACTTGGTAAAAATGTTAGCATTATTTATTTTTTTCCAGGTCACTCTTCCAAGTCATGCATACCTGTTCTTGAGAGGTCAAAATCCTATACCTCAAGTAATTTACCCCAGTGTTCTCCCCTCCCTCAAAATGTAATGAAAACAGGAATAGAAAAATAAGACCAAATGTGTTTATTTTAGCTCCACTTCAAATATGTTTCTCACCTCTACATCCTTGAGGCCAGTGAATAAGAATTTTTTTTGTCCTAACGCAGATATCTAATAAGTATGTCACATAGATCAGGTACACTCCCATGAGTAATAATGAAGGGGAGGGGTTGAGGGTCACATGTGTGTACACGTGCATGTCCAATGAGGGAGGGAGGAGGGTTGTGGAGTCTTGGGGGAGGGGCATTAGTGAGTGATGTTCATACATTTAGCAGTCATTTTCTGAGCACCAGAAGTGCAATAGCCTAGGATGTGAGAATGCAGAGGTGACTCACAGTCATATCCCTCCATCAAGAAGTTTACAATCTCATAGGGGAAATAACATCAAGTATATACACCATAATAATGCAGGTTGGAATATGGAGGTTATTGTGAGGAAAGCACAGTTAACAATCTATGGGAGTTAGAGAAGAGGGCACTGCCAGCCGGATCATTTGACTTGGGCCTTGAATGATAAATAAGAACCAGATAGTTGAAGATGGGATGGGAGTTGGGAGGGCAATTCAAGCACAAGGAATAGCAAGTGGTGAGTTAACTTGGCTGAATCAAAAGACCCATAAATTTAATGAAAAAGAGGTTAGATGCCACCTAAGAATGGCCAATATGTAAGTGACACTCAACTTTAGCACCTATTATTCTGTATTCGGATTCTTGATTTAAAAATCAAAATTGCAAGGCCTGTGCAAGAAATGGGATTTATATGAATGGTGACTGTTCCAGCTGTGATTTGAAAATGCTATGAGCTAAGGTCATAAGTTAAATTTTGTGTGAATGTGAATTTTTCTGAATAAAATACCTATAAATTGTATGTGGTTTCAAGAAATTCTTTGACCACAAATGGTTAGGATCTGCTACCTTATTTCCCTGCATGCCTTGCACATAATACTTAAAGCATGAATGTTTGTTGGTTTAAATATTGTATTAATTGCTTATGTGTGACTATAAAAATGTGAACAGAAAAGTGTTATACTTGGGAGTTCATAAAATACCATCAGGATCTGAAATTTCTTTTTCTTTGGGCTACCTCATTCTTAGGTGGATCTTGCTAATTAAGTGTGTCTGTAGGATCCAGTTCATTGATCAATGCTTTTCCTCACGCCCACCCTGTTCCAACATGCATATAGCCTTCCTGTTTTTTATATTTGTTTATTGCTTTTCTCCAGGGGAAAAAGGTGGATGGCTCTGTAAATGCCTATGCCATAAATGTGTCTCAGAAGAGGAAGTACAGGTATGCATGACCCCCATTATTATGTTTGAACCAATGATATAAATTATGTGCTTGGGAAAGACTTTCATATGGGATAATCATGTTTGTAGGAAATGTAGTAGTTTTCCATAGTCACTTGTTTTAATTTCTTGTTTATATTCTGGTATGTTAAAATAATTTCTAATTTATATGTGAACTAATAACTATTATAGAGAAAGGGTAGTTGGCTTAAATGTTTCAGGACTGTATAGGTATTTCTTTCTTCAAAACAGCATTTTAAAAAAGTCTTTAGGTTTTAATTTCATTATAAGTTTAAAATAGATCCCTCCTGAATTACCTAGCTTGATTAAGGATTTCAACTGTAAATACATTCTTCCATTAAATATAGGCATATTTTATTAAGACCACAGGACAAAATAATTCATACTTGAAATCTCACTGAATTCCCAATGAATGGAAAAGTCAAGACATCTTGAAACATTGATGTTCTCTCTACCTTTATCACTGATAAAATACTAATATTCCAATTAATTTAGAATATGAATACTATGATTTGAGAATGCTGTGAGTTAAGGGACCAGAATCATCATTGGCAGTCTTTTATAAATTACCTTCAAATATGGTTTTATGGCGAAAACTAGTACAGTGTGCAGCTGGATTTACTTTATGGGTACCTGTTTTGGAACTCTTCTGTATTTCCTTAAACTAGGTGTTTAGTATTACCTAAAATAAATGTAGATTTTCTGTTAATTTTTTTTAAGTCTCTAGAATCTTCCCAGATAATTTTGAAAGTATATTTCTATACTTCTGTTTGGATTTTAAAGAAACCTAGAAGGTTTTAGATTATTTTGAAAGTGAAATAATTTATTTTTAATATGTATTAAATAAACTTGAATACTTCTTACGCTAGACTTTGCCATTTTAAAGGTGATTTATAGGTTTAATCTCTAAACCATTTATTATATTTCATTTATTTTTAATAAACATTGAATTTTTTCTTCTTGTCATAGGCAGTACATGAATCGAAAAGGAGGATTCAACAGACCTTTGGATTTCATTGCATGAGAATTGAAATATTGAAGAATGATGTTTTTTTTCCCTCATCTTGATCAGAGGAGTGGATTTTGTATTTTGTATTTCATATACATCCAAAATAGGATCACAGTCCTTCCTCCTTATAAAGTAAGAAAATTTTATTTATGATGTGTGCCATTCACTTACCTTGCCCCAAAAGAAAAAAGGTTAAATATTACATTTCTTTCTTTTAGGAACTATCATTTGGGGCAATCATCAACCCCATTTTTTTGTCTTATTCCTGTGGAAGCTGTATATGTTTTCTTCTTGTATGCTCATTAGAACTTTTTAAAACACATAAAAGTAATTTGGATATAAGTTTCTCAAATAAAGCAATATTTCTACCCCTATGTATTTGATAAATATTTTATCACTATATAAAGTATCTTCCTACACATTTTCTTTTTTCATACATAGATAGTTTCTTAGTGGTTTAAAATAAGAATGAAAAAGTCTAACTGGAGTTTTGTATCTTCTGTGGGTTTTTTCTTCAATACCATTTATTACTTTCTCCCCATTTTAAAAGTGATTCATACTTATTAAAAAACAAACAAACAAACAAAAACTTGAGAGAAACCAAAAAGTATAAGAAAAGCCAAAATCATCTGTAATCTACCTCCAGAAATAATTAATGTTAATATTTTTGTATATGTCCTTTCAGTTTGCTGTGGGTGTATATTCCTCACTCTCACTCATGACATCAGAATGCTGAATGCTGTTGTCTTTTCCTAATCCTTTTTCTCCTGTGTGCTGTGAATATTTTTTTAATATTACATATTCTTTGGAAACAGCTTTTAATAGGTACTTGATTGTACCATAATTTATTAACATTATTTATTGGTGAACATTGGCTTTTCTCACATGACCTGCTGTGAGTAGGATCCCTGTTACATGTATCTTTGTACTTGTTGCATTATTTCCTCAGGTTCAGTTCTTAGATGTGGCATTGCTGAGTGAGATGAAGGGGCATATGTGCATGTTTGAAGGCTTTAGATACAGAGGTCAGACAATTAATTTCACAAACTCATCCTAGAAAAAGTGCTACATACCTCATTGCTGAATATCACTGTGGTCACCTTTGAAGTACTCCCCTTGGGAAACTATGCAGTGATGCCAGCACCTAGTTCACTCTTCAAAGCAAGTTTGGAACTCTTTTTCTGGAACGGCCATCAGAGCTGTCATTATACCCAAAATCTGATAATTAAGTTCGTGAACTTGCCAAGGTTATGACACTTTACTGAGTTGTTTGTACAGTGCTGCTAACCTAAGCACGTGGTAGCAAATTTGCGAATTGTCAGATTTTGGGTATGATGACAGCTTTGATGGCCATTCCAGAAAAAGAGTTCCAGACTTGCTTTGAAGAGTGAAGTAGGCGCTGGTGTCAGTCCATAGCTTCCCAAGGGGGAGTACTTTGAAGGTGACCATAGTATATTCAGCAATGAGGTATGTAGCACTTCTTCTATGATGAGTTCATGAAATTATTAATAAATGTTTGATCTTGTATGGCTAGAAAGGTAACAATTGACTCTCACCAGTGAAGTATGAGCATTCTCGTTTCATACACATGCACAAATATTTTGTTGTAATCCTTTTTTTTTAAGTTTTCAATCTAATGAGTAAAATAATGGTATTTGGTTTTAAGTTATTTAATTTCTATGAAGGATGAACATTTTAAAAAGGTATTAGCCATATATATTTCTTTTGTGAAATGCTAATTCCAAATTTTGGATCCATTTGCTTTTGGCAAGCTTTTCTTTTCTTATTTGAAGGAAGCTTGTTTTCTGTTGAAGATAATAACCATTTCCCATTGTATTTCATATCTCACTGATATTGAGGCTCTGTAGTTAGATTTTAAATTGGAGTTTTGTTTTGTTTGTTTGTTTTTTTTAGTAACTAATACAAACATATGGAAGACAATTCAGATAGCACAAAGGGTATATATGGATGAGCTAATTGTGTATCTTTCAGAGATATTCCATATATACACAAACATAATATATCTTATTCTAATATAAGCAAACTTTACACACCACTTTGCACCTTTTTTTTTTTTTCACTTGTATATCTGAAGGTTGTTTCTTATTAGTACATAAATATTGCCTCTTTTTCCCCTAAGGACAGCAATCATAGTTCATTGTAGGATGTACTATAATTTATTTTAACTAATCCCCTATTGATGGACATTCAAGTTATTTTTAATCTTTTACTATTTTTAAAAATTCTGTAATCACTATCCTTATATGTACATGATTTGTGTCTTTTAAATCCTCTATTGCATCTGAATTTGACCACCTGTTATAGTTCTTTAAAAGCTTTCCTGGGAGTTCCCTGATAGTGTAGTGGCTTAAGGCTTCAGCGTTGGCGCTGTCAGCGCTGCGGCCTGGGTTCGATTCCCAGTCAGGGAGCTACCCACATACCAAAAAGCAAAAAAAAAAAAAAAGCTTTCCTGGCAAGTTATTCCCTCTAAGGAAAATAATAGTATTACTTTATTGCATAATACAGTGTGCAGAGCACCTTGGTTCATTTAATCGTTTCCCTGCCCAGTCTTCTCTGAGGCTCCCCCATCTCAGTAATTGGTCCCTCCACTTACTCCTTTGCTCTGACCAAAATCCTTAGGTCATCCTTGACGTCTTCTCTTTCTTCCATGCCCCGTATCTGATTCATTAGCAAATTCTTTTGGCTCTAACCTGATAGTATATTTTGAATCTACTTTTTTGTTGTTCAGATTTATTGAGATAGGTTCTCCCATTGCGAGACAACTCGGCAGGTCGCTTAATAAAGCTTGTAACTACCAAAAAAAAAAAAAAGATTTATTGAGATATAACTTGATACAAAATTGTAAGATATTTCAAGTGTACGTCATAGTGATTTGTATATGTTGAATCTGACCACTTTTTACCACCTACACTAACCTATACCATTGCTCTTGCCTGGACTACTACAATAGCCTCCTAATAGGTCTCTTCCCTTCTCTTGCTGCCTCAGTTTATTCTCCACCCAGCAGGAGAGGTGAACCTTTTAAATATTTACCAGGTCACATCGCTCCTGGCTCTGGTGATTTTCTATCATTTAGAATAAATCCAGTCCTTATTGTGGCCCACAAGCCTGAACAGGCTGGACCTTGGCATCCATCATCACTCTCTAATTCCAAAACATTTTCATCATCCCAAAATGAAACTCTTGACCCATTGATAGTCACTCCTCATCCCTCTCCACCCCAGAAAGCACTAATGTACTTTGTCTCTAAAGATGTGTCTACAAGTATTCTGGACATTTTCATGTAAGTGGACATTTCATGTAAATGTCTGGCTTGTTTCACTTAGTATAATGTCTTCAAGGTTCATTCGTGTTGTAACATGTATCAGTTCATTCTTTTTTATGGCCAAATGATATTCTATTCTATAGACATAATGACATTTTTATTTATAATTCAGTTGATGGGCATTTGAGTTCTACTTTTTGGCTGTTATCAATAATACTGGTATGGACATTCGTATACAAGTTTTTGTATGAATATGTTTTCAATTCTCTTGGGTCTATAACTAGGAGTGGAATTACAGGGTTATATAGTAGCCCTGTGTTTAACTTTTTGAGGCACTGTCAAACTGTTTTCCAAAGCAGCTGCACTGTTGTACATTCCCATCAGCAGTGTATGTGGGTTCCAGTTTTTCCACATTCTCTGCAAAGTTTTCTTTTTCTTATAGCTGATAGCCTGACATACTCTGGACTCACTCACTACTTTCTGGTTCTTCCACTAGACAAGAATTAGGGCTTCTGGCACAGAGTAAAGCACTCATATATCTGTTGAATTTGTAAATATAGTTCAATGACCATTTTTCACTTAGCTGCTTCCCTTGATCTTTATGTTAGCTTGTAGTTATCCAAGTAATAAACGGATACATTTTTCCTGTAAAAAATTTAAAACATTATGATAAAGCTAAATCCCTTTTGAATAGTACCTCATAATCCTGGTCCTATTGCCCCTTCTTTGTTGTGAACATCCTTTGCACTGTATCATTCCCGACCTTTGTCTATGTGTGCATCTAAGCAACATAGAGTTGAAAATGAGGAAAATACATTGTTTGGGCTCTTTTTTTTTTCTTTAAACAAATAATATGCTGTAGGGATCATTTCACATGTATTTACTTAACACTGCCTTTGAGATCTTTCCATCCCAGTATATCTACCTCTACCTTTTTTTAAAACTGATAGTGTTTTGTGTGATATCTATCTATATCTATATCTATATAGATATAGATATATCTCCCACACTATTTGTTTAGCTATTGCTCTGTTTTTTAAATTACAAATATTTGTGGAGTAATTAAATTTTGCAAAGCAGTGTTTTTAAAGGTTTTTAAAACTTAATATGGTATTGGATATCATGATGTTGGGTTGTCCAAAGTAGCCATAAAGAAGGGGATTAACATTATTGAAACAGGAACTTCCAGTCCTGATTTTTACAGTTAGGAGAACAGAATCAATTTCTCATAAATATAATAAAATAAACATTTTGATCTCAGGAGATTTCAAACTTGATTATAAATAAGATGTTTTAATTCCAGTTTTGGAACTTTTTAGAAATTTAAGGATGATATTAATACACCAGTTGTCTTTGCCCTGCCACTCTGTGGTACTCACTGAACAGGCATCTGTCACAAGTTCTGATTCAGAACTCCCATAGCATTTAATGAACCTGCTGCTCACTTAGCATTGGTATTTACATACTATCCTACACACACCTGAGTATACGCCCCTCAGGGCAGAAAATGGAGACTTAGCTTTCTAAAAGATGCAGTCAAGATTATCTGAGGGGTATAACAGCTTATGTCTTTGTGCTTTCCCATTTTCAACATTTTTAAAAATTTCCCATTTTTTTAAATTTCAACATTTTTTAAATTAGGTGATATTGATGCCTGCTTGGATATATATAAACTGTTGTCATCCCATGTTTATGTTATTACACATAGCTTTTTATTTAAAATTCAGGTTCAAACATTCTGAAATTTCCAGTTTTTATTTTTGGGGTTGTGCCTATCAAGTCAATGCTTATGTAATGCCTTTGAGGGGCTAGATGCTGAGAGTCACCATTTCTACTTTGTTTTAGGATTTTAAATTCTTTCTTCAAAAACCTGTACCTTCAGAGTATCTTACTTAACTTGTCATTGTATACATTATGTAAGATAATTTCCAGAAAAAAACAAAACGTTTGTTTTATACTCATGGCTTGATTTCCAGCAGATGGCACCAAATACCCTTGAAAGTTCTTCATGATACTAATTCCTGGTTGGTGTTGCTGGCTAATTGATCATTTCTTCCACCACCACCAGGGGAACAGTAAGGGTCCATTCTTTCGGCTAATTCTGATTGTTACATAACTTCGTATTTTTGTTTGGAGTTTAACATACACATGTTGGTGTTTAAATTATTTGCTATTTCTCAGATTTCAGCCTTTTCTCCTTTTTTATTTTTTATAAAGTGTGATTTTTTTCAATCAGGTGATTTTAGAAGAAGGATCATGATATTGAAATAAGACTGGGTTAAAAAAAAAGGAGTTGAGGGTAAGAGAGAAAGAAGAGATATATGTTGAGTGTTCATAATAAAACCAAAGAGAAATCTAAAAGTATACAAAATCCAAAATTAAGATAATAAAATTAAACTGTTTTTACTATTGTCAGTTTTGATACTTCAGTAAAATTGTATCATTTCATTAAGATTTTCAAATGTTTTACAAATAACTTGCAATTTGAATATACTCCTTAAAATTGATGTATCACCATTCTTGTTTCCAATTTTTTTGTGCTTTCTTGAAAACCCTACCTTCAGTATGTTTCCTAGTGTTTTCATAAAAGAATCAGCTTTTAGACCCAATTAACCATTAAAAACAGAAAGTTTCATATAGGTCAGGCATGATTTACTACGTTTATTTTACTTATCACTTCGGTCAAGTTTATTCAATTTTAATGGATTTGTCAACCATTAAAAAGAACCCTTTTTAAATTTCCAATCATAATTACCTTTAAATGCTTTTCTTTCCTTTTAGCATGTTGATGGTCAGTATTTTGTGACTCAGTCTAGAAATCTGTTTAACTGTCTTGTCTTTAAAAACAGCTACCAATGAGACCTTTGGTAGCATGGGCTCTAGGAAATGAAACAGATCTAGGTTCAGTTCCCATCTGTGGGCCTCAGTTTCCTCATGTGCAGAATGTGAATAATTAACCTACCTAATGGGGCTATATTGAGGAATAGAGATAATGTGTGTCAACTACCTGACACACAGTATGCTATTATTTTCATATATTGGCAACAGTAAATTTTTTTAAAGCTTTGTTGAAATATGTTCATGCTTCACTAATTTTTATTCAAAAATCTCAACTTAGCAAGTTTTATTTCTACTTTTCATAATGGAGATGTAAGTATATTAACAGTGTAACTTGAATCTCAAGATAACGTTCATCTCAAATCTTGACAGCTTAGGGAACAATACTTTAAAAACTTTTTAGTTCTATACACATTTGTATCGGTACCACCGCCCACATAAACACACCATTTATAGCCTTCCTGAAAAGGGAGTATTCTTTTTAACGTTTTCATGTAGAGTAGGGAAGGAAAGACCCCAAGAAAGATTCAGATCAAAGAACCTCGGGATTCAACGTCATTCTGTAGATAAAAGAAGTTTCTCAGCTTTTAAAACTTACTCGTGTGAGGGTGGTGGGGAGTGCGTTTGTAGAGCTTAGAGCTTGCTGTACGAGGACTGTCCGGAAAATAGCCAGCCACGTAATACGAAAAACAGACATTGTAGGCTGGTTTTTTCCACCCCGGACAGGCCTTGTATACATCCACTCGATTCTAGCGCTTTCTGAGAGAAGAAAAACGCAAAGCTGGGAGGCGATCATTTAACATGATTAAAAGCCAGGCTTTTTCCCTCAAATCCTACAGCCACGTGGCGCACGCCCGAGACCGGCCACTTGCGGGGCTGCCAAGTATCGCTCTCCCTTCAGAGGGATTTGCTGCAGGGCCCTCAGCCGCCAGTATCCCGGGAGGACTTGGAATCTCAGGAGCTGCGGCCGCCGGACTCAGGGCTCCGGCCCCAACCCAAGCGGGGCGGACTACACAGGCGAGGCACAGATCCAGGTTTACACGAGAGGGACACTTGACAGGTCCCCGGAACTTTTCTCCAGGGACAGGTCCTGGCAACAGGTCCCAGGCGAAGCCGGGAGGGGCTGGGTGGAGCCCAGCTCCGCGACGGCGGGTGAATCAGCGCAGCCCGGCGCCCGAGTCGCCCTCCTAGCCTATGCCAAATCCGGGGAGGAGTAGCCAGGGTGCTGCCCACCAGCCATTCCGGGTTCGCCCAGCCTGGAGAAGGGTGATGTCATCGTAGTTG